>SSNR01000016.1:3094277-3182450 GCA_006937965.1 Callopanchax toddi
TCTGTGTAGTTTTGAATAATAGTTATGTAACAACCTTATAGGCTTTCAAAAGTCAAACAGGTTAAACAAATTAATTTAACAGCTCAACAGGAGCTGGATTTGAACTTACAACCCCCAACAGCACAAACCAGAGACACAGCCACCACACCACCTCCAACTGAAAGTAATCAGCACAAAAATCATTTGATGTAGTGTTAAAGTTATATTGCAAAGGAAATACTGTGAACTGTTGTTTGTTCTGTCTATGAGAAGGACGTCACAATCAAAACGGACTGCTTCATTCGCACCAGTTACTTTAAGTACATGTCTATTTCCAGCAGAGGTCGCGTTAACTGGAAATTTTCCGTATTTGATGGGCACCGGTCATTCTGACAGGTGTGCGCGCGCGCGCGCGCCATCCCGTCCATCAGACCATCATTGGCTATCACTTAATTGTCCCCACTAATAATTGGAACCAAGGATGCAGAAATAGCGCTGCATCTCCACCACTGTAGCCCAGCAGACTGAGGTTCTGCAGAGCGCAGACCTGTGATCCACACGTCCTGCGCTCTGCAGCAGAAGAACCACAGGAACTGGTCCGCCAGAGCGCATCAGGTGTCAGACCTGATCTGCACAGAGCTGCACCTCACCTGATGCTGCGCAGCGCTCGACTCCGAATGGAGAGTTTTTAGAAATGTTTATATGATGACTGGCTGATCGACTAATTTAGAGTCTAATCCTATGAATTTATGGGCTAAATGGGCCCGGTGTTAGATCAATCAAGTAAATGAAACGGAGCGATCTGCAGCTTTTAAACAGGTTCTCCAAACCGTGACATCAGTGGAGGATGAAAAGATTAACAAACATGCAATAATATTTAAAAGTAATGAAATAATGCTACTGTAATAGTAATTATTATAATTTTTAAAATTAATAAGTGACGGTTAAAAACAGATTATGATCGGATTTTTAAAACCCTGTCAGTCAAATGACGGAAAAGAAAAAAGTCTAGCGCAACCTCTGATTTCCAGTGAAAAATGGTAAAACCCATACATTTTCATTGATTTCTGAAACCCCCTGGATGCCCCAGACAGAAGGTGAAAAGTGAACATGTCAAGGAAAAGGAAAAAGAAAAAAGGACGTTTGATTAAATTACTTCCTGTTTATCTTGTAAATCGAGCTCTGCGCTGCCCTCTAGCGTCCTGGAGCACTTCCGTATTGTTTTGGGTTTTTGCATGCTTTCTGGTTTGCATGTGTTTTCTATTTTTGCATGCTTTCTGGTTTGCATGTGTTTTCAGTTTTTGCATGCTTTCTGGTTTGCATGTGTTTTCTGTTTTTGCATGCTTTCTGGTTTGCATGTGTTTTCAGTTTTTGCATGCTTTCTGATTTGCATGTGCTTTGAGTTTTGCATGTTTTCTGATTTGCATGTGTTTTGGGTTTTTGCATGTGTTTTGTCTCTAGGGGCCACCGTACAATGTTGGCTTTGCAGCTTTAAGAGAAAAATTTGATCTATGCCATTATTTAAAAAAAACTTATTGGAGCAAAAAGGGACCATATTTAAATGAAAAAAGATGCATGATGATTTGTTTGCATTATGTGGTTTGGCTCAATTTTAACCTTTAAAATCTGAACACTGACTAATTGGAGTTTCTTGCTGTGAGATCAACAACATCTCTACAGCTATGATGAAGTCCTGCAGATCTGCACATAGGGTTCACAAAAATGTGGAAACACATTACAATTAATAAAACATGGAGTTAAAGTCTAAAGCCCAGTTGCACAGTTATACAGGTTAAATGCTCCTTAATGCTCAGACGCTCTGCTTCTGTCACAGCTTCACACAATCCCACAGCGGTAAGCAGCTAATTCCACTCAAAATGATGGAAGCTGAGTGAAGTTGAGCTTTATTATTCAGTGAAGGAAATGATAAGTGAAAAACACCCAGTAATTATTGTCTATGTTGTAAGATTTTGCTACTTTTTGGAGCCATTAAACATCCCAAGTGTAGGACAGAATTTTTTCACAAATATGAGATCTAGGCTAAGTGACTCCACCTTCTTCTGTTGTTCAAAAGTAAGCATAAAAAATAAACAGTTACAGGCTTTTGCAGATATTAAATCGCTTTTCTATGATTTTATAAATTAACCTTATTGTTAAATAGAGTGCAGTAGTTTACGGTCGGTAGCAGTTATTTGTATAAACAATGTGAATGCTGCAAAGACTCGATGACCCAAATACCACTGGGTAGATTATAGAAACATGGCTAAAAAGCTAAATTAAAACAGCATAATAGAAATATAACTACCTATATCCAGTTATGACATTCCTTTTCAACTTTTGCTACAAATATAGTAAACATATGGCATTAAGAATAATTTAAATATTTGACTTCTGGAGATCATCTAAAGAACACTAACTTAGTGATTAACAACCTACAGTGAAACCCCCAACTTTGGGAACCTTAATTTAGAGAACTTAAGAACATTAGGCCTACATTATTTTCATATATGATAAATAAAAATGTTAGTCTTTAGAAAGATGCAAACATTTTATTTAACAAGATAGTAGAAAACAACTTGCGTTAAAGTTTAAATATTAAAACTCAGAAAAATTACTTAATTTAATTGTTAAACTCTTTTAAATAAAGTAAACGTTGTACCAGTATAACTTTTAAAAATCCTTAACAATAAAACAATACTATATAGATAATAGACAAATAGATTTGTTTGCATTCAGTTATTGTCAAAATTTCTTCAAAACTGTCCCAGAGATCATCTAGATTAGACTCTTTTAGAGTCTTGGGGACCTAAAATAATTTTTTGCCTGCTGTGATTTGTAAAAACTCCTCCATCGTCAAAATGCTTCCCAGAGCTGCTGACTTGTTTTGTTGCATGCAGTTCTTGCTGTGCAGGTGCAGCTCAGTTTAACACCTGCTGGCTTCAGCAGCTCCGCTCCTATCCGTATCTCACACTCTTCCCTCTTTGTGAAAACATGTCGTGACAGTTTGGATGGAGATTAAGATTATGCTATTAGCTAATTAGAGCTAATGTCTCCAACTACTAACCTCAGAGACCTGGTAACTTCTTACTGACTCCAGACAACCTGATTTGCATCTCTGTCTTGGATTTCTTTTTAAAATCAGAGCAGTCACAAGACTTGTGGATTCAGTCCGTAGGGGGGAGGAGGTGGGTCTTAAATATTATAGTTTATACCATCTCCTCCTGTGAGTTTTTCCATGCTCATAGTTTTTTTTAAAGAAAGCGTGTCAGTAGTTTACTGTGTTGGTGAGCTGCTCTGCAGATGAATGCGTATATTATAGACTGTGATGTCTGAAACGAAGGCTAAACACTCTCATATGGCCAACATGTGTGTCCAAGGAACCTGAAAAAGCTCAGCTTAGTTTTTCAGCTTTTTTTGATGCTGCAGTAATAACTTTAACCCGCTGTGACTGAGATTTACACAACTTTAGCTCTGATCTGTAGATATTTACCCCTAAAAGTCAAAATTGCTGGATGTTTGGCACATTTTTGGTTTACGTGTTTTAATTTTTGTTTTCCTCTGGTTCCACAGCGTCTGAGGTTCCAGACCCTGTCAGCGCTGCAGATGGAGCCACGGTGAGCAAACCCCTTCAACCATCTTGACAATAATTTTTCTGCAGATGGACCAGCTGCTTTAGGCCCCACAAAGTTGTTTAATTGCTCAGATTTCAGGTTGCTGACCTTTTGCAGCTGACTGGTGCTGTGATAACCTGTAAATGGCTTGAGATGTTATCCAGTCTTCATCAGCGCAGGTAGCAGATGAGCTCACCGGGTCGGATGAAGTGAAGCTTTGAGGATTACGGAGGCTCTTGCTATAATAACCTACCACTATTCTCGGACATAGACAACAGTGCACAACAGCGCTCTGAGTCCAGACAGGAGACTGCACATAAAAGTTTACACAGACAACTTATAGATGTTTTTAAAATCATGTTATGTTGTGCGTTCTGACAAGACAGCATTTTGACTTACTGTAAGGGTTGGGAGAGTTTGGCCAATTCATCTTCCCTGATGGATTTCTAGAGAGCACCTGGTTTGGATCCGGAACATTTTAGAAAAAGCAGTTTTTAAAATTAAATGATCTTCAAGTTTTTACAGATGTTTCAAGTTTTGTTATATTTAGAATTTTATAGTTTATTCAGAATGCTGCGGAAAGATAGGTACACATTTAAATGCCAGTGTGTGCCTTGAAAAATTTTAATAAACAATTATAATTAATAACTATAATTAAAAAATCCAGGCTTTATTGTACTTAGTTTTGTGAAATTTAAATGTCTCTAAAATAACTTCTTCAAGAATTGCTCATTTAAAAAAGTATAACGAATACATGTAAATGTATTAGAGAAAACTTTTTGCCTTTTATTGTTAATTTCTGACTTTTCCATTACATTTAAAAATGCTTAAAATAGACATTCCAATTTAGTTTTAAAACGACAACAGGGTCCTCAATAAGCTTGAAAATTAAAGCACTCAAATGTTTTTCCTCATCTGAACAAGAAACACGTGACTTCATGTTTTATCTGGTCTGAATGGGTTAACAGATCTCATTTTCTACTATGAGTCCCACCTCTTTAATCCAATATTACTAACAGGATTAGCTTTGTTGTTTCCTCCTAACGTGTGACAGACTGTACTTCTGGTTGTAAGAAGGCGCCAAAGTTTCAGCAACCATCCAACAGGTCTGCTGTTGCACAGATTTCATAATTAAACAATAAAAGCAGATCTAGTCCATTTAAAGGGCCAGCTCGCCACGTTTGTACAATCTTAAGTAGCGTCCTTTCACTTAAAAAGTCCTGTGCTTCTATATTACACATATATAACAACAGAGTGTCCAGATGTCCAAACTTAAAATAAGTTCCTTGATTTAAAAAATGGGGACAAAAGAAATTTGTTGTAAGGAAGAACAAACAAACTGAATGATTAACCAGACGATAAAAAAGGTTGACAAACATTTGGTCTAATAATAAAATCAACTGCATTGTGGAAAGTAAACAGAAAAAATAGCAAAGTTTCTGAAGGCATTAGTTTTTAGTTATGTAATTTACATTAATACTCTGTTTTACAAGCTGTTGGAGGAAAAGCCTGCAGCAGGTTAAGGAAGTAATCTGCCTCTTGGTTTCCGTTTTCTGTTTCAGGATGTATTTAGTTGTCTGCTGTTAGCAGCAGTAACTTTGATTGGATTAAATTTACATGCATGTCAGTGCAGGGGTAGCTAATCCGAACTGCTTTGTGTCGGGCACTTGGAGCGAAGGAGGGGTGCAGTGTAATCCTGTCAGAACGTTTAGCTAAAGAACCTGTAACCTGTTTGTGATCCAGAGTGGTGCTGTTGATGAGCCACCAGAGGTCATGACCCCTGATGGTGGAGAGGACACCCTGCCTTCAGAAACCAACTCAGCAGCAGAGACTGATGTTGTTATTTTGGAGGAGAGTGCAGTTGTGTCTCCTGCAGTTCTGTTCACCTCCAATGAACCTGAAGCTGATGGTGAGTGTTCTCAACTCAAACATGCATCATCGTAGGGAGACTAAACAATTCACTGTGATCATCTTTGTTTTTCCAGGCATTGAAGAGGAAGGTCTGTTGGTAGGAGATATCGTGAAGACTCCTGTTCCAGAGACCACCTCATCTAAAGAGCTCTCACCTGAACCTCCCCTGCCTGAGGTACCAGCTGCTCCCATCACTGAACTGTCAGAACCACCAGCAGAAATCGAGACTTCTGGCTCAGGTCCAGATGGACTGAATACACCTTATTTAACCACTGGAGAGGTTGAAGATGCGTCCTTCAAGGAGAATGAAGATGATAAATCGGAAGCTGGAGCAGAAAGCGTTGAAGTTGCTGCAGTGGAGGAAGGAGCTACTACTGCAACTGTAGAAGAACAGGATCTGAATGAGTTTGAGATCTCTACCCCCACCTCCTTTATTTCTCCACCTACAGAAGCTGTAGATTTAGGAAGGGAATCGGAGTCAGATTCAGAAGGAAGTGATGGTGAAAACAATGTAGTTGGAACACTGGAAGGGTCTAATGTGGAGGCTGACCTCAAAGAGCCTGAAGAGGATGCAACCATCAGTGTGTTGTCGATCCACCCTGAAGAAACGGCGTTTGAAGAAAAAGGCTTTGAGGAGTCAATAGAGAGTGAAGGAAGGGAGTTGAAGGAGGGAACGTTGTCTGAAGCTCCAGTTATAATCGAAGAAGCACCTCTTGCACCAGAGATCTTAATAGAGGATCTTCGAGAGGATGAGATTTTACTGGTGAACAAAAATAATCCAGAATTGCCAATGATAGATTCTCCAAGCCCTCCCCAACCAACATCCTTGTCTCCAGAGTTGGAATCACCTTTCACTTTCCTCTCTGATGTTATCCCAGATTTTAAGGTCCAACTTGATGGAGCCATCACTTCAATGGTGGAGGTAAAGCAAAGATCAGCATCTTAACTAACATCTAGATGTCTGTAGCTAGCTCAAGAGGGTTTCCTTACAAGATAATCACTCCGCTTTTCTTCAGAGGAAACTCGATTCATGATTTCATGATGTGACTGGCCACTGAGCAGTTTTATGCTAAGTCTAAAAGGAGTTGGCTCAGTTGAGATGAATGTGGATTTTTGATTTTGGAGTGTTAGGATTAGGGGTGTGGATTTTTACATGCTAGAACTTTCTCTTTAATGACTGTAACTTTAGTTATTTATCTATTTCTGAACCCACGTAGTGATTTAGAAATTTTAAATCAATCAAAAAACACTGACTATTTAGCAAAAATAATTACAGTAATGGAACCCCTGCTAAAAGGTAAATTTTGGTCATTGTATTTTTTTATTCCCCAGATACCGATCATTCATGGGAACTTTGACGACTCTACCCCTGGAGACCAGGGTTATGGCGTGGTTTCATTTGATTATGGGTTGACTAACCACACAGAGGAGGGAAGCACTGGGTCACCAGTCAGTGTGGTGGACGGCACAGACCTGGCTAGTATCACCATGCCTGTGAACCCTGGACGGGCTCTGATGGTGTTCTTTAGCCTCAGAGTGACCAACATGGTTTTTTCAGAAGATCTCTTTAACAAGAGTTCTCCAGAGTACAAAGCTCTGGAACAACGCTTCCTAGAGCTGGTAAAACCTTAAGTTCACAGCGATAATTTTCATCAATATCCACACAGGCATGTGGCTAGTTTAGACGTGTTCTCATCTCTTCCCAGCTTGTGCCATACCTCCAGTCCAACCTGAGTCACTTTGAGAACTTGGAGATCTTGAACTTCAGGAATGGAAGCATTGTGGTCAACAGCCGGATGAAGTTTGGGAAGCCTGTGGCTCGTGGCGTCACCACCACCGTTTATCTTATCCTGGAGGACTTCTGTAACACAGCGTATCAGACCATGAACCTAGCCATTGATAAGTACTCTCTGGATGTAGAATCAGGTGAGTTTCTACTGATGGGCTTTTGCTTTACTAATGGAGCAATGAAAATGACTGTTTACAGCTAAGAAATACTCCTGCATAGCACCAGAGCAAAGGTTGAAGGTCTTGTCAAATCACACAAAGCTCTTGATTTACTGGTGTCTCTACCTTTGGACTCTCAACTATAATTATGAGATTTGGATCACGACTGAAAGAACAACATCCTGGAAACAAGTGGCTGAAATGGGCTTCCTCTGTAGGGTGGTCCGCTCAGCTAGAGACGAGCTGAGGAGCTCCATCCTCTGGACGCAGCTTGGAGTAGAGCTGCTGCAACTGCTTATTGAAAGGAGTCTAATGCTGTGGGTTGGAGATCTTATTGGATGCTTCCTGGTCACCTTCCTTTTGGGTTTTCCAGGCACTTCCCACTGGGAGGAGATCCAGAACCAATCCCAAAACTTACTGAAGGGATTGTGTCTGGGAACACCTTGGTTTTCCCCAGGAGGAACTGGAGAGTATCACTAGGGAGAGGGATGTCTGTGTTTTCCTTCTGTTACCTCTAACCTTGGATAAGCAGAGAGAAACAATGGATCTAAAAATAGCCCAAAAACTAATGAGTTTTCAGATTTTTATGATTATTTTTCTGTTTTTTGTGTAATTATTCTCTCTAAATACATACATACAGTATTGTTATCATTGATCACTTTTTAAAAACTTTTTGAAGCCTTAAAAACTGTTTAGCTTTAAATACATCATAAAAAATCTAAACTATTGCAAATATTGTTCAAGCATTCTTGGCAAAACATACAAATGGGCTAATTATGAATTTAATTGAACATATTAGAATTGGAACGTTCCCAAAAGATAATGTTAGATTATTTCTAGCTGCAGATAATTACAGAAATATGACCAGAAAGCACCAAACAAAAGTTATGTTGTTTACAGGATTTAAATAGAAATCTGCCATCTTTGGCTGCATGCTGAAGTAATATTTGTAGTTTTAATCTGTAAACTGTTTTTAGGTGAGTGATTCTAACAACAGGAATGGTTTTATGTTCTTTAATGTTAATTGGAAACATTTGCACAAATATTTAAATTTGTTCATTAAAAAACAGCAAAAATCCACTACTGCACCTCCATAAAAACGGGGATATTTGATTATATTTGACCAACTCATTGATGCACAGAATATGATTTTCCCTTAGCTCAGTTGAGCTGACATTAAAGAAACAAGAGGCATATTTAATTATCTCAAGGAGCTTTGTTATAGCTGTTTTCTTTTAAATTCCAGGTGACCAAGCTGACCCTTGTAAGTTCCAGGCGTGCAACGAGTACGCAGCGTGTAAAGTGAACAAGTGGTCGGGGGAGGCGGAGTGTGTGTGTAACGCTGGTTACTTCAGTGTTGACGGTCTGCCCTGTCAGAGTATCTGTGAGCTGCAGACGGACTTTTGCCTGAATGATGGAAAGTGTGACATCATCCCTGGACAGGGAGCTATCTGCAGGTGGGTGGAGATTAGAGGAGTGTAATCAGCCTGGATGTGTGTGTGTGTGTGTGTGTGTGTCCTGTTCCCCCTCCCCCCAGTCAGGAGTTTGATAATGTGTGGGACAAAGGAGTTTGTTGAGGAGCAACCTGTCGCTGAACAGGCTCCTCTGGTTGTTAAAATACATTGACATAAAATATCAATATCTTTAAAACTGTATTCTGAGATGACTGTGTGACAAGTTTAGGTCTTATTTCTGTTTCACGCCGACTACAGCATCACGAAACATGAAGGCAGTTCCAGTTGGATTGTTATTTATCCCACATTGCATAACAGGAGATTTGATTTCACAGTATTGATGCTTTCTCACATGCAGAATGGAGAAAGATTAGGTACCTTTGTCCAAACAAAAAATGTAAACAAGTGGTTTCTTGTTGTAGGTGTCGTGTTGGTGAGAACTGGTGGTACAGAGGTGAACACTGTGAGGAGTATGTATCGGAGCCGTTGGTGGTCGGTATTGCGATCGCCTCTGTAGCTGGCTTCCTGTTGGTGGCGTCCGGAGTGCTCTTCTTCCTGGCCAGGACGTTACGGGATCAGTATGACAAGGATGAGTTAGAGGATCCTATAAGGTGAGATCATCAGTCAAATCCTCTACAAGTCAGATGTGCTGCGTCATCGTTGAGGTTTTAAACATTTAACAGGCAGTTGATCATCAGTTTCTCCTCTTTTCTTATATTTGTGTGTCATGATGTTCCAGATGTTTCACTGCATCTGGACATGAGTTTTTAACATCAGGTTTAGTTTTTGCCTACAGTTGTTGTTGTAATATATATTGGCACTGTGCAGTTTTATATTTTGTTGCTGAATAAGAAGCCTGAATTTGAAAATGATGCAGCCTGGGAGGAAGTTTTTGTTCCTCTTAAGCTGAATCTGTCAGTGTCATGTTCACAAAACAGTTTACCAATCCTCCTCAGTCTGTCATTAACGAGCAGACCTGCAGTAATGTAGTCTGGGTCGTCAACACTCACATGGAAATGCAAAAAGTGCTCATGTCAGTGCACTTGGTTTTGTTCATTCATGGTTGGTCAGTTTGAAGCAGGATGAAAGTGATGACCATCATGTGAAATACATTGAACTGGCTGATTAAAGTCAGTTTTGTTGTAAAATACAATATTTCTTGAAAGTGGCGTTATACTAGTTTGAGAACTTCCTGAACCAGAAGACCATCATACAAGTAATTCAGCCCGTTTGTACCAACCACTAAGATCATGCACATTCCTGCTCTCTTACTGGAGCTGTGGAGATATGACATCACTGCAACATGATTGGACAGCTGCGATGTTGGACCTAGGCCCCAAAATCACGTTGGTGGTCCAGAACTGAAACCAGCATGGCACTTACAGATTGTGCAGATTTTTAATACAGAGGTTTGAAAATGCTTCAAATGGTTGATTATTTTTAACTGGAAAATATCATATTCCTTTAAAACCGTAGACCTGTTTGCTAACACAACATGCAAAAACTGTCCTCTTGCAAAGGTTTAATGATAAATGTAAACAACACGTGGCTCAGTTTACCACACTGATCTCTCATTTCTGTTCTCTTGCAGGCGAATAGAAAGTATCCCGTCTTTGGAAAGAGCGACCAAATACAACCCCATGTACGAAAGTGAAGCCACAACAGGCTACAGCCACTACTACCGCCGCTACCCTGAAGCTCCTGTGTACAGCAGCGCCAGCGCTGAGGCCTCCACAGACTTCAGCAGCGAGGAGATACGACACATCTACGAGAACAGTGAGCTCACCAAAGAGGTGTGTGTGTGACAGCTTCTAGTCAGATCTTACCAGCAGTAACTGTGGAGCATTAACTTTAGAGTCATTCTCAGTTTTTGGTCCTGATTTGCATCTATAATCAGAATGAGAAAGCACACACATGATTACTGTACAAAACGGACATTAAATCAAGAGCTGGTCTTACTAACCAGAGGAGAGATGGGAGGTATGGACATGTTGTGTTTGTGGTTGCTTAGCTGCTTCAGGAACAACTGGGCAGGTTTTCAGAAACTGATTCAGCTCTGAGTTCTGCGTCGTATCAAACTGCTTTAAGATAACACGAGACAGGAACTCGGTGTTGAACTCAAAGTGGACCTTTCAACAAGATAAAGACCTTCATAGCCTAACATAATCACTGTATCTCACTGAGCTCATACAGTCTACTCTGCTTTAGTTTTTGTGTATATTACTGTTTATTAATAGCATGTACCATTTGTCTTTGGCTGGTGAAATGACAGCCTGAAACACTGTAGTGCTTTTATTTATTCTGGCATTTCAGGTGTTTAACATGCTGCCTTCAGGCTAACAGTGTTGATGTTTTACCACAAATATTTCATTATGGCTTCATATATTTTGTCAAAGAAAACTTGGAGTAGCTTTGGAGTTTTTCTTGATTGTACTGGTTATGTTTGGGCTTTTTATTAATGAGGATTATATGTTACAAATTACAAAAAGTCCCACAACAAATGAACCAGATTTGAAGATTCGTGTGATTTTTATTTTTATTTTTTTAATGGTTGAAGTGAAGATTTGGCATAAATGTATTTTTATTCACTTGATTTCAAACGAAAACATCTCTAAAGTGTTCAGGATTTAAAAAGGAAATGTTCTTTACCCAAAAGCATCTGGATAGCTGCTCCACGTTGAGGACAAAATGACTTTATTTCTGTACTTTCCACTGACATCATAATTTATCAGAAAATCTCAAGCTGCAAACTTGTTTTCTTACTTTTGCAGCCTGAGTATGGCCTTTAAGTATTTTTTCTTCATAGTAAAATGTTGTTGATTCTCACACAGCTGGTTTAGTTTGCACTTTATCTGTTTGTGATGTATTTTTTCTTTATCAAATAAAATCTTCTGCAGGAAATTCAAGACAGGATACGCATCATTGAGCTCTACGCTAAGGACCGGCAGTTTGCAGACTTTGTGCGACAGCATCAAGCGTGAGTTAACTTGTACCTTTCAGGCTGTAATGAGATAAAGACATGGGCTGAACAGACCCTGCTTTGAGGAAAAAGAAGGGGAAGTTGGTTTGAGATACGGAGGCTGACAAGACGAGAGAGAATAATGTTTAGTTTGGTCAGGAGCTGGAGGAGGAGTGTAGTTAAGGTCATGCTGAACAGTGAGACAGATTTATTATTATTATTCCTAAATAAATTTCTGCCCTGTAGCTCATCCAGTAAGACAAACGGTTCAGATGAATACCAACAAGTTGGCAGTAGCAACAAGGCGGTGTGTAAAAAAACATCATGTCTAGAAACATCAGTTGTATTTTCTTTATACAGTAAAAAGTGTAGAATATGTTAATAGAACAGTATCTGTTGGTGTGTTTGTAAACGATCTAAATGTTCTGCAGCGTCATGGAGACCCGAAGAGAAAGCTCATCTGTGCAGACATGAAACAGTCCTGTGGACGACAAGGTGCTTTTTCTTTATTTGAACACTGATTGGTGACATTTCATGAAAACACTTTATTCTTAATTACAACACATCAAAACAGGAAAAGAGTGACATTTTCAAAGATGGATCTACAACAGTGATCAGCAACTTTTACAGCTGAGAGCTGTTTTTACTCTTTGCTTTTAAATATTTAGAGCCACAAAATCAACTTTATATACTAACAACTAACAAGTGTTGGCTAAAAATGAATAAAGGTTTATTCAGGAATATTACACTTTCTTGTTATACTGTATGTTCATCTGATATAGATTTTTTAACCCTTATTTAGTCAGGTAATATCCCACTGAGATTAAGGATCTCTTTTGAAGGGAGAGGCCTGAAGGGCAGGTGAGGGTTCAGCCTCTCTAGGCCACGTTTACCCCTTCACCTTGGTACTTTGTCATATCTGAAATCCAATAGATGTTCAAAACGGTTTCCCTCTTTTATAATAATTTGGCACTAATGTGTAAAAAAAGTTTGTTTTCTGATGAATTAAGAGTGATATCACATGTGAAAAATAGCAAGAACTAAGCAAAGAGAATGAAAACAATTTATGTCGTAAAGTTTACGATGCAAACCCATTTTGGGTGAAAACTGGAGATGTTTTAGTTCCCATTCAAGTTATGGGAAGCAACCTTGTTGTATTTCTGCTGTGGAAACTTCAAGCACTTATTGCATGATAATTGTGAGGAAACGGCTCTTGCTCAACAATACTCAGGTTCATGTCATTTTGGGTTAAAGTTTCAAAGAGCCACCCCAAAGAAGCTAAAGAGCCACATGTGGCCCCAGAGCCACAGGTTGCAGACCCCTGATCTAGACTAACCTTTGATTGGCACAAAGAGTTAATTTTTAGTTCTTAAAGTGACTAAAACTTGTTTTCCATGTTGAATTCTTTAACCGACATGCTGCTTCTCCTTCACAGGAACGTTCTTCATGCTCCTTAAAATCTGGACTGCTGTTCTTCATAGCTGACTGCTTTCCAGCACCTTGCATCTGTCCCCGTTTGCAGAGGTCTTAGACAGTTCATCCTCGTTCCTCCGTGCCTTTTCCTGACTGGGTGAGCTTATCATGACATTACGGCCCGTGTCTGCTCATGAGTTTGCTGCTTATCTACTGGACTTGATTCTGTGGGGGAAACTGGGCCGAATCCTGTTACTTGAAATAATGACGGACACACAAAACCAGAGTATAAAGGTTTAATGGTATGATTGTTTCTTTGGATCATGTTGTAAATGCCTTCTCATGAAAGGGAAGAAGATAAACTGTGATTTTACATGTAGTCAAACTGATGTGAGGATTTGACGTTTTCTGTTTCTGTCTTTCTAATGCGTTGTAGCGCTCCTCAGAGAGGGATTAAAGGAGCGGTTGGTTTTTTAGTCATCGGTGCTATTTTAATTCGAAATGCTCCTTGAAGTGTAGAGGTTTGTATTTATTCAGTTTAAAACTTAAAAGTGGCACCAGTGGATTAACTTTTGGGAAAATTAAAAATAAAAATTTGGGAAATACTCGAGTATCTGTGTTCACTGATGTAGGGTTTGTCTGTCCTAAAGTGTAGCTCCACATCAGTGATTCTATCAGAGGTGCACTAAGCCCTGCCCTGTGATGGATTCAGCTTTTCACTTAAGATATTTTTAATGATTTTTTTCAGAAATTAAGCCAAGAAGAGTTCCCATGATTCTTAGAGGTGCTTGAAATCCTTGAAAGTGAAAGACTACATTTTAATGTGGTATTTTCAAGAATTTGAAAATGCTTAATAGAAAAAATGAATTGCTTGAAGCTGTAACTGAAACAGGTTATAGCACTAACATTTAATTTTATGAGACAATGAAGTGAAATGATTATTTTGAGCCTATATGTTCATGCATGTGTTAATCATCACCAATTTATAAGATGCTGGGAGAGTTTGTATTAGGCTAAGCTGAGTAGCAACATAAAACCCTAAAGCCAGCTAGACTTACAGAGGTATAATATTATTTATAATTAATTCTCCCAAAATGTCAAACTGTTTCTTTAAAGTGGCCAAAATGAGTGCTGCTGTGTGTGTTCAAATTAATTTACAAAAATAATGAATTTTACTGTCTGAATGTTGTTCCAGCTGTTTTCCTTTTAAGGTCGTCAAGGAGAAATATCTGTGTGTAAATGTATCACGAGGCAGACAGCAGAGATGAGTCAGTGCTGAGAGGCCGAGAGCCTGAACCCAGCACAGAAATAAATGAAAACTCATTTCAGTGGAAAAATGCTCTGAGGCACACGGCCCAGAGATCTGATCCTGGATAGTCTGCTTTCAGATGTCACATGTAATGCAACTGAGAGAGCAGGAAGACCAGGAAAGGCGAGCTGATAAACAACATACTCTCTCTGTAATGACAACCCCAATCTGTGTATCAAAAAACCTCAACAGTTCTCAGAAAAGGATCTGTCCCGTGACTACTTATCTGGCTTTTGTCCTGTTTTTAAGTCCGAAACCTTCTGACAGACTAATTCCAGGGCTTCCTTTGGGTATTCACACACGTTCCTCTCTGGATTTGTTTGACTTGACCCTACTCGTATACTCAGTGGACCTCTGCAGCTGCAACTCGTTACGTTTCATTTGTTGTCAGCTGGTTGGTTCTGTTAGGAGGTCACAGTCTCACACACACACCTCAGCTCAGTTTCTTACTTTGCTCTTCATGTAGACATCTACTTATGTAAGAACAAACAATCTGACAATATCATGCCTTTTGCAATCTGTGTGTTCAGTTTTATTTTGTTTCTTTTTTGTCTGCATGACTTCCATTAACACCCAACCCCTCCAAAGACAGCATGTTATTTAATACGACGTTATACTTTTAGTCACCAGCGTTTCAGTGTGTGATCATCTCTCTTTTATACCGATGACTGTCACCATGGCAACACTGGCATCATCTGGCGCAGCTGTGTATAATAATGACAAAATTGAACAAATATGAAAATAAAATACTTTTTATGAATTGCCAAAACTTGTCAGGTGACTGATTGTTTATATTACTTTGTCTGTGTTTACTATGACATCTTAAGATACTTTACATATATTTGTATTAAATACTTTCATAGTCATTAAATAATCAATGAATTAAATAAAGCAGATCATTTTCTGTTTAATGAAAAAAGTGACGTGTGTAAAACTTGAAAAAGGTAACACCGAGAGGGAGGTTAAAAGATTTTACTTTTTGATTTTTTGTAAATATTTTTTGCTAACATTAGTTTATGTAGAACGGCTATTACAGCCAAACCCTGTTGTTAAAAATAGGATTCATGCTCATCAGGACTGATAAGCTAATGACTAGTATCCTGCTACTAGCCTTTAGCTTGTCAGTCCAACCAGAACTAACCTCTGTTTCTCCAAGTTAAGGCCCTTCTGAAAGCCTTGCTCAACAGGTCTGATATTAATTATTCCTAACCGTCTACAGGCTTTTCCTTCAAAAGACCTGAACTATAATTTTAATAAGTAACAGTCTGAAGAAGAGTCAGTTACATCTAGATTTTATTTTTCACTTCTACATTGCTTATAGGCAAAGTTTCTTGCAAATAACGTGATAGGAGTCATCACGTTGTGGGAGTTCAGCTGCTCTCCGGATAAACCGAAGATGAGATTAACCTCAGGGAGTATGGATTATAGGTTCATCTGGAGCCACGGCCGCTTCTAAAAGAGTGCTTCTTGGTAATCAGCCTGTAACACATACAGTAAAAACTCCTGGGCCAGGGTTTGTAATTTACTGCCTGTGCACAAGTACCAGACTCTGTGTAAACACACCACTGACCTGGAGAAACAATAGAACCATAAACAGTGTGTCATTCTTCTACATGAAAGAAATATTGGATCCAGCTGCTGCTGCTCGTGCCTCCACGTTGGCGTCAGCTGCAGCTGGAAGCATCCTGTTATTTGGGATTTTTGTTCATTCTTTGGGTGCAAAATATCAGGAATTATATGATTATACTACTCAGACATCAAAATGAGAATGCAAATTTGACATTTGGTCATTTTTGTTTGTTTTTTTTTTTTTGCAAGAAAACAAAAATGTCACAACTTGATGAAGAAAGCGGAGAGTGGAATTATATTTTAAAATGAAAAAATTGCTGAAACTGATGCTTTTGGTTATTCAAAACAGTTTGAAATGAACAAATATGTTATTTAAAACACTCAAAACACACTTCAAACAGCAAAAATGTTTTCATTTTATATTAATAAAAAAAGAAAATTCTAACTTGTAAGAGGATACTCCTTAATATGTTGTGATGAAACATGAATAATGTGCAAATTCTTAGAATTAAAAAGCTGAAACTAAAAATTATTGGGCATTTTTGTTAGAATAATTACTGACAAACATCTTTGCAGCGCTGGTAAAGAAAAGGCTGACAGATTTTGCATCTCTTGCAAAGTTTTTGAGCATTTAAACTGTCAGCTGTGAGAGTAGGCGCTGAATAAACTGTATTTGGTGTTTTCCTCTGACGTTTGCATAAGCACAGATCAAACAGGTCTGATGTAATGGTGCTGATGAGAGTCCAGCTCTTTGTCTCGTTTCTGATAACTTTTTGTCTAAGTGCTGCTTAATGAGCAGATGATGATACTGTGCAGCAAATACAAACCTGACTGACTCATGAAAATGACAGTTTATCTCCTCTATTGTAAAACATTGAATGAAAGGGTTGAATAATTGTTGTTGTCCTTTTTGCTTTTTATATCTGTTATTTCTTCCTTCAGCACATTTTCCATGTCAGTAATGTTTCAGAAACGCTATTTTTTAAAGACAGCGGAATAAAAACCAGAAACAAACAGAAGAAATGGGTCAAAGGATGGATAGTTGCTGTTTTTGTTATCTGATGTGCTTCAGCAGCTGTGCAATGTGTGAAGCAAGTGATGGATTCACTGGATGATTGGAGTATTCAGGTCATCACGGTCTCATCCAAAACTTAACAGCCCGTTGATGGATGTCACTGTACAAAATTTATTGATCAGCACTTGGCTCATTGTTTCACATCCCACAGGTTTCATAAGAAACAAGCGAAAACATTACAAATAGCAGAAATATACAGATTATTTGTGAATTGTATCATATTTGGAAAAAGCAATAAATTAATTTAGGTTGGAAATGAATAAACAGGCGGCTGCAGAAACCTTTAAGTTATTGCTTATATATTTCACTAATTAAAGCTAAATCTAAAGCAACAATTCTCAACTGGAAAAAGTCACAAGATTTGGATTGTGACCAAAAGAGTGAAAGAAGCCTCTGACTCAGCCTTAGAGATGAAGACCTCCCTCATCCAGGGGAGTTAAATAAGGAGCAGCTTCATATCTGACTAAGATGCCTCCTGGTTGTCCTGCTCTGGAGGTTTTCAGGGCACTTCCCTGGACCCTCAGGAGGGATTATTTATCCTCTCTAGCCTCCAGGTCCAGAGGATGAAACTGGAGAGAACAGATGGAGAAAACGATGTCTGGGCGTCCCTCTGTATTGGATAAGAGAATGGATGGATGGTCTAATTTGGTCATTCTTGTCTCCTCTCATCTCCTGCCTGTGATCCTAAAATCAATCTTAACAAAACATTTAAAGGAAAAAAAAACATTTTGATTTGATTATTAAAACTCAAGTTTGTTTTGATGAGAACCTGATTGAAATGCATACATTTGGCTCACTGCCATGATGATAACAGTTAATATATATTTTCACCAAGAGCATTTTTTTTCTTATTGACTTTTTTTTTTAGATTATTTTCTTTTCCAAATTTTCTGACCTGAATTCTTGGGCCACAAATGAGCTCCAACTGTCAGTTTGGCAGAAAATACGAACTTCTTGTTGTGCTTCCTATAATTTATAGTAGCAAAATAACATCCATAACAGATAACAGCTACAGTCACGCAGACCTCTGGAGATACATTTAGCATAATGGGCTGTTTATTCCAGCCTGCGCCTCCTTTGACCCGTCGTCCATAAATTTTTTTGGCATTTGAACGCTCTGTATTGTCATTTGTCATTGTTAAGATTCTTTCACTTGCTTGGTGGTCGATGCCAAATACTTCTCTCTCAGTCGTCCTGAGACCTGGTGCTTTGTGAGTAAACCTTGCTAAAGTAGATTTATCCTGTGCAGATGTTTTGGGATGAACAGATATTCTTTTGGGAGTACTGTGTGTGTTTCTGGGATGAGTGTTAACTGTGATACAAAGGTGTCCAAAGTGCTTTAAGGGAGACCGTCAGTAAATACAAATACAGGCAGGATAATCCCTGTTCAGTTTGCACCTTTTGTGTTATTTTTTTATCATCTGTGAGATTTGCGAACAACGT
Source organism: Callopanchax toddi (assembly GCA_006937965.1). Taxonomy (NCBI): domain Eukaryota; kingdom Metazoa; phylum Chordata; class Actinopteri; order Cyprinodontiformes; family Nothobranchiidae; genus Callopanchax; species Callopanchax toddi. The sequence continues at coordinate 3,112,948 of SSNR01000016.1, forward strand.
GTTGATACGTGTTTACAGACGTCCTTGGAGCCGCTGCGTCATGTCCTTGCGCCGTTCAGTGGAGGCTGTTCTTTGTCATAAAGTAGTCCCGAGTCTAAAATACCTGTAATTCCTTCGTGTTACGCATTTTTATTTTCACTTGCAGTCGATATGTTTACTGAGGTCACTAGGCAGAATTAGCATCACTACTGAGTGATTTTAAGGACTTTTTTCTCACAATGCTAGTTGTTCCCATTCACTTCATTGTTTTCTGCTAAGCTAAAGCTAAAGGAGTACTGCCGGATCAGGATAATCTTATCTAATATGAAAACAGACACAAAAGCACTTTTTAGTGGCGTATTCCTTTAAGTAAAAAACCTCTCATCATTATTCTTCAGTCATAAGATGTGTCAGGATTTGGCAGCAGCATCATCAGATTATGAACGCTCACCCTTTGTTTTGGTGATTGTTGATGTTTTGTACACTCATCACACAAAATGTCAGTGTAGAAAAAAGATGCATTTGTTTCCAGAGAAACATAAAAATACTAATTGAAAATAATATTTCTATTGTTTTCCAGTTAAACCACAATGGAGTTTCCCCTCTATGTTATTAATTTGAAGCTGTGCTGGAAACAATGAATCAAGGGTGTGAAAAACATGATCTCAGCTGTCTAGCTGCAGACTTTCTGTCAGCAGAAACCCCTGCTGGGCCTGATGGGAACAAACAAGAGGTTGCAGGGAAACCTTCTCATCTGTCAACAACTCAGCTGATGAAACGGCACAAGTCATAGACTCACATAAACTCTGAGCTCATATAATCCTGAACTCTGACGTTTCTCAGCTGAATCCAGAAAATAAAAGAAAACGTGATTCTGATCACAAACAGATATTAACTAAAGGAAATATATGATTTACTGTTTGGATACATGTGGAATATAAACTCACAAAACTTCATTGGGTACACCTGTCCAGTCATGTGTTAAAGCAAATAGATAATCAACCATAAGTACAGAAAACTGAAGGTCAAGTTCCAACAGCGTCACAAGAACTGGACAGTAACAGATTGGGAAAACCTTTCCTGATTTGATGAGTCTTGATTTCAGCTGCAACATTCAGGTGGTCGGGTCAGATTTAGGACATGAGAGCATGGATGCATCCTGCCTTGTAATGGTTCAGGCTGCTGGACTCCAGTGACGTCCACAGTCACCAGGTCTTAATCCAGTCTAGAACCTTTGGGATGTGGTGAAACAGGAGACTCACTTGATGGATGAGCAGCTGATCAATCTGCAGCATATGTGATGCTGTCATGTCAATGTGGAGCAGACCCTTTGAGGACTGTTTGCAACACCTTGTTGAATCATTTAATACAGTTCTGAAGACAAAGGGGGCCCAACCTGGTACTGTCCAGGTGTACCTAATACTGTAAGTGATGCAGCACGTCGCAGTGAGCTGGTTTGGAGATGATGTCTTTATTTCTACTTTCTAAAGTAACCACTGTGAAACAATCAAGAAATGATATTTTCCATTCTCTTGCTTTGTTTCGTGACTGACTGAGCTCTGAAACTTGTGTCCTTGATCGCTGCTGTTGTTACTCTGCAGCACAGGTGTGGAATGCAGCATCTAATGAAATGCATGAGTAAAACTCAGCCTTGAATAACATGAAGAATCCATCTCTGTAGAGTTTTAACCAATCAGAAGGCTCTCTGCTCTGATCAGGAAGCTACAAGCCTTTCGGTCAGCTGTTGATGTTTTACAACGCTGATAATTTTTTTGCGCTCTAGCCAATAAGTCTTATCTGTGACAGACACATGGGAAACAGATGGTGTGCCCAAACTAATTCTCCAGCAGCTTTACCGGAGTGTGTAATCAAAAGACTGTGACTTGTGCCTGAACTTGCCGGCTGAAGTTAAACAACTCAGTCTTGTGCACGTGATTTATCATGAACTGTGTAACTCAATACATTTATGTGTGGCTATATTCATGATTACTGTTTTGCCGTGTCCATGATGTCAGCGTGTTGGTGATATGATGCAGAAATATTGCACATATTTGCATGTTTGGGTATGCTGTGTGCATAATCAGCCTGATAGTATCTGGAAAAGAAAATTTAAGAAATATATTGGTGGCCTGTCTCAAACTGAAAATTACACCTGAGGCTAATCTGGAAACTATTTTGTTGGAAAACACAGGGGTGAGGATTAAAAAATAAAATAAATAATAAAAACAGAGTAAAGGTCTACAGTTCCCCTTCTCTCTAGGTCCAGTAAAGCCTGTTTCTGTCAGAACTCTTTTAGCAGTTTATTACAGCGACAGCTTGTCTCTCTCCAGAACAGAGAAATTCAGAATTCAATAATTAAAACTTGTGTTTGATGATTTGTCACTTCATGATGAATTGAAGTAATATACAACATTTGTTCCTGGCGAATTGCCACATAATGTGCTCATTTGTACCAAATGAGACTTATTTTAGGACAAATCTCTCTCACGTACCTGTCATGATATCAGGTTGGGTGCAGATCAATTTAAGTGCCTATTTTGTGTGTGTGTGTGTTTTATTTTTTGTAATTTTATAGACACACAGGTACATTTAGATGAAGTCTGTGTTTGTACCAAAAGTCTCTGGTGCATGGTATGATTTGTGTTTGTTATTTCTTCATGAGATTTTATGAGGAAAATGATATTTGATTGCATTCATATGAACAGACTGTGTAGCATAAACACAAACTGTGAAACAGATGTGTGAGTGAACTTGTGTGTCTTATAATTTAGTGTGTGTGTGTGTTTTAGTCACGCTGCTACTGGACTAAAAATTCTGTCCCTTTTCTGAGACTTTAGCTGAGCACCTGCTTCCCCCAGTAAAGTTTAAAGTTTTCACATATGAATGTGCACGCTATAAATTGGGTTAATATACATTTCATGGTTTTTCTGATTTCAAAAACTTCAAACTAAATGTTTCCTTTGATCAGAAGCATCACAAACAAATTCCTTTGGCCTTTTATAAACTAAAATTTCCCAAAAATGTTTTAAAAACTTGGCACCATTTCCATCTATCTGGGATGTTCTGACACTAATTTGGTTGGAAGGATGAGTAGAAGAAGGCTTTGTTTAGTTTAAAGAGTGAGATTGTCTATGTTTACCTGCAACGTCAAACAGCAAAATGTTCTTTTTTTCCTGGTTTCTGTTAAAATCAAATATTTTCCACTCAAATCTGCAAAATGGCGATCTCGTTCTTAGCTGTACAAATGATCAAGCGGCTGAACCAAACCTGCCATTCCACTGATTTCAGAAAAAAACTTTGATCTAAATAGTTTGGAGCTTTAACATTTACATTTTAAAACACACCAGCTGTTCTAAAAAAAAATACTTCTCTGATTTCTTTACTGCGTGGATTAATTGCACTTCCCGCTCCAGACATTTTTCAAACATGTAACAAAATTTAGTGTTTTCTCTACACTTAAACTCACTTTTAATTTCAAGCTTGTATTTAGATTTTATTATGAATGTTCTGTTTTGTAATTCAGGTATTTAAAGTGTTTCTATGGTGACTTTGTGTTCTAAATGCTGTACATATTTCTGCTCTGCTCATGTTGTCTGATTCTTTGTTCCAAACTGGGCAGAGAACCAGATTTATCTATTAACTATGGTTTTTTTGGCCATGTGGGTCTGTATTTTCCTCTTTCTTTCCCATAATCCATCATTCTATGAATAAATTATTAGCAGAGCCTCGCCAGCAGATGATGCAGAAACCGACTCTGCTGCTGCCACAACTTTCCAGCTTCTGACATGAAGACAAATAGAAGAAACTCTGCAGACACCTGTTGATAGTTACATACATATATATCTCTGAAGAGGTTAAACAAGGACTCCTCTGATTCATTCAGAGTCTCTTCATCATCCATCACTCAGTCATTTATTCTGGATTCAATCCATCTAAATTCTTTGACCATTACTTGACATTCAAGACTGTTTATGAAAAATTATGATTAAAAAACAGAAAACAGAAATCAGTGTGATGGGGAATCCAATGCAATTCTTTTTTCACTCATAGAGAAGCTGCTAAATATGAAATATATTGAAAGCGTTGTTTCATTCTGGTTTGAACGCTGTGCTGCTTGGCAGATTTTTGCAGGTCATTTTCTACGTTTTGGTCACTTATTATGCCTATAACCATAACAACAGATTATTTACTAGAGGCAGCAGCTAACTGATCTCTCAAAAGCTCAAATAATACCAATAATACTCCTTAACAAAATCCCATATGAGTTGAAGAGGAGGAGACATGAAAGTAGAGCAAAGTGGAGAGAGAAGAGGAAGTTCAAATCACAAAGACTTGTTTCCTTCTGCTTTGAGACATTCGGTGCAGAAAGCGTTATCTTTCAGAACAATGCACAAAATGAAATGTGGCACAGAGGTGTCCTGTGAACAAACACATCTAAACACTGTTTGCTTCGGAAGCTTTGTCCCTCTGTGAGCACACTGACTCGCTCTGCAGGCATTGTGTACACTACAACCTGCATTCCAACATATAACAATATTTTATCATGTGTCTTAACCTCTAAAAGTAAGTATGATGGATTTTTATTCAACAGAAGGCTGAGCTGAATGGTTTTCAATGTGTTGGAGCCTAAAAATGATTTTAGCACGATGAGCATCTGCTTTGTGATTTTAGCCGTAGATGTCTTACGTAAAGGGCTCCTGTTTTAACCATTGTCAGAGATGCACCTTCCTCTGCACTCTGTGGTTGACTGGTCTGTGTTTTGACTTTGGATTTTTAATGGACTGGTGGAACCATGGAGAATGTAGCCAGCGCTATAATATATGATGGTTGAGTGCGAAAGAACACAGCTCCCTGACTCCCAAATCCTAATGCATACTTTTCCTTTTATTCTCTCAAGAAAATGACTTCTCTTCAGCTCAAGAAATGTTTGCAACTGTTAAATTGTCCCAATATAGGAATCAGCTGCCATTTAATTGAATGAAACTTTATCAGTGAATAAAATATTACTGTATTGGTGCCTGATTCTATATTTCAGAGGATTTGTTCTTTATTCTATCTGCTGTCAGCTCTAAGCTGCAGGCTTCATCCTCCCCTGTAATCTGGGTATTTATCTTCCAAAATACTCCCAACACATAAAGCATGTGCATGCTCATGAAGGCATCATGAGTGTGCACGTTTTTACACACAGACACAAAATGAGAACCACATTGAGTTTCAGTGTCTCCCCTTCCCTTCCCTGCCCTCAGAGAGAAATTCAAAGTGGGTGAGTTATGATTTGACCTCTTGTCTTCCTAAATCCTCCTGCTTTGTCATCACTGATCTCCCCCACGGCTTTCTGGAAAATGACTGCTGATTGCCACATGGCAGCTGGCAGAAACCCAGGTCTTCTTTCATAAAGAAATTGTGGTTAATACTGTCAGCTCACTGAAAAGGGTTTGGATGTCAGCAGCTTGACGTGGAGCTGTCCCTGGGTGGATTTTACACCACAACTCAAAGACACGTTAAAGTAATTAATTCTAATTTGATTTTATGAGTAGTCGTTTATGTGGTGGTTTTTCTGATGTGACTTCATGTTGACCCTGTGTTGCAGGATGACCCCACCTCGATCCTGGTGACAGGAAATTACCAGGTCAAAGCAGGTTAAGTAAAAGAATATTTAAGGAATTATTTAAGGAAACTGTTTTTCTTTATTTGTAACTCTAGTCAGGTTTGATCTCCACTTCTCCAAACTGAGGGCAATCAAACGACGTCGGTAATCCATTAAATATTCATGATCTTTCCACGGAAACCCACTTCAGAAAATCTGATTTGTTGCTTTAACTTGCTTCATGAGGGAGACATAAAGTTGTAGCAACATTCAGTTTCTGTTGCAACATTCACAACTCTAGAATTTTAAAAATCAAAATGCATGAAGACATTACTGATTTAGTCAAACTCAGGAGTAAACCACGTGAATGATGTCAATGCTGAATTTCTAGGTTCGATCTGCAAACCAAAATGTGTAGTTTGTAAATATTTCAATAAATCATATTTATCTTTATCTGGAGTGGAAACGCCTTTCAGTGGTGCCACAAATACTGACAAGATCAAAAATGTAATAATATGTTATTATTACTGAGGTTACATTATAGAAACATGATGCTCTGACCTGGTATGGAAGTTTGTATTTTAATAAGCCTTTCAGTTTGTAGCCAGCTGGAAAAATAAAGTGGAAAAAGAAATCTGAATTCTTGTCTTTTTCCAAACTCAGAATCACCACCAGTCCAAGTGATGATGCTCTGCACACAGCCTGAGCTGTGAAAGTCCTTCTGCTCCCGGACTCGGCTGGAAACATTTTCCAATCACTTGTGCTGACTGGGAGCGAGGGGAACAGAAAAAGTGCTTTTCCATACAGTCGGATGTAGTATCCAATAATCTGTGCATGAGCAAGACGAAATCATTATCAGATCTATAAAACAGTTTTTTATATTTAGAATCCTTAATTCTGTTTTATTGGTTGTTTGTTTTGTGGTGGCAGGTCTGATGATCATGTGACAAAAAGTTATTAAATGAAAGAAGGGATGAAAAAACAAGTGAAGACTTAAACAGCAAGACAACATTTTTCCTGACTCATTCTCCTCTACGTGCTCCAGGAGGAGGTAAGCAAAGGATCACAGATGGAAAATGGAAATAAAAGACATCTGAGCATAAATGATGGATGTGACATTAGCTAATGGCAGGAGAACGTTGAGGATTTCCCCAAAGGTGGTAATTCACTTTGGAAGTTTGTTTTTAAAGCAGTTATGGGTGTTGAAAAGAACATAGAGATTCAATTTGTTTAAAGGGATTGTTGAATCTATTTTGTGGGGATTTTGAAAAGTCACAGCTGTCAGAGTGATCCCAGTTTAGAGAACAAGGAGACATTTTCATCAATGTGACCAATCAAAAACACCCTAACCTAAATTAACCCTAACCCTATTATAAAATATTCAAACTACAAAAATGTGTGGTAAGCACTACTTTTGGGTTGAAACCCTTTTAACTTAATAATTTTTTCATCAGAACAGTTTTTAGTTTATCATTGCAGTCAGAACGGAACCAGAACCAAAGTGAGTTTTTCCATCTAAAAAAACAGTAGGTCCAATCTTCTAAATTCATTAGTGCTTCAAGAGAACTCTATAATTTAAACCTTTACATGGTATCAGGTAGTTATTTCTGCTGAAACATGGTGATATTCATGCTTAATAACCAGAGAATTCCATGTAAATAACAGATTAATGTGAAACTGATGACAGTGTGTATAGTTTAAAAATATTGTTGCAGGAACCACTATGAAATCTAGGAAATTGAAGCTGTGTAAAGATAACAGTAACTATTTTATTCCTGGATGTGTTCTACTATCTGGTTCGGGCACATGGGCTCATCCAACTGTGGACCCATCACCTGCAGGAGGAACATGAAGGATCACGTACATTATGGATCGGGTGGCAGACCGAGGCGGGAGCTTTGGCGGTCCAATCCCCGTACAGGAAAACTGGCTATTGGGACATGGAACGTCACCTCTCTGGCGGGGAAGGAGCTGGAGCTTGTGGAAGAGGTTGAGCAGTACTGGCTAGATATAGTCAGGCTCACCTCGACACATAGCGTTGGCTCTGGAATTCGAGTCCTGGAGAGGGGTTGGACACTCTTCTTTGCTGGAGTTGATCCAAATGAGAGGCGGAGGGCTAGGGTGGGCTCTCTCTGCCTGTATGTTGGGGTTTACCCCGGGGGATGAAAGGGCAGCTTCCCTGCGCCTTCGGTTTGGGGAATGGGTCCTGACTGTTGTGCTTATGCACCAAATAGCAGTTCAGGGTACCCACCCTTTTTGGAGTCCCTGGGACGAGTGCTGGATGGCGCTCTGACTGGGGACTCCATAGTCCTGCTGGGGGACTTCAATGCTCACGTGGACAATGACAGCGTTACCTGGAGGGGCGTGATTGGGAGGAACGGCCCGCACAATCTGAACTCGAGTGGTGTTCTGTTTTTGGACTTCTGTGCAAGTCGCAGTTTGGCCATAACGAACACCATGTTCGAACATAAGGATGCCCACCGGTACACCTGGTACCAGGGCAGCCTAGGTTACAGGTCGATGATTGACTTTATAGTTGTATCATCTGACCTGAGACTGTATGTTTTGGACACTCGGGTGAAGAGAGGAGCGGAGCTGTCAACTGATCACCACCTGGTGGTGAGTTGGATCAGATGGCAGGGGAAGATGCTACGCAGACCTGGTAGACCCAAACGTATAGTGAGGGTCTGCTGGGAACGCCTGGCAGAAGAGCCTGTCAAGATGGTCTTCAACTCCCACCTCCGGCAGAGCTTCGACCGCGTCCCGATAGCAGTGGGGGGCATTGAGTCCGAATAAGCATTGTTTCACTCTGCAATTGTTGAGGCGGCTGTTGCTAGCTGTGGTCGCAAGGTGGCCGGTGCCAGTCGTGGCGTTAACCCCCGTACCCGCTGGTGGACACCAGAGGTTAGAGGAGCCGTCAGGCTGAAGAAGGAGGCCTACAGGGCGTGACTGGTCTGTGGGTCTCCAGAGGCAGCAGACAGGTACCGGAGGGCCAAGCGGAGTGCAGCGGTGGCAGTTTCTGAGGCAAAATCTTGGGCGTGGGAGGAGTTCGGCGAGGCCATAGAGAAAGACTATCGATTGGCTCCAAAAAGGTTTTGGCAAACCATCTGGCACCTCAGGAGAGGAAGGCAGCAACTCGCTCACACTGTTTACAGTGGGAACAGGAAGCTGCTGACGTCAACTGGGGCTATAGTCGGGCGGTGGAAGGAATACTTTGAGGAGCTCCTCAATCCCACCGACGCGCATTCCTGTGAGGAACCAGAGCTGGGAGGCCTGGGGATCGACTGTCCAATCTCTGGGGCAGAAGTCTCTGAGGTAGTCAAAAAACTACACAGCAGTGGAGCCCCGGGGCTGAATGAGATCCGACCTGGGTACCTCAAGGCGATGGATGTTGTAGGACTGTCGTGGTTGACACGTCTCTGCAACATTGCGTGGTCATCGGGGGCAGTTCCTGTGGAGTGGCAGACCGGGGTGGTGGTTCCCATTTTTAAGAAGGGGGACCAGAGGGTGTGTTCCAACTATAGGGGGATCACACTCCTCAGCCTCCCGGGAAATGTTTACTCCAGGGTACTGGAGAGGAGGGTCCGGTCGATGGTTGAACCTCAGATAGAAGAGGAGCAATGTGGTTTTCGTCCTGGTCGTGGAACTGTGGACCAGCTCTTTACCCTCGCTAGGGTGATGGAGGGGTCATGGGAGTTTGCCCAACCAATCCACATGTGTTTAGTGGATTTGGAGAAGGCTTATGACCGTGTCCCCAGGGGCACCCTGTGGGGGGCGCTCCAGGAGTATGGGGTGGATGGTCTTTTGTTAAGGGCCATTCAGTCCCTGTACTAGAGGAGTGTGAGTCTGGTCTGCATTGCCGGCAGTAAGTCGGACCTGTTTCCAGTGAGGGTTGGACTCCACCAGGGCTGCCCTTTGTCACCGGTCCTGTTCATAACCTTTATGGACAGGATTTGTAGGCGCAGCCGTGGTGTGGAGGGTGTCAAGTTTGGTGGCAGGAGAATCTCATCTCTGCTTTTTGTGGATGATGTGGTCCTCCTAGCTTCATCAGGCTCTGACCTTCAGCTCTTGCTGGGGAGGTTCGCAGCCGAGTGTGAAGCAGCTGGGATGAGGATCAGCACCTCCAAATCTGAGACCATGGTCCATGACCGGAAAGGGTGGCCTGCCAAGTATCTTGGGGTCTTGTTCACGAGTGAGGGAAGGAGGGAGCGGGAGATCGACAGGATTGGGGCAGCGTCTGCAGTGATGCGGACGCTGAACCGATTAATTGTGGTGAAGAGGGAGCTGAGCCAGAAAGCAAGGCTCTCAATTTACCGGTCGATCTAAGTCCCAATCCTCACCTATGGTCATGAGCTTTGGGTAATGACCGAAAGAACGAGATCGTGGATACAAGCAGCCGAAATGAGTTTCCTGCACAGGGTGGCCGGGCTCAGCCTTAGGGATAGGGTGAGAAGCTCGGAGTAGAGCCGCTGCTCCTGTATATCGAATGGAGCCAGTTGAGGTGGTTCGGGCACCTGGTTAGGATGCCTCCCTTGGGAGATGTTTTGGGCATGTCCTGCCGGAAGAAGCTCCCGGGTCAACCCAGGACAAGCTGGAGGAAATGCATCTTCAGTTTGGCCTGGGAACGCCTGGGCGTCCCAGCTGAGGAGCTGGTGGACTTGGCCGGGGAGAGAATGGCCTGGGATGCCCGACTTGGGATGTTGCCCCTGCGACCCGGACCTGGATAAGCGGAGGAAGGCGAGGCGAGGTGTTCAGACTAACCATTTGCTCATCAGTCCTGTAAACTCTTTCTCCAAACAGAGGCTGTTTAGGATGCTAGTACATAATATTTGAGACAATAACGTTTTTGGTATTTACTTGTATTTTATAAATATTCTTTACATTCACTGAAAGGGTATTATTGCTTTACTTCACTACATTCATCTTAGTCAAAATTAGTAATCTCTTGTTTCCATAAAACATAACTTTGCAACATTTAGTTATGTCATGTTTCAGATGTGTCCTCAGAAAATGAATGATTTATTTTATTTAAATATTATCATGTAAATTTGACCAAACTCTGACACTTAATCCAACATGAAACCCTGTGCAGGACAGTACAAAAAAAAAAAAAAAAACAAGCAGGGAAAAGGCAGGAAAACATCCAAAAACACACTTAAGAAATCCATTATCCAGACATGAAAAGTTTCAATGTCATGCTCCAAAACTGGAGATGCTGAAAAAATAGAATCAGATTAAAGTAAAGTATCTCTAAAAAGAATCAAAGAAAGCAGAAATGGACCTCATTTATCTGAAGCCTCAGGGACAACCTGGAGTTCAGTGCCTTGCCAAAGGACACTTCAACATGTGGGGAAGCCAGAATCAAACCTCCAACATCAGAATATCTCTTCCTCCTGAATCACAGCTGCCCCTCAAGGTATTTATACTCCACATTCAAAATTATTCAGCAAATAAAATTTATATCCGCTCTGACTGAATGATTCCAAATAAACAGAAGATAATAAAAATTACCCAAATTTGTAAGAATTTTCATTTCACTTAATATTGTTTAAAAACAATGTAAAGTGTTTAATCAGAAGATTAAAACAAAACAAAATAAAACATGTCTGCCATGTTTCCCATCATCACAGTGGCACTTAGTCAACAAGCTCATCCAGTCATCAGTGCTGTCAGTTTCGTCAGCCCTGTGGGTTTTTTGATTCTTTTCACCGAGCGGACTTTATGATTCATCTGTGATTAATGAGTTCGGGGTGATGAAGTTCGGACTTCCAACAACGTGTTCAGGGACTTCCTCTGGAGACACACCTTCTCTGGCAGCGACATCGTTTCCTGTCTCGTGTGTTGACATGTGGGACCGTTTGTATGGGACACTGCTTAGAAGGGTGGAGATGTTCACACACACACACACACACACACACACACACACACACACACACACACACACACACACACACACACACACACACACACACACACACACACACACACACACGCACGCAGAAGCAGACATGTGTACACCAAACACGCTCACTTTGCACCCCTGAGACCTTACTCAGGCTGAAAAATTTGGCAAACAAAGAGTAAAAACTGGAAAAATCACACACTTACACACAAACAGATGCGAAAATCTGAACCCCTTGGCACTAATGGGGATGTATATTAAGGGTTGGCCCATGATGCAATGCTGTCATTATGTGCATGCCATGCACCAGAAGATTAAGGCTCAATATGGTTGAAAACAGGCATTTGATCTTTGATTCAAATTATTTAAATATGTTTTTTTGTGTGTGTTTTTTGTCCAGATAGGATGACAAGAGGCATTGTTTCCATGGAGAATAAAGTTAGGACTGATTTGATGTTGTTTTCATTTTGAGCATTATTTTTTTGACTTTTGTATTTTATTCATTTGCATTGTTAGTTATAGCTCTCAAAGAACTATAAATATCAGAACACATTTTTAAAAGAGTAATTAGAAAATGAAGATAATTCTGAAAAATTTGTTATGGCAATGGTGAGTTCACGGACCAAATAAAGGTTGGAATTTTCCTTGTGGCTTGACATTGACGCGTGTCTGAAAATTAATCTGAATATTTTTCTAACTGGTTCTGATTTTTATAGGTTCTTCTCCTCAACTAATGGGATTTTGATTTTCAGAAGTCTAACAACATTTAAATATAAAAACCCATGTATTTTTATTTGATTTTAACATTTTTTTTCACTACCAAGTACACACAACATTTATAAGAATTACCATCCCATGATGGTAATCAGAATGCATGTAAATGATCTTGTTGTGAAAAAGATAATTTGAGGAGGAAAACCACAAAATGCAAAACAAAAAACAAAAAAACAGTTTCAGATGGAGAAAGAGAGTGAGGAGTAGGTGTGTCTTGCTTTGTGTCCCCTCCCTCTCTTGTGCAGAGTTATAGATGGTGCAGAAGCAGCCTGCAGCATCCACAGCTTCAGTCTAGAAAGCTACTGTCAACCTGAGGTCCACCAGCCCAGAGAGGTCATCCAGTCTGATTCCTGTAGCTGCAGCACAAACCTCTCTCAACCGAGGACAACAGCCACCATCTTTCTGATTCACTCCTGTCCTGATCACAGCCTGTTGTTACACCTGAGACTGATGAGGATGCACTCACACAGCTTCCTGCTCCTTCTCCTCATGGCTTTCATCACTGGGATAGTTTTATCTCTTCCTCCAAGTTCCCACAGGAGCAGAGGTGGGTGATACCTGCGTTCATTTGATCTTCCACTGAAACACCCACATTGGGTCATATTATCAGAATAATTGCTTCGTCCTTGTCAACTTCTCATCTCAATAGTAACATACTAAGATTTGTGCAAATGGAAACTGTTTCTATCTAGAGTTGATTAGAATGTTTATGCATTATTATTCTAATTTAAATTGTTTGTTTATTCATTCTGACATACCAAATACTTTAAGTTTCTTTATTTTTGACTTAAAGCAACAAAATAAAGTATTGATATGGATTTGATATAGTTTTCTGATTCTGTAAACTGGTGCTGAATTACAACTATAAAGAAGAGAACCCAGTCTTCTTCATGACATTGACCAAACAGCTTGATCAGAAATATGTGATCTCTTTTCTAAACACTGCCTGTGGTTTATCCACTGTAACGAGGAGAGCAGACCCAGTGAAACGGGTCTCAGCTGCTCCTGTCAGAAAGTAACATTTTTAGAGACTCCAATGGGATGATTTTCTTGGAAATGTTTTAATTTCTAAAACAAAATTGATCCAAGGACAATGAGTTTCTTGGGGTTTTTTGTTTGTTTTGCTCCATATGTTTGCCTTCAGCTGCATCTTTGATCAATTAAGTACATTTTAAATGACTTAGAGCTGGTTATGATGCTCATGACTGACATGATTGATCATTCTGTCTATGGTCAACCTGCTGTTATAGTTCTGGCAATTCATTGTTTGATCTTGGTTCTTTCAGTTGCTAAATATATGTACAGTATATGTTGATTTATGAGTGTAATCGTGTGTTATTTCTGCCTACTGGAACAGATGTTAGCCAGGACACTCCAGCAGAGGAGATTTAAACTCATTTGGAAGATGACTGAGCTTGGAGGTCTCCAGCCATATTACTCCTGATGCAGTGTTTTCTTTTCCAACACGCCTCTGAGGAAACCCTTAAACACTCTCTCTTTAAGAAGCTGATTACAGCGTAATAAACCTCCTTATGTCTGATTAGGATTCATGTAACATTCCTGGAAAGCAGAAAAAAAAAGCTTGGAGAGCGTTTTTTAAATACTGTTTGGTTTTACAGTTACTGTAGTTTGTTAGTTTGCACACATGAACGCGTGGTAATGGTTTCCGTGTCTCAGTCTATGCTTCACAGCCCGTTGGTGAGCAGAACTTTGCAGACTTTTATGATGGTAAAAGTGATTTTAGGTCAGCGATGTGAGCACAGTAGATCAAAGTTATTCCAGTGTCTGTTGACTGAAGTTGGCTTGGAAGCACTGCTCAATGTGCAGCTGGCAGCTGGATGTAAGAGATTTATTTTGGTGTTTTGGTTTTAAAAATGTTGGATCGATACATGAATATGATTCTATTGCTTTGTGTGTGATTCCATAACATAATTAATGCATGTAATTATATTTTCCAAGACTTGAGTGGTGCTTTTGATCTAATTAAATCTGCATCTTAATTAATTGAATAACTTACAAACATGATTTTTTTTCTCCACAGAAGCACAATACATGGCCTATCCAACTAGCTAGATCATACATGACCCTGTGATGTATAAACTAACGAATCAGTAATGTGAATTCAGGGCACCTTATAAAGTTTCAATAAGGTCAAGTTATTGGAATGATGGTGGTGGCATAAATAGGACAGTAGAGATTGATTGAAGGAGGTGAAGGATGTGAAGAAGCAGAGAAAAGAAGAAACAGCTGTTGCTCACAGATGAAACTGACACAGATGGTGATATAGTGTGAGACTGGAGAAACCAGCATCAATGCAGCCAAACATATTGGGTGAAATATGGGAGAAAACTCCCATGCACAACTTTCTGCTGCCAGGTTTGAAGGTAAAGCCTCCAGTAAGCCCTGGGGATGTTATTATTCCAGAGGAGGATGTGGTCAATTGGTCTCCTGCTGAGTTACAGTTGATATTTTCAGTGCTGGATTACACTGGTCTTGAGTTATTCCCATTAGAGTGTATGTAGGTCAGGTCTGCTGTCATTAAATCACCAACAAATTATTTCAAAAGCTTGCCTCTCGGGCTGGCATGAGGCTTTGAGAGACGTTCTCACTTCATTGCCTTGACCGAATGTGACTGCCATACCAGGCAGCATCAGTTAACATGTGTCTGTATCTGCACAGTGAGGGAGGCCAAGTCCCCTCTCCACCTCATCACTTCCAGGATGAAAACCTGACGGCAAACCAGAGCCACAAATATTCATCCAAGACCACACCGTGCACTCAAAAGCAGGATGTAGCTGTCCTCAGAGAAAAGGATGTCAGTTATAGCTAAAGATATCATTCATTTAGGGATTGAGTCATGTGAGCTCAACTGTGTGACAACCACATTAACCTGATCCCTTTTCTGACAGGCCATCCATCATTACTGATGAGCCAAAGTAGACGTTTCTTGCACAATCTTTCAGGGTCTTATGTAATCCGTTAATACGTTGAGTACGTATGTTGTGATTGATTCTCAGCTACCAACACGTCAGAATATATCTATGAAATTTAATGTTGTTTTGGTCAGGGTCAAAATGATCTGTGACCACCATCTTGAATTGGACTGATTAGAAGTTAATCAGTGGTCCATCCAGTGATCACTTTGAGAGTTTTGTTAAAGTCCATTCAGTGAATTAAGAGATATTTTGCTAACAATCACACATACAGGCACAAATATTATTGCCCATCTTTTGACTTAATTATTGATGAAGATTATTTTTTTGCAAAATATGACAATTATTGGCTTATTCCCCTTGTTGTCTGGGGATAAACAGAAAATTCTCAGTGCACATGTTCAACAATCCTTTCGTGGTTATAGGTGGGAGTTCTGGATGTCATTAGGACTTAATTACTTGTATTTTGATAAGGTTGCATATCTCTAATGACCTCATGTGTCTGAAGGAACCAAACACCAACAACACTGCCTCAGGAAGATTAAAAACGAAAATAAACTGCATTTTACAGATACCAACCACAATCTCACACAACATAACTCTGCAGTTAAATGGCTTTTATGGGAGACTGAATGTCAGTTATTTTCAGCTGTAATCTAGTTGATTGATTACTAGAAACTTTATTAATTTGAGTTTGGAAATGCCGATAGGCCAGAACAAACCCTAAGTCGTGTTGTTGTCATGGGACAAACTCAGTGTTTGCTTGTGCTGGATATATAAACCTGCTGCCAGAGGTTTCCACAGGATCCTCTCCCTTGGAGCTGATCCTTCTTGTGTTTTATCAGAAATATTAATGGGAGAACTGAAACAAATGCAGTCTAAATAGGAAACACAGCTGGGAAAGCATGAGGGTATTTTTCAAATCCAGGGCTTCCCCTCCTTTCACTGTCAGTCTCAGTGTTGGCGTCTTGCAGCCTTTGGCAGTATCGCTTAAGCAAAGTTCCACTATTTCATTTAGCACTGAAACATGAGCCAAGGACATGTGCCGAGGAGAATATGGCGCAAATCTTAATCCAGCCAAAACGTTTTTTTTTTTGCTTTAAGACTCATTGACTATTATGGGTCGACGTTTTAGGCTCCCTAGTTTTTGCTGAGATTTCCATTGCAAAAGTATAAAGGCACAAAAATGATGGAAACACAATTAACAAAAACAGGCTCTGTTTCATAACTTTCAAATCTAATATTCATCATTGGTCGTCCAAGTCTTCTCGTGAGGTGGTTGTTTTCCACGTGCAGCTGCCAGCTAGCAGCCATAACTCACTCACTGTCCAGCCTCATTCGTCTCAGTTCTTTGACTTTTATCACCGAGTCTGTTATAAAAGGCCTGACTAGTATCATGCCTTGTTTCTGGCTAATGTCATTGGCTACATGGCTGAAAAAAGGTTGGCAAAGAGCACAAGTTTTCACTAAGAAGTCTTTAAAGAATCAGTCATTCTTGTTTGGTAAAGTGTGTTATAGATATTTATGTAGTTGAGCACACTCACTATTATCTTCCTTTATTAGTTGTATTTCCTTTGCTAATAATATTATAGTTAATTTCCAAGCAAGGCCCAACAAGTGTAGCAGTTCAAATACGTTTTTTATTAAGAGTTCGTACATGTAGACTTGAATAACTCATGGCAGGTTTTAAACCTGACATGATAAAATAGCAGAGATCCATAAAGCACACTTTTAAAGTGTCAAACCCTCTTTTTGTTTTAGCATTTATTCAATAAACCTCACTTCAGTTAGTATGGGTCGTATAATGTGATGCAGATAAGGCCTTTGTTGTTCTTGTTTGTTTCCACGTTACTGCATTTGTATTCTCATGTTTAACTGAGGGTCTCCGTTCCCAAAACCTCAGACAAAAACTGGCTTTTGTCTTTTTACAAATGAAAACCAGTACGTTTGAGACCCCTATTTGTATCCGTTTACTTCAGCTAGATGACATTTCCAAAGTCACATATGCATTTCCCATGTATACTGAAAAGAAATTAGGATTTTTTTGGGTCAAAAAACAACAAATCTATGTAGAAATTCCAGTTTGGACCTTGTTTTTCTAAGACCTTGTGATGTTTTGGGAAACCTAGAAAGGCAGGCTTAGGAAACGATGTTTAATTACAATATTCACAGGTTTTATTATATGGTCTGTGGGCACAGCGCCGGGGTCTGGAAGGAGGAAAGGAAAATTAAAGGACGTTTTAATAGCTGGATGAGGAAAAATCCTACTTTCATAATGAGGCTCTGGGGTGATGGTTGGTGAGATGTTGAATGTACAATAGACAGGTGGCTGGGCAAGAGGATCCTTCAGCTCCTCCAGGTGGTGAGTAGCTACTCAAGAAAAAACAGGGAGTTGTGATGAGAAGTTAAAGGTGTTCACTGGAAATATTTGCAGGTTTCAGTAATAGAACTACGGTACTAAGTCACAACCATAACAGACAATCAGGCACAGGAGGCGAGGCGTTCTGGCTCCTAAATACTCAGCTGATGAGTGACAGGTGTGTCAGCTCACAGGAGGAAGGCCCTGCCCTCTGGAGAATTGCTGCAGAGATAGAGAAACAGAAAATATCTGAGGATCATCAATACACATGGCAGGCTGTCAGTCCACTTCTGGGCCACATCCTAATTGATAACAGGCCAATATTTGGAGTTTACCTGAATTTGTGGACTTTAGTTTGTCCACCTGCCTCTTGAGGACCTTGGCTTTTAATTCAAGCTGAGCTGAACTGTTTTTATCTTTTTTTTTCTTTTTTCTCCAGACTTTTACAACAATTATGCACTTTTATCTGTTTAGCACTTTGGTAAACCTCTTATTGTTTTAAATGATATCAAGTTGAAGTTGAATTGATTCATGGTTGCTCTGCAGTAAACTGTGAGGGAGTCCTTTCTCTTAGTGGAGAAGCAACTCCACACATGATGACACTCAGGATGCTGAGATGATGATGGTAGAGTCCCACATCTGGACCAGCTTTAGGAGATGGTTCTGGTGCTTCCTGGACTTTCTCCCTGAAAGTTTCACTGCAAATGAATCTCTTTCCCTGAAGTCCTCAGTGATCTGATAAAGGGTTGATTTTAAATGCAAAAGCAGCAACAAATGAATTTTAGAGAGACTTTAGAAATAATGCTTCGTCTGATGACTCTTTATAACATTCTGACTTTTATGCAAACTGCCGTCCTAAAAGCTGAAGCAGTAAACTCCGTGACAATCAACTGTTAAAACGTTTGGCCTCACTTTGTGTTAAATGATGTTCACTCCCTCCCCAGTGAGGCGTCAGAACATGAAGGTCCGTATCAGCGCCACAGGAGACACTATTGTAATGAAGTTCCTGCAGCCTGACAGTCACACCAAGCTGGGGGGCTACATTATGGGCTACGGCAGCAGCATGTTCTCCAAACAGTTCATCCAGCTTCCAGAGAACGGACAGCCATACGAGACGGAGTTTGGTATGACTGACTGGTTTTGCTCCATAAAGAGACGAGGCTGAGCAGACATTTAAACCCAACTTAACGTTCTTCTGTTTTTAGATGCTGAGCCCAAGTACCTCATAGCTGTCCAACCTGTTCCATCTAATGAAGTGAAAAAACAGTGCAAAGGTGGGTCTAACAGGCTATTATTGTCAAGGTGACACAGTGAAAGCACTTTGAAGGGATGAAATCAGAAGCTGTCATAATAAAAGATTGATTATTTCCAGGTAAAGTAGAACTGGAGAAACCTTTGCACCTTGTAATTGGATCGGTGTCGCCCACCTCAGTGCTCCTGTCCTGGGGAACACTGCTGAAAACCCCCTATGAAGGAAATATAATGAATGATTGTCTAGATGATGGGTAAGCAAATTACACCTTAGAGAAATCTGGCAACAAATTTAAATATCACAGCTGAGTATTATGGTTCCAACGTGTTAATAATACACATCACCCCTACAGTTATGTTGTTTTTCTCCCTGACTTTATTAATCTGGGCTCAGACACTACACCGTTCGGTACCGGGAGAAGAACCGGAAGTGGAACTACCAGACCTGCCCAACAAGTGACACGGTCATCGACAACCTGAAGCCAAACTCTGTCTATGAATTTGGCGTCCAGCCTAATTCTAAAGACGGCACTGGGACATGGAGCAAGCCGGTTGTTCACAACGTCAGCATGTCAGGCATCCAGGGTTAGTCTGATGCTCCTCATTCTAATAATTTAAAGTCTTTCAAGGGATACATGTCTAAATATTCAGAGAACTTTTAAAAAGTGGACATTGGATATGTCTGCTTAATGAATCTATGTTCTAGACTTCAGGGACGAACAGCTGGTAATAGTAATATCCTTTATGTTTGAAATGGGATTTTCTTCACATGAATTGCTTTCAGTTTTTACCACTGACTTAAATTTTCTTTTGTAGTAGAGAAGGTCATCAGGAAAATCTTTAGACGTCCTGTCAACCCCCCTCCGGTATGTGATGCAATCAAATTCTGTTTTGTACATGTTCTATTTTTACACTTTGACTGGATAGAAGAATAATGAGTGATGGATGGGTGCAGGGATGGATGGATGGATGGATTTCAGAGCTGGGTGTGTATTTGGAGCAGACATCGTGCTGTGGCGTCCTTGTTGTTGCTCGGGGTTGATTGCCTTGTTAATTTTCCATGGAACTGCTAAATGGAAATTACATCAGTGCAGCCAAGATTAGCCAAACCAAAGAGAGCAGTCTGCATTGAGCTAACGTCTGGAGTACAATGAGAGAAAGAGGCCAGATTAGAGAAGAAGAAAAAGGAAGAGGGATATTAGTAGTGAAATGAGATGAAAGAAGATAGATGGTACTCATTTTCTGTTTTATGACCAAACACATGAAACATCCTTTCATAGGAAAATAAACTTCTCACTAAGGGCTTTAATCAATTTGACGTGGTCTGTATAAATTAAGCATTCAGACAAAAAGAAATCAGAAGAGAAACACAACACTTTGTTTTGTTGTGATCAGTGGAAACAAGAAACCACTTGTTCATGAAGTTTTTCTTCTCCTTCAGAAACCCTTCACACCTGGTCCTCGCTCCTTCCCGTCTCCTCCTCAACACGGTAAGCCAATCAAAACCAATCAAACTAGGATGAAGACACTAGCATTAAGTGATTTTTTTGTATTTTTACAAGCATAAAACAAGTACATTATTTCAACAACCCGAGCATTTGCTTTGAGCTCTTATTGTGAAAGTTTTTTATGAGAAGTTTTGTCTCAGGTCACTGCAAAAACCACTGTCAGGATAATACAGATGGTATTCAGCTTCATTAAACCAAACTGGCTTGTGTTTTATCAGGCCAGTCTAGCACATATGCATTCATAACCTCTGGTTTCAAAAGCAAAAATAAATTGACAAGCAAACCACCAGTGAAAGTGATAAAACCCCTCATTTCAAGGACCAGAGCAGGCTAAAGAGTTAGAGACTTTGCATTAGCTGTAATGGAGCAAACAGATGTAGTTAATCTGCTAGATCCGTTTTTCTCATCACATCAGCTTTTGTTTCTCCTTGTGCAGATGGAGAAATTATCACAAAAAGCTCTCCCTCAATACATAAACAACCTTTAAAATCAAGTCAGACTTCAGTTTCCAGACATCAAAAGCTCAACATAGCTTGTGAATAGCTGAGTCACTGAATATGGTTTTAATAGAGAATTACCGGTACAAGTATTGCTTTATAGATTAGAAACTATTACTGTGACATGAATTAAAACAGGAAACCATTTCATCCCTATTCACTTCGACTGTTTGATTCATGTTTTGACAACATTGCACCAAAGTTTCTGTGTAAATCTGCAGATTTGAACTTCTTTGCACAAATTTTTCCACACACCTGGATTCAATCAAGTTTTCATGAAAATGTTTTCTTGTCCTTGCCAGCTCCTCAAAACAGGACCCAGGGAAGACTGCAGAATATAATCCAACAAACAACTACTGGTAAAGACTTCTCTGACCTCAGGAGGGATTCAGCAATCAAAGAACTCAAGATCTGACCTGACTTTTTATTTATTACCCTGCAGGAACGCTTACCTCACTGTTTGTTATTTATAGAAGGTTCATACACAAATAACTAATCTTTACCATTTTCTCTCAGGTCTATTAACATATTTTATATTTCTCAGCTTCTACCACAACTGCTAGGCAGGAATTTCCTCCAACTGCTGGTCCCAAACGGCCTGTGGTCAACAAACAGCCAATCGGTAAACAACAAATCTGGTTCTCTTTGAAAATGTCTAATTCAGCTGTGTCATCATTAATACTTGAATCAAAATGAGTTTTTTTTTACTGGTTTAGTCAGACAGATTTCAGTCACGTCTACTGTAAAGTTGCTAACTTTGAGTCTTGAATCTAATCTTTGTATTTCTTTTTTTCTGTCTAATTTCTTTTCCAAATACTCCAAAACTTTTTTATTTTACAGAATCTGGTGTAAATCATGAAGATGGGTTTATTTCAGGTTTTGCTGACCATCAGTCTTCTCTTTTAATGTTTCGTGCAATATCGGTAGTTTAAAATATGACCAAACTACATAAAAACAGATGTTACTTTTTCCTCCCAGCATACCAAAGCAACATACAGTATCCCTCTTCTCATTTCAATACACTGTCTCTTTATTTCTTCACATTTATTTTTTAACAAAGTGCTAAACATTCATTTTCCAAGGACAGAAATTCTGACATCTTTGAAACAAAAAGAAGTGACACTGGCTTTTTCTTTGCTGCGATCTGAGCCGCTTTGCTTGGTGATGTAAAGGTTAGTCTGGTCATTGAAGTTAAACTGACCCACAACCTCTTTCAACAAGTCTGTTTATTATAAGGAAATGAGGCTGACTTGAAGTATAAACACTCATAGTTCCATGTCATTAGTTAATTTCTTTACTCTCTTACATTTTTCTTGTTTTCTCTCTTTTGTTCTGATCACATTTAAATCTTTTTTTTCTGAACACCTGACCAGATTTAACCACCAACAAGTCATCAGTCAGCATCCATATAATCCTAATTGGTCTCAGTCTCTCAGAGGCATAACCAATGATTTTGGGTTGTCATCATTCACAGCATTAGCTGGGTCTTTGCGTTGTATCATGGCTGCTACAGCTAAAACCTCCATATGCTCAGTCTGCTTTTGAAAATTCGATCACACAAATTGCACAGTAGACATTTTGTGTTTCTTTCCAGATTTTACTGTCAACACGTGGTCTAAATTTACTGTTTACTAAATGTTTTTTGATTATAATTTGCTGTATAACAGCATCCCTACAGATATACAATTACGTGTCACAGAATTGTGGCTACATTGCCATATTCTCTCTCTCTTTCTCTCACTCGACCCAGGAGGAGCAGAACTCTCAAGATCTGATTTGTCTCCTTTTCTAGACATTCCTCAAGCTCCAAAGCTCCATCCCCAAGTACATGCTACAGTCGCTATGGTATCTGTGTCAGTATACCAAGCCAAACTGGAAAAACATGGAGGCCATCCAACACAAATGCCTCAGTTGCAACCTAATGCACCAACTCTACCAAACTTCAAGCACCAACAACAGCATCAACCAACAGAGTCAAACCCCAAACCCTTACAAAGTCCACCCACTCCTTACACTGAAAGTACATCAGAACAGTTTCCAACGTCCTACCCAGAACTCCTGACCAAACCACCATCCCAGTCTTTACTGCAAACCTACCCTCTGTCACAGCCAAAACAAAAGTTTTATTCCCAGTCAGTCCATCAAACCACACCACTTTCTAAATCTGATTCAAGGCCTCGACCAACACCAACGACCAAACACCAGAACTTACCTCTAACACTTCAATTCAGGACCCAGACCAAGCTGCAGGCACAGTTCCAACCTGCTCCTCAGCCAACCCTTACGGTGCATAGTCAAACTACTCAGTCAATACCTCAGCTCACACCTTCTATCCAAGAGACACCACCAAAGATTCAAACCCACCCCTTACTTCAGTCAGAAACTCATTCTTCAGTCAAGCCTCAAATCCAAACACAATCACAACCAAAGACACCGCAAACAAAGTCTTCCCAACTGGCTCGTAACTCTAAGGTAAACCTAGAAACCAAGCCTAGAACCAAGTCTAAACCTAAGAAACCCCAAAAACCAACTCAAACAAAGAAACAGCCAAATACCAAGACAAAGCCTCAAACTGGAAACCAACAAGTTCAGACAAACATTTCACCACCAAAGGCCCCACTCCAACCCAAACGTCTGCCAAAGGAGCATCCTGGATCTGGGGTCCATCCAAAACCTGAGCCAGGGGTTCAGTCAAAGCCTCAGACCAGGACTGGCCATTCGAAGGGTACGCCATCGAAGGCAGTATATAAGGGTAAAGACCCTTTCATCTGATATTAGCACTTCCTAATTAAGCACAAAAACTTGCAATCAAATGACTTTTTAAAGGGGGCATTTAGAAAAGTACGTTTTGTCTCAACAAGTTAAAATATATTCTTGAAAAGGTGGTTTTATATAGATATTAAAACAATGACTTTTAACCTTTTTCTGACTGTAATACCTGTTGGGTTTGTACACCTATACCCCCTTTAAAAGTCAATACAGTATCATGTTGTCCCAGATAAATAGTACATTTTCTTTCACACAGCTCCTAGTCTACCAGAGGAGGGAAAACCTTTACCAAGACCTCCCTTGGCCACAGAGAAGGCTGGTAGTAACAATCATGGTAAACACCATGACAAGCTTGTCGCGTTACCATCTCTGCTTTTTTGTCGAGTCACAAAGAGCTCAGTGTTTCCCCTTATCCATCTCCATCCCACCACCCTGCACACCCCATATTGTTGTCCCTGTCTCCATGTTTACATCCATTCTCAGCACAAGTCTGAAACCTGGTCACGCATTCCCACAGCGACCTCTCTAGCTTCGGATGTCCTTTTGTGCTTCTTTGTCATTTCATCCATTGTCTACACTGTGTTCTTTTTGTTGTTACAGAAGTGCTTTATCATTGTTCCTTCTAGGTGAAGCGTTCAGAATAAGATGTAGGTCATCCATAACAACCGGCTGCCTTTCTGGTCTTTAGGTTCTGGGATCATCAAGTCATCTGTTGATGAAGTTCCTCGTTCTCCTATTAGCTCACCAGTGTCAACAGCAGGGAGGAATGTCATGGTGCCTCGTAAGCGGATTCCTTCACATTCCACTAATAAGGGTGTGAGAACATTCCCTCCATCCAAGACCTCCTCCATACCTGATGGTAATGCTCATTTCTGTTTCCCACACAGCTTCCTCATCTACAGCTGCACACTTTCAGCTACAGCAGACAAACTCTTTTGATTTTGCCACGCAATCAGCCGAGACATTCTGTCTTCATTTCTTGTTCCCTCCTGCTTCGCATTATCCCACTGCACACCTCCTTACTCTGAACATGTACCACCTTTACCACAAGCTGCTGAGGGGTCAAGATCATTAACACCATTTACAGTCCCTCCTGCTGGCTAAGGGAGAAGTCTGACCACAGCAACTGGTCAAGGCAAACCACATTACATGAAGCTGAGCACTGTGCAGACAGCGAACCCACCACCGTCTCTAATTCTGTCTGTATCTGTTCTTCATTTTTCTCTTTGAAGCACACACACATTTCCCACAAATTTGTCAAAAGCAGACTAGGAAACGCAAAAAGACAAGAGTCTTATTCATTCAATTTGTATATCCAAAACATCTGCTATAGCAGACTGTAATCACAAACCTGTCAAATTTGTTGTCAGCACTTAAAAAAAAAAACTATAACCCATAAAGCATGAATATTTTATGTCTTTTTGACTTTCCTCCCATCTGTTGTTGGTATGTTTGTTATAACAAACCTTTCTCTCCCTCCTGCAGCCAATGGGGCACATCATAGGGGCAATTCTCTCCCTAAATCTGTGGTGTGGTCAGAAGAAAAACCTGGTAAAGACAATACAAGATAATAACGCTGAAAGCACTATTTTCTGTTACAGGCTGTTGTCTCTTGCTCTCTTTTTTGTCTTAAGCTGTGTTTTCTGATATGTATATTTGCCATATTTACCCTTTGGCTGAGGCTGAAGCTGCACATAATCATAATTTTGACATAAAAATCGCTTCTATTCTGCCAAGACCGGCTCAATTAGAATAATTAAATTCATCTCGACTAAAGTGAACCACGTCTGGACCACGTGTATAAATAGTGACAGTTTATTCAGCTCTATTGTTTGGAGCTACAAAGAGAGAGATTGTGCTTCGGTCCCATGTCACAGCTGGTTTGTGTTACTGCTGGAAACTTGGACAGTTTCAGAGGCCTTCAAGGAGTCACAAGGCTCACTGGAAGCAACTCTACACAAAGGAGTGGAAGTTTTGCATGTCAGCCTGCAGTTAAAAGCACTAAGAGGCTGCTTCTAGTGCCATGCAGAACTGTGGGCACCCCAAAGTTTTAGTCACTGTGAATAACGACCAGTGAACAAAATGACACAATTTTCCATCTATTTTTTTTTTAATAAAAAAGACAGGGTTAGCATTTGGAAATGGTGTTTGGCAGCTTGTATGCAGTCTATGTAGCCAGCTCTCAGTTCCCATTTGTTTGGGATTTTATTTATTTATCTTTTCATTCCATTGTAGATACTACTCTTCTAATCCTTGCTTTAAAAACATGTTTTGACTTTTGATTCCTACATTTTTCCAGTGTTTAATTTACTTTTTCCTATTACTTGTGGCTGCACTAGCTCAAAGTTTAGTTGATTCAAGCTCTGCAGACAGCTGCTTTTTGTGAAATTCTACACCTCAGTGAGACATACCTTTGGTTTTTGTAGCCAAAAATTTATTTCACAAGACTTTTTCCCACCAAAAGCATCAGGTTTGTGTAGATATTTATTTGCAAACTTTTTAAATTGAATGTTTTGAGGAAGGTTTTCTTCTAAAAATGTTTTTGACTTATTTATGTAAGGGTAGATGCACGGTAAACCACCGCAGACTTAAACAAAAGCCTATGAGGTCAAACACTTGCTAAATTTCCTAACAATAAACCATTTTTGTGGGCATCATTAATTTTAAGTTTTGCTTAAAAAACTGCTTAAAGAAGCACATACTTGCTGAAGTCTGACTCACAAATTTACTAAAAATTTGGACACTTGCTTCACAAAACCCATAAGAATAATCCAGTGTTTTTCAACCTTTTTTGGCCAAGGCACACTTTTTCATTGAAAAACTTCTCAAGGCACACCACGGGGTGGGAGTGGGGGTGGGGGTGGGGGGTTGCTGTCAGAACCGTCTGAGTTCATTGATGGTTTAATAATAATAATAATAATAATTTATCCTTTATTGGTCCCCTTGGGGAAATTCATCTCTGCATTTGACCCATCCTCATTGTTCGAGGAGCAGTATAAAGTTATCAGATGAATTTGGTCCAATCAAACATTTTTAGCACTAAAATAACTTAATCTATCAGGACTGCAGCTGTTTACTAAGGCTCACCCAGTTTTAATAGTTTTACTGTAACCTTCTCATCTCCTGACAGTAAAGGATTACATTTAGTTTACAGGTCACCTGATTAAAGCATCTGTCTTTTTACCACATCAAATAATTTCAAACTGATTTTTCTTTTCACCTGTCAAAAAGTGATTGTAGCATCCAGTTTATCTGTAATGGATTAAATCTTCCTTATTTCATTATCCATGTTACATCATGCAGGACTCTGTCATCATGTTTTTGCTAGTAAAACTTTGGGGTGTATTTAAACATTAGTACTAAAAGACAACCTGATAAAGTCACTGACAGATCAATGTGTTTTTAGTGTTGATATTGTTTGATTTGTTAAATTTTAAGTCATCAGTTATGCTGAGAAACACAGCTGTGACGCGCGCTCTCATTATGACGACATGCGCGAGCAGCTGCTCCTCAGCGGTCTGACAGACAGGTGATCAGATAACGGGACCTTCAGCCAAAGAGAGGAGACACTGGAGAAAAAACCCAGTGAGCCTCTCAGACCGTTA
This sequence comes from Callopanchax toddi, assembly GCA_006937965.1. Taxonomy (NCBI): domain Eukaryota; kingdom Metazoa; phylum Chordata; class Actinopteri; order Cyprinodontiformes; family Nothobranchiidae; genus Callopanchax; species Callopanchax toddi. The sequence goes on from SSNR01000016.1 coordinate 3,140,112, forward strand.
AAACCAGTGATGCTGAGGGGGTTTACTCCCACTTTCTTTTTTTTTCTTTTTTGCCAAATGTGCGTCACGCAGGAACAAAGCGACATGATGATGACCCAACCCAGTGTCCATGATCTGGTTTTATGGACCGGGCAGATCAAAGTATGAATTTAAAAATGTCGGGATGTTGCTCCACCAGGAAACAGAGCCAGTCCAGGACTGGTTCTCCTCCTGACCGCTGGCAGCGGGTCCGCGACCGCTTGTCTCCCCCTCCTCCTCCTCGCCGAAACAAGTCGAACCACAGACCAGGTTCAGGTCGGAGGCGGAGGCGTGCCGGTGCCGAGCGGGCCGCGGCGTCTCACAGCGCGCCGCGCGTCTCCCCCTCCTCCTCGCTGAACCACAGACTTGATGTGGTCCGGTTCGGGGGAGGAGGCGTGCAGGTGCCGAGCGGGCCGTGGCGTCTCACAGAGCGCCGCGCGTCTCCCCAGAGCGCACACTCTGGACCAGGTCCAAGTCTTGGATTTGCTGCACGGTCTGACTCCAAACAGAACTGGAGTCTGCCATTTGGTGATGGCTGGCACAGACGCGCGATGATGGAATATTATTAGCAGATAATAATTAATTAGTTTTCAAAAAATATTTTTTAAACCAACAGGTGAATTTGAATAATTTCCCGCGGCACACCTGACGATCTCTCACGGCACACTAATGTGCCGCGGAACAGCGGTTGAAAAACACTGGAATAATCTGCATCTCGTTCTGTGCCGCTGTTACGTCCCCCTAAAAGGGTCTAGGAGTAGTACACAAAAGGAGGACTAACACAAAAGGCCAGAAACTCAAAGTACGAATTATCAGAATATTTTATTATTATTAATCAGGCAGAGGAGGTGCTGCAAAAAGATAAACGAACTAAAAATCGCTCCTAACGAAAAATCACCCGAAAAGGGGAAAAACTCTAACTAAACTAATAAAACAAAATGGCCTAAACTAAGAACGCTCTCTAAAAGAGGTTCGATAACAAGATAAAGATAATATATTAACTAAGGGAGATTACAATGAACTAAAGTAGGCGATTAACGCTATAAATACCACAAAAGGGTAAGTAACAACAAAACAAACGCACTATGATAAACTACAAATAACAAAGGAAGGCGATAAACGCTACTAATATCAAAGGACAACTAAGGGAGTTTTAAATATAACTAAAGGAGTCTGTGGCAATTAAAGCAACACAGAAAATAAACGGCAGGCGACTACGAATACTAAACTTACAAAACAAAACTGCCGGACTACGAAGCTAGAAAAGAGTAAACTACGAAACGCGCAAGAAACAAATGGTTCAGCTACCAAGGGGGGGAGAACTATTCACCAGAACTTAGTCTGCTTAGTTTCCCCCCGAATGGCTGACCGCTCCCTGCTTATGAACACGCGGAGATGATTGCGTAATGCTCTGCAGCTGGGCGATCTCAGCGTGTTGCTCCGGCGACAGGGGGCGGAGCCAGGAGCTGTCACTGTCAGCTGGAGCTGACAGGAGGAAGAATCGGGTCTGAAGATGGGAGATCGTAACAGCCGCCAACTGAAGAGCCTCTCTGAAGTCGTTTGTTCACGTTTTAATATTATACTCTGAGTGCAGCTAAACCTGTGCTGCACATTGTTAGTGAATTTGCTTGTGAGTGTTTAGATGTTTGGGATTAGAGGTTGATAAGGACACAGAAACGTCCTGATTGGTGTGACCAAAGACCAAAAATGTGTTCTGATATTTATATTCTCCTTGAAAACTAAAATAATGCATTGCTGACATGTTTGGATCATCAGTGATAAACGAGGTAGAGCAGGGACTCGTACCCTCCATCAGTGTTTCCTCCAGCCCATGTTTCAGAACTGAAGAAGCCTCTTGGATGAGGTGAAACGTCTTCAAGAAACAAGAGAAGTCCGGTTCCCTTTCTTAAATTTGATATTTAATCTACATCATATTCACCAGAGCTTTGTTTTCATTACTTACTGAGTCAAGTGTGACGTCTGTTACTGTACTTTTTTATGCTTCACACACGTGTTATCTGTTTGTTTACTAATGACCTGAATTTAAATGACTGCATCACTATTCCAAGTGACTTTATGTGTAAAGCATGTGTTTACTATTAGCTCACGGCCACACCATCTGTGAGTCCTGGACTATATTCACAGCGGTAATCAGTAAGACTTGCTGGCAGATGTTGTCTCGATTCTTTTTTTTTCCAACTCTTTTGTCTTGGCAGTAAAAACCAGAAATCACTGATTTATTTCAACCACAGGGAGCTCAGCGCCAGAAAAGATGAGACAGGTCCAGAACAAATGTGTTGTGGACTCCGAACATGGATAATTATTGTATCTTGTCAACAAAATGACCTTTAATGGATCTTTGAGATATTAAATGTGAAAACAGGGTGGAGGCTCTGGGAGTAAATCAGAACCGATGAAGAATGTTGGCTTTGTTTTTATCTTGGATGTGTGAAACATATAAAGGAGATTTTATGAGTCGAAATTCCCAGAATTCCATCTTCTCTCTTAAAAATACTCCCAAAATTAACTTTGTATCATTATTATCTGCAGCTAATTCAGTCTGTGTCCATTTTAACAGCTCTGAGTGAAATAACGTGACTTTTATGTGACATATTTGGTTGTTTTTTATTGATTCTTTTGCAGTCGGATCCAGAGATTTGCTGCTTTTATTTCTTGTTTAGGATTTATGTAACATTTTTAAGTTTTTTGTTATTTTATAGGAAAGTTTAGGAAGGGGATTTCAAGCACTTTACATAATAAGTTTGATGCATTTCAGAAATCCTGCCTGGTTGCTTATTTCTGAAAACGTAAGCCTTTCTAAGCTCTCTCTCTGTATCTTAAAACTCAACACTAATCAATCTTTATTGCTCAGCTAAATTAACGGCTCTAATTTTCAGATTTCCACATCTTCTTTTGTGTTAGCCATCTCTTATATTGTTTGTTAATTTAACCTGAAATAAACTTTACTTTTGCACAATTCTCTGCAGTTCTGCGCTCACCTGTTCCTGAAAACAAGAGACCAAACCTGGTGGGGGAGTCCAGTGATCGTGGTGAGCACATCAGGGATGAATATACTCAGGCAACCTAATCACATGCACTGTAAATCCACAAGGCAAAGGCTTGATTTTATATTTTATATTTTTAAACATCATATAGAAGAATGACATTACCTGTAAGTTTTAAGTGTAAAACATTTGACACAAATCATGTGAAATGAAGCAGATGAGCAAATTTCATGCACATTTTCTTCATGCACTTTAGTCATGTGTTTATTAATTATTGCATGTCTCAATTTGTTTGCAAATTTTTCATCATTTTATCTTAAATTTGGTCACCAACCTTTTCCAAATTTCCTCACATTCCATGCACTTTCAGTCTAATGGAAACTGAACTGAGACAGGGTTTAGATGGTGTATTTATGGCATTTAGGGTAGGGGTACAATTTGAAAAAGAAATTCTTTAAAAAATTTTGATTGTCATATTTATATGAATAAACAGGGATATCTTCTGATGCTGGGAAGTCATAAAAAGAGCAACATTTCATGCAAATTTATTAAAAAAAAAAAACTCACAACAAACAGAGAAAACCTGGTGGTCACCATTCTTTGAGCATTACAAATTGTGAGTCTGAAGGTCATTGTTTTCTCTGAACAACCTAATGTATGCTACACAAATAGCATAGATTAAAACAGCAGAGGATACATTTGAATGCAAAAATATGGCAGAAATCTCAGCAGCACTAAAACTTCCCTCCGAAATTAACTCCTACCCCTTATTTTTTTTTAAATCTACAAAGGCCCCAGTGAGCCGATGTAAACCTAAGGCAGTCTTAATTTGTTGCACATGTATTAACAATTGCTTTGTCCTGAAATCCACATTTTTCCACAGGATCTTGGCAGCTTTGCTGTTGCACGCTGCACAGTTTGCAAATCATGACTTGATATAGTGTTTTGCAAAGATAAAGGTTCACAACTTCAGAAACAGTCTTCTTTGGAGTGTTAATTCTCTGTTGATGCAGAAAGAAACCTTTATTTTAACATTAAAACTAATCCTGTTGGGTACAAATCATGTGACTGTTATTTGTGCATCACCTGGTTTGAGCAGATAATTCCTGGCAGGCCTTTATCTCCTTTCAACTGTACGAGGGATTTTACTCAAAAATCAATCTCAGATCCCTCAGCAGCCATGAAAAGGCCACAGAGTTGCTCAGTGAGGATGGCCAGAGCAGATGGATCCCAACTGTGTGTAGCGCTGATATCCTCTCCTTCTCCTGTACTCTGTCCCCAGATAAACCCATGGACCTGAAACAAGGAGAGAAGGAGTCCATCTTGAAGCCATTCCCCGTGGTCACAGCCAAACCAAAGCAAGAGCGAAGGCCACAGATGACCACAGCGGTCCCTGCAGTAAACAGTAGGAGGAACCTCAATATTTCTCATGAGAGACATTCTAATACATGATCACACAGCCTGGATTTATGCATTTAACTTTATGAACGTGTGAACACGTGGAAACAAAAACGCACACAGCATTTGCGTGCACTCAAGCTGATGAGCGAGATGCTGCAGCTTGCACACGTTTAAAACATAAAATGAAGGAAGAAAATTGTTAATATAAAGAGTCTGAGTGCAGGCCAGAGCAGGTGCTGAGCTGGCTGGTTGGAGTCAGAGGCCACGGCTGTAAAATAAGAGCACACGGAGAGCTGCCAGGGACTCCTGGCAGCATCCTACTAACCCCACCTCCTCCCTGTTGTTTCCCAAACAGGCACCCGCTTTGACATGTTTGAAAACTCGTCCATATTCAGGCCCCTGCCTTCATCAGAGGTGGACATCATGGGGAAAAAACGTTTTGTTGGTAAGACTTCCTCATTTATGCATCATGATCTCTCAGCTTACTGGCTTCAATTTTTAAATCAAAATCTCACATTCCCAATGTGACTGTGTACAGCTTCTCATGTCATCTACAAAACGGACAAGAAGCCAGATGAGCCATGCTCCATCACCTCCTCCATGGCTTACTTCCCTGATGAGGAAGGCAGTGATCAGAATGTGACTGGTCCTCCTCGAACGGCGCCGTCCAACCTCACTGTGGTCACCGTGGAGGGCTGCCCATCCTTCGTCATTCTTGACTGGGAAGAATCGGATAATGAAACCAGAGGTAAAGAGTGGAAGCTCAAAGGGGGGTGTGGTAAATCATAAAACAGCTTCTTATTGGATCTGGGTCACGGCCAGTGCGTAGATACTGAAGCACCCTTATTGCACAAATTTCATCAGGTGGTGGTGGGTTAATCACTCAAAACTAAATGCAATAAAGAGAAAAACATATGATCAGTTATCTGCTACAAAAGTAATTAGTGTGCACTTTATTTCTGTTACTGGCACATGTTGTTTAAATACATGTTTAATTCTTTCTGTGAGAGATGAGATGTGAAAGTGTCTGAGTCTGGTCCCTCTGCTTTGCTTGTCAGAGTATGAGGTTGTGTCCACCACCACTGGACCACATGGAAAAGCAGTGTCTGTACTGACGACCAATCAGACGCACACGGCTGTGGAGAATCTCACACCAGAGAGCAAGTAGGAAACATTACCGTTTGTTTGGTTACAGTTAACGTTGTGCTGAGCTTATCAGGAGAAAAGTATTAAATGACACAGCAGAGTTGTTAATGTGCTGCTGTTGGATTCCCATGAACTCTGGCAGCACGTGCAGTGAGTCACATGAGTCCCATTTGCACACAAAACAGATCCCAGTCACACAAGAGTTGAGGAAATGTGGGTGGAGGTGAAGCGGGCCACTCAGTTTTTAATTAAATGTCAGCGCCTTGGAGGATGACCAGGACCCTCCTTCACTGGGCTGGGTTTGCTGAACAGGCCAGCACGTTTGAAATCTGCACATGGAACAACCATCAACTCTGTGTGTGTGTGTGTGTGTGTGTGTGTGTGTGTGTGTGTGTGTGAACTCATACTTAGCTGTCAAGGGCATTTAAGTTTTCTGCATCCCATCTCATGAGATTTCAAGTGAAAATGAAATGACTGAAATGTTTTGATGTCTTGTGATTATGCCTTTTGTTTAATTTTTTAGTGATTCACTTAATTCTTGTTGCCATTTATTAAAAGCTATGAATTCAAAGTTACACCAAAGAACGAGCTGGGAACTGGACCCTCCAGTGAGCCTGTGACCTTCAGCACAGAATCAGGTGAGTGTGTTTGCATTTAAAGGATAATAACGGCTTTTAGATGCTGTTGTCTGATGATGGTTTTTATTTCAACTCCTCCTCCCTCTTGTAGCGGATCCCCGTGTGAGCGAGCATGCTTCAGGTGAATACTTTGCTGTTGTTTTAAAAACATTTTGCTTCTCCAAACGGTCGATTAAGGATTTCATTTTCTCACAGGCAAAGACGCCATCTGGACCCAGTTTCCTTTTAAATCTGACGCCTACTCTGAATGCAGTGGAAAGCAGTACATCAAGAGGACTTGGTACAGAAAGTTCGTGGGCATCCAGCTCTGCAACTCCTTGAGATACAAGATCTACCTGAGCGACTCACTTAATGGTATTTGCACTGAGCTGACAGAACGTTAGGAGTATTATTTGATAGAATGCATATCACCTACCACCTTTCATGCTAGAGTTTTAAACTACAATCATCTTCATGTTGAGAAATAATGCTGTTAGAGATTTATTTGGTCAAATCTTTGAATAAGTGTCAATAAGTGGAAAAAAGGACACTTGCTCTATTAAGAGAGTGAAACGTACTGAAGCAGAACCCAAGCCACAAATCTCAATAGAAATTTATCTTGAAAAAATGTTGTCTGTCTGTCTAGTATTATATCAGCGCTCAGAGAAAACAAATGTTTTATTACAAACTCTTGCAGGAAAGTTTTACAACCTTGGAGACCAGACGGGGTACGGTGAAGACCACTGTCAGTTTGTGGACTCTTTCCTGGATGGCAAAACTGGCACCAGGATGCTGGCTGATCAGCTACCAAGCAGACAAGGTAGTTCCCCAAACATCATCCTCCTCTGTTCATGTGTTGTCTTTTTATTATAAAGAGTCTAATCTCTGCATTGTCTTTGTGTCAGGGTTCTTCAGAGCATTGAGACAGGAACCGGTTAACTTTGGAGAGATCGGGGGAAAGTCTCATGTGACCTACGTAGGCTGGTATGAGTGTGGCACACCCATACCAGGGAAGTGGTAAGATCCCACAAGGCTGCCCAGGAAGACTTCCTCTAGTGAGGAAGACGAGATGTCTGGTTGGGCCTGGAGCTGATCTTCACGGTGGACGGGTTTGTCTGGTTAATTTCCCCTCCACATCTCCAGATATGAACCTTGGAAGGACTGCTGTGTGTCTCTGAAACCTTGAGCACATTTTCAACAACTTAACTTTTTTTATTTATCAAAAAAATGTCAGGATGGATGAAATAGGCAGGATCTGAACTAAATGAAGAATTTACATTAATCATAGAGATCATGTTGGGAAGCTGGCTCCCAAACTGTAATAACTTGTTTGATAATATTTATCAAGGGATCATTAATTCTGTGTGTGGTCAGTTGTTTGAGGTCAGGAAGTATAAAAATGTCTGTCAGTAAGTGCAAACTTTGGTCATTTGTATACAGAATGGTACCAACCATAGTTCAATGGTACATGTTGACTTTGTACATTACAAATACACAAAGACCTGCAGAGCTGAATTTCTGCAAAGCATGAGGAGATTATGAGCAATTGCAATTTGCACAGTATTAAACTCGTGTTCATATATGTATATGGTGTAAAATATGGTATGTCTTCCATGAAGTTTAATGCGTTTCAGGTGGAAGGTGATGCAGCTTTAAAAGAACCTGATCTGATGTAGGTGAGCCAAAATTTAAACAAACATTTGAGATTGATTGATTCTACAATACTAAGATATTCATGTATATCTAAACTTTATAAACCAGTTTTAAATATGGGAATTCCATACAGAATACATTTTTTTAAATTAAATGTGTAAAGTGTAAATAGAAACTTTTAACCATTGCAAGTTTTTCCTAAATGTTTTAATGACTTCATTTGTACTATGTATCTTTTCTTCAGTACATTTTGATTTAATATTGACTGATTTCCAGTTGTCTTTATGGAAAGGTAGAACAATTTGGAAGATTATTTTTAATTTTTCACCTAAAATCTCAAAAAAATAAAAAAATGTAGAGCTGACCACTGACTTCTTTGTGCTGGATGTGATTATTTATACAGTATGTCAGGGGTTCTAACGAGGTGGCCGTGTGCCAGATCTGGCCCTTGAGCCATACACTGTGACCCCTGACATGTCATGCTGTCAGGAATGTGGCGGTGCCACTGCCAGCCGGCGTGGAACCGCCCACAGCTGCAGAGCCGCTGCTGCCTTAAGCTTCATCTTCACTTTGACCAGCAGCTAGGTGTGTTAAAACTGATTGAAATACTCAAAACTACTCGAATTGCACGTGACAATTATATGAGACAAAATTTCCTCCATATGGTTTTTCTACTCTTGTCACTGAAAAATCCTGTTTTTCTGTTGTCTGTGAATGCACCATCAAATAGTGTGGAGGTTTTTACAGTGATGGTGTTTAAAACGAGACCAGAGGATGCCTATTGCAGACTTTACTGCTTAAGCTTCTGTCTTCATTAGTCATGAGGTACTCAGTTGTTGCATTTTTATATTCATGTGTCAAAAAAATAGAATGGAAAAGAGTTTTTTTCCAACAATTTTGAAGTGTGTTTCTGTTAGTAAAAATTGACTGGTCATTGGAATTGGTCAATATTCTGCATGGCTGGCTCAATATGTGATCAGCTGATCTGAAATCCAGTTTGATTCATTTTTGACCTGTGAAAGCACCAATTTTCTCATTACTCAGAGTGCATTTATTTAAATTATATTCTATTAAAGTTCTTTGATTAAATTTTGAATCAGCCATAACCTGTACTAGCAGGTCAGAGCTGAATAAGAACAGCAAATCAGTACTGGCCTTGTATCCTGAATCTGTGCATTTCTAGCTTTTAATAGTAGTAAATAATGGTTAATAGAATGGCCTCAGGAGAAAATATTTCCATTTGTCAGGACTGATGAGCAAACGGTCTGAACAAACGGTTTTGCTGCCATCCTAAAACAGCTCCAATCTCCTAAAATGTAGGAATGTTCCTGGATTTTCTAAACCACATGTCCATCATTTTGAATTAAATGGTTATTTCTGCAGATATTAAAAATCCTGGCAGACTTGACTACTGGATACATTGAAAGTGCTACATTTTACTGCTGGTGGTGATATTTACACTTGTAAATAACTACACAATTCAATGCAAATAATGTGATGAAAACAGCAGAGTAAAGATATAAAAAATATGCATGCACATAACTCCTATAGGGAAATATTTATGCAGCAAGGGCTATTTAGCTGACAAGCCGTTTACCACCTTTATACTAACCTCAAAATGGTTTCAGGACATCTCAGTTTAAAGGATGAATATTTAAAGTATTATTAGATCATTCATATAAGCAAGTTTCCTTATTGTGTAATAGGTGAGCAAACACTATGAAAGAGCCCTTCTTTCTCAGAACGTAGAAGTAAATGAACCCAGTGGAATAAATCTCTCACCAACAGCCTATTCACAGTAAAAAACACTTAATGCCATTTCACTTGTACACTCGCTCTAAATGATCATTAATGAGCATGTGTGCTTAGCCAGTTTGACACGGGAGATCGACCACATGCTACATGTCTCAGCCAACCACAACAGGAAAACAAACCAGGAATACCAGCATTACCACAGTTTTCCAGATCTGGGTGGGGAAGAAGAAGAGACAAGCCAAACCTAACAGACATGAAGTCACAAACCACAGAGGAGAAAGAAACAGAGGGAATTATTACATAATACAAAGAGCAAGAGAAAAACTGAAATCAATCCAGAACTACAACTGGGTTTCAATCATTTATTAGATTCAAGAAAAAAATGTTAACATTTATACATAACTAAACTCGCTTGAGTGGAATTAGATTTGATATATTAGTAAAAACCAGTGATAAGATAAAGAGAGAAAGGAAAACCAAGCTCTACTGGAGGAGAAAAAAAGAAACCTTCTTTATGACTATACCTCCCAACAGTCATCACTTAGCTAGTGTTCCCAACATGGGGACTGACATAATACCAACATGGTGGTGATCAAAAAAAAAAAAAAACCCCAAAACAAAAGAATGAAAAGGACAAATTTCCATTGTGATAAGTGTTTTATGAATGCAGTTATAGGTTGTGGCGAATGCTGTTCTCACTTGCAAAATAACACCTTACAATGAGGAGAACAGTGGAGAGTTTGTGCAGCAGCCTGTTTTGGTCTCCCAGGTGTGTGCATACAGACTGGTTATAGATACATCAACAGACACAGGAGGGAAAACAGCCAGAGGAGGCTGGAGAAAAATAAGACACAGAGCACACACCAGGGTCAGAACAGAGTGGCGTTTTAAAGAGACACTAACCATCAGACAGAGAGGGGTTGCTTGTTTTTGGATTTGATATTTGATTGGGTGGGCTGCACTGCAGTAGACAGGTTTTCTGTACCCACTCCAAACAGTTACAGAAACATATAAGGAGGAGGGTCACTATCACTTCCTATCTTCTTTTACCGATAACCAGGACCTGGCTGGGTATAGCCCTGCCCGTAAGGGGGACGATTGCGGGCGTAGGGATTAGCAGCTCCAGGTGGAGGAGTGCCAGGGTTGCCTGGAGGTGGGGTGAATCCTGGACGGGATTGGAATCCTGAGCCAGGCTGGGAGCTAGGTGGCATGTTGTAGTTGGCAGGCTGGGAAGCCTGGGAGGTATAGTTTTGGGCAGGGAAGGCTCCTGGTGGATATTGCTGAGCTCCCTGAGATGGATGGGGCTGCTGTTGCCCACCTTGGAAGCCAGTAGTTGGGGCTGGACCAGTGCCTGGAGCCTGGGAGGTGGGTGGAGGGTAGTTCTGAAACTGCTGCTGCTGCTGCTGAGGCTGAGGCTGTGGAGGGCCAGGTGGAGGGGCTCCAGGTTGAGAGCTGTATCCTCCTGAAAAACAAGAGAAGTTCTTTGAAGGTTTGTTCTTCTTTTAAGTGAAACAACAACAACACTGCCACCTATTTTCTTAAACCATAACTACTTTTCCTCTTACCAGTGTACTGCATGCTGTACTGCTGCTGAGGAGGGTACCCACCCTGGTACTGATACACCTGACCTGAAAGGCAGGGACAAATATTAGTGACTACACAGCACCATTAAATCTATGACCTCATTTAAAAGGTATACTATTCAGATAATTACAGACGCAACAAATCTGAAAATCACACACACTTCTGCTGCTCGGTCCATAAAGCTGTTTGAACTAAACGTGGTTTTTTCCAAGTGAATGTGTAAATCTATTTCAGTCTCACTTCACAGAAAAGATTCTGCATGAAACGATGCGCTTCAGTCGTTTGGTTTCAACAATTAAAACTTGGTAAGAGCAGCTAGCTGCCCAACAGCTGTCCATAAAATAATTCAACCACTTAATATAAATCATATTTATGGCGTATGGGGCTGAGACTAAACTTTTACTGTTCCAGTTCTCTCTGCTCCCTTGCCCTTACAGATCATTTAGATTACTGATCAGACAATTACTGCAACGCTTCCCAGGGAAATCTGGACAAACATCTGGACAGTTAGTGGAGTTTCTTCACTTTAAAACTAAAGGAAAATTACTCTGTTTCTGACATTCTGAAATCCTTTTAGCCATCTTGAAAAAACCCAGCAGGATCTGACATGACTGCATGTAGACAGGATGCAGGTATCTTCAAAGAAACACCTGCTCATCTGGACAGAGTATCAGATATAAGCTTCAGTGAAAACAGCTGCAACTATTTTGGCGCAACTCTTTGGTTGCAAATAATCTCTCACAAATATCATTTTCTGGCAGGTTAGAGAAACATTTGGCTTTGAGGTAAAGTAGGTTGCAGGTGCCTGAGCAAACGTAAACACACTTTACTCACACACAACCATGTTTTCCACATAACAAGCAAATTACTTACTGGCCACTTTATTAGGTATACTCAGTTATTTTTAACACATACTAGCTAGCTAATGGGAACATGGCAGCAACTAAATGCATTTAGTCATCCAGATGGGATGAAGACGACCTGCTGAGGTTTAAACTGAGGATCAGAATGAGAAGGGAAGTAAAGTGAATTGAATTTGAACCTGGAATGGTTTTTGGTACCACACAGGCTGGTCTGCATATGTCAGCTGTTGATCTACTGGGACTTTTACCCACAAGCATCTCTAGGGTTTACAGAAAACAGAATTAAAAATGTCCACAGAATGGCAGCTGTGTGGATCAAAGTGTCTTGTTGATGTCAGAGGTCTAGAGAACTGGCAGACTGGTTTGGACCCTTTAGTACCAGCTGAGCATTGTTTGAACTCCACAGTCTACCATGTTCATCCCTTTAGGACCACAGTGGACCCATCTATGGTTACTTCCATCAGGATAATGCACCATACCACAAAGCTCAAACTATCTCAAACTGGTTTCTAAAACTTAATGAGTTCACTGGACTCCAGTGACTTTCACAGTCACCAGATCTCAATCCAGTCCAGAAACGTTGGGATGTGGTGGAATGGGAGATTCACATCATGGATATAAATATGACCCAGACCCAACACCTTGTTAGATCTACATCATAAAGAATTCAGACTGTTCTGGAGGCAAAAGTGGACCCAATAAAGTGTACCTAATACCAAATAAAGTAGTCAGTGAGTTAGCAAATGTTCTGGACATAGAAAAACGTCTCATAATGCACTTAGTCAGTCTGAGAGACACTTCACAACTACAATCTTAGAACAGTGTCCTCCTTTGTCACCACAGTTCAGTCTTAGGTCGTCTGTTATCTCCTTTAACATGAACACTGTGATCTTTATTGTGAGAGGAGGTATGTGTGTGAAATTGATTTTCTCTTATGGTCTCCTCATCTGCAGTCCATCATGAAGAGTGTTAAGCAAGATTGATGGAAGGATGGCTGTAAGAAATCTTAGGGCCTGGAGTTCACTTCACTCCAGGGTAGCCAAGAGGTCAGCATCAGGAAAAAGATGGAGCTCAGGGCTCAATGAAGACTGGTAACGCTGGTTTGACAAAGTCTAGAACAATTTTCACTCGAAATGAAAGAGAAGTACTTTGCTGTAATTCTCCTGATATCTCATATCCCTCCAACAAAACAAGCTTCTAGTTTCAAAATGCATTTAGCCCCAAACACACATCTGATAAAAATACATGCATTCCATTTTTCTTTCTTGCACAGATGTGAATTATTGCCACAGGTCAATCACCCATCAGTCAACGGTGAAATCTTTACCATCTGCTTATGAATCTTGTTAGCAGCATTCTTTTGGTATCAAGTAACCCAGCTTGCACTAAAAGTATGCTTCTGACCATCTTTAAAAACGACATGTTCAAATGCCATCCATCTTCACATTAACTTTATAAAACATTGTGTCTAAGCTGACCTTAAGACAGTCACACCAACAATCTGCAACTAAATAAAGAAACTAGGGGGCTAAGAGTGAGAAAACCACAAGGTTAAAGAGGAGCCTGATCAGGGTTTAGTTCACTGTCTGAGCATCATCCAGCTGCAGCCTTGGAAGTAAGAAGAGAAATAACAAAGAACAGATGAGACAAACTGTTGCCACATTGAGCTTGGAAATGTTTTTAACAACAAGATAAGAAGATGTATCCAACCACAGCTACTAATTTAAGATGTGAAACAATGAATCTTTGCTGACCTCTTTTGGCAAAATATCTGTATCTAAACTCAGACAAGTCTGACTGAACAGAAAAATCTGATGCAACACAATACTGCTATATTTACTTTGAGTTTACTTGCACACAAATTCCAGTTAATTCCAATTCAAACAGCAAAGGACGTTTGGCCAAATGACCACCTGTTAAGAAACTGTACAGTATCTTATAGGTTTTAAGTTACAGATGGCTTTGTTGAATTGGCTTTGTGTGAAACATGTGGTTTGCTTTCATTCACTATACTAAATCAAATGAATATATTCTGTGATTAAAACCACAGACCTTCAGTTTTTCATGTGTGTAACTGCTAAACCCCCCTGCAGTTCTCTAACAAATAAACAATCCCTTTATTTGCTCCAGCACATATTCAAAAACAACCCATATAATCCCTGCAATGATGCCAACAATGAGAACCTTACTAACCTGAGCGATTGCACCTGTCTGGGTTTTTCTTTGAACATTACGAAATGAGCCTCAACACTGAGCGTAGATACAGAGAAAAGAATGGTAGCATGTGATTGGCACGAGAGACCTTACAGTCTACACTAGACCATCAAAAATATGTTTTTCCAACTTACTGCCAGGTTTTTGTTCATTTTTCTTTATCAAGGCTTTTGCTTTGTTCAAACATGTCAGAGTATAAAACAGCACACAAGGGAAAAACCAAGATAAGGCCTGCACTCAGTGAAATTAATTTACTGGCTCTTGTTTATACAGTGTTTAGGATTACACGGTGTTAATTTCTCTTTCAAAACTCATCTTTCAAATGCAAAAGTAAATCCGACAGCCCAAAAAAGGAAACAAGCCTGCAGTACAAGTATGGTAGTAATGTGTGAAACGTTCCACTTTCTCCCAGTTTAGTCCATAAAAATCCAAATATTCTTTCACTTTACTGATAATCACCAAATCATGGCAGGTTTTTCATGATTGGGTCTATCATTTACGACAAATGGTAAAATAACTGCATCATAAGAAAGTCTCTGCATGAGAGGCTTTTATGTGGCTAGATAGGAAGAACACCTGTGAGAAGGGTTGGCAAATAACACCTGTCTTTTTATGACAAACCAATACTGTACAGAATAATAATAAGACTGCAATTTGTGTGAAACGTTTCTCACCATCCATTCCAGCTGGGGGTCCCTGCTGCACTCCAGCATAAGCAGCCGGTGGCTGAGGGGGCACTCCGGGTTGAGGCGCTGCAGATGAAGAGGAAGCGATGCTGTCAGGTGTTCCTGAGCGCTCCTCTGTAGCAACTGCTGGGGCCGCTGCTCAAAAAACAGATGCATTTTCAGGAGAGACACGAATGATTTGCATGAAAGTACTGTACTTATTGACGTTTGTGTAATGTGGAGTACCTGGGGCTTGGTCCTCACTTAGACCAAAAGCAGAAATTACGTTCTTGTTGACCTCGTCCTGGTTTTTTAATGGATCAAAGGCTGACATGCTGGCTGCACTGACTGGAGGGGCTTGTTTTACTGTGGAGTCTGCTGCTACAACTTTACCATCACGTCCATCTACCGACTCTAAAATTACATCCAGAAACGTAATTAGACATTCAGATAAAATAAAATAAAATGCATGTCTGATTCAATCATTTAGCTTTGGTTTAAAATAAGTCTATTATTGACATCTAATAAAAGCATTCAGGTTATTCATGTTTGTAGTTCAAACTAAATTATGTTTTCTCAGAAAGATGCTAATGCAAACTAAAGATTCTTTTAATGTGTTTTACTTCCTGTCATGCATATTTGTGGTTTGGTTTGACCACAGTCAAAGAACTGGTATATTGCAAATTCAGTGTATTGTTGCAGACAAATTTTCTATTAAAAATGTATGAAATTATTTCAGCAGTGACCGACTCTTATAAAGTGTCTCAGTCTGCGGCCAGCATCTGTGTTTTCTCACAATTCTTGGCTGTAAAATGTATGAAATGTAAAAAATTATTTGCCAAGGTGGTCACATAATCTATTTTAGTAAAGTTAGGAGCAAAAACAGAAGGACAAACAAAATCATAACAATAAAAAGAAATCACCCTTCAGTAGAAAAAGTGTCAAGTATATTTTTACTATAGCTGTAATCACAGACGCAGTAGGAAAGACTCCACAGTCAGAAGAAATGAGCAAATATTAGCTTATTTGTTGGAGTATTTAATGTGTGCAGGGGCTTACCACCGCTTTGTGGTGCTGTAGAAGTCATACCAGGCTCTAAGGGAGGCTCCAGACTATCAAGAAGGTTGTTGACTTTATTCCTGAGCTCAATAAGCTCCCTGCGCAGGTACTTCACCTGACTGGACTCCAAAGGCCGTGGTTGACCATTCACTGCAGATATATAAAAAAATAGGTCAGACTTAAATCTATAATTTTAAGTAAAAGCAAATGCTTGAAAAACAGCTCAATCAAAATCCAGCTCTTCTCCATCTCTGAACCTTCAGTTTAGTTTAACCTTAAAATACCTTTCTGGAACTTTTCTGTCTATTAGATGTGGTGAATTTATTTGAAATACCCATTATGCATTATTTGAAACATGTGGACAACTTTGACAACATCCAATCCCAATTTTTCCACATAAATTGAGGAGAAAAAAAGTAAAAGAATGAATAAACTGGATATCAAAAGTCCTATAAGCTTTATGTCCAAGTTGATAATGTTTATCCAAGATATGTGTGCCCTGGGCAGAGATGCAGGCCTTAATAACATTATTGTTAACAGCCATGTCTTGGAATCTTTGCAAACATTAAAAATTATGATTTCTAAACAAGATTATGGCATTTAAAGATCACTAAAAGTTCAGCTCGATTTGTAGGAAATATCGTTTTCCTTCTATTATTTTACAGATGAGAGAAATGTCTCAAAAATAATGTATCTTTTTTTAAATAAATCAATAACAGCTAATATTTCATTTATTTTACATCTCTTTTCTTTGCATCAGAAAAGAAAAAAAATGTAGACATATCTTTTAATCCTGAAGACGATCTGAATCAAATGAAGCTGTTAAGCTCATGTCTTTAGAAAATATTTTGATATCTAGTCAACAAATGACCAAAATGATACTTTGCAGTAAACAATAAAAAAATAACGACATACATTCAAAACAAATGAGGCTTCATTGTGTATTAGCCAACACCTAAAGGTAACTGGGCTGGCATAGTTAGGACTTAGGTGTGAATAACTTTATAAACCAGTATAACTGGCACAATGAGCATCTACTACTATTTGTTTGCTCAAACACTGCCTAGTGTAACAAAAAACTCCACCAATCGAGTTATTCAGTGAAGAGCTGCGGTTTATGTAAGCTAGACTGCCCTCTAGTGACTGGTTGATGTAACAGCAGGCACTAAAAATCCATTCTCTGGCAGTAAATATGGATATGACAGAGGAAAGAGAGGAAATGTTTAGTCTTACCAAATAATGTCAGTTTGAGTATTCTACTGCACTGAATGGCAAAGGAGAGGTCAGAGCTGTCAAAAATGGTGATGAGGTCATCATCTGATAAAGGAAAAAGAAAGACCAGATGACTTTAAAGCACAATTCACCTTATGAAGTAAAAAACTTTTACTCTTAAAAGTAAATAAGACAGGGGAAACATGAAGCTCTGAACCTGGTCCCTACTCACCTTCATCCTTGTATTTGATGGTGACCTCATCGTTGCTCTGCAGCTTGCCTCTGAAGACACGCTGCATCATCAGCACCAGCTCATCATATGTAATGTCTTCATTGTGAATAGGGATGCGTCTAATGTCGTCACCCAGCTGGGCTTTGATGATCAGCTTCCCGCTCAGGTCCAGCTGACCGTTCATGTTGCCGTCTGACCTTTAAGGCTCCCACCACTTAACCCAAGAAGAGAAGAAGTTTAAAAAAAAAAACAAGTTGCTTTTCATTATAGCTCTTGTTTCTAAACATCAATTTTCACTCTAATTCTGAAATATTACAGAATGGGTGGATGCTTTAAGAAGTTTGTTTGAAGATGTCACATTGCAGATGTATTCAAATGAGTTGTTTCTATATACTGCAACTAAACCTCCAGCTGATTACATCTACCTTAGGTTGTGCAGAGTCCAAGGGTCAAACACTATTGGTGATTACAAACCCCTTTGCTGACTTTGACCAAAATGCTCAATCATTTGATAAGGGAGTCTTTCAGTTAAATCGAGCATCATACACAATCATTCTGCATAATCATTAAGGTAATTTGCCTTCACATATAGATAATATGCTGAAATTATACTGTCATTAATTACACTATTACAAACTCTTTATTCCTAAGCCCATGATTCTCAAACTATGGTACAAGCACCACTGGGTTTTTAGTGGTAATAACTATTAGCAAATTAAATATCAGGGTAATTAACCATAATAAGCTGAGGTGTAAAGCTAAAAAGTAGAAATAACCAAAAAGACAAAAGATTGAAATCAAGTAACAATCTTGAATCCAAACATTTAGAGGGAGGTGGCTGACCAATGGTTTCTTAGTCACCAGTGAAGTCACTGTCAGACATGATAGCATCAAATGTTAAGGAGAACATTTGATTAATCTAAAATTTGTACTTCTTGCAAATTTGAAAAATAGCCAAGACCACAGTGTATATGGGCTATGCTCAGCAATGAATGAAACATTAAATTTAACCTGCACCCTTCAACCAGGGAGAGGATTAAGGATTATGTTGGTTCATTATGTCAGATATAAATATGAGCTTTTAATCTGACTGGTGATGTAGAACCAGCAAATTACAGCAAAAACTTGCAATGCTTTATTAATCATGTCTGTCATAAAAGGTGGTACTAGGAGAGCTGTTGATAAATATATAATGGGAATAAATATTGATAATTATTTCTATTTCTTTTCACCTCCTAATTGTAAAAGTTCCTTTCACACAGTAATCAAACAATGTGGCAATTTACAAATATTACAAATGAAAATCATAAGAATCAGTACAATTACTAAAACATTACATAACAATAAATTAGGCACCACTGTTTGTAAGTCAAAAATCTGCCACTTATTGCCTGCGTGTGATCACCAGCTGATGTAGTGAACTGAACAAAACCCTGTTGTGAACTGATTTCCAGAAATGCTATGGCTTTAGCAGCCCTGGCCGGGGTAATTAGCTAGATGCTAGGGATTGAGTAGTAGCTAACGTTTAGCACACAGCACACAAATCGGCGAAAACGAGAAGGTGAATTCTACCAGTGTATAAGGACTATAAGATGCTGATACAGATGAGAATCAAATGACTGAAATGTAACTGAGCTGTAAATTAGGGTGGTGCTGCCTGAGTGTCAGACGCTCATTTTAACACCGACTGCACAAGTTTGACAGGCCATTACAGAAACTGACAGATCAACAGTCACGAACTGAATCACAAAACATAATAAAAGACAATAACATTTCACTTATTTGTCCCAGAGTCTGAATACTACACAAAAAAAAAACCTGCTTTAATTTGACTTTAAATCAAAGAATTAGCAGGTTACATCACGAAAAAACAAAGTAGGACATTATATTCTAATCGTGAAAATGTGTCATCAACGCCCTACTACAAGTGTTTAACTCTTTTGCAAGCTTACTTTTTACCAAACAGTCTCAACACATTTGAACAAGTCGTTTACATTTATCCAAACGTGTTTGGATGAAAGCAAAGTATCGTTAGTTCAGTGCTAACATTAGCCTGCTAGCGCTAACCACATAGCTTGAGAGCTAGCAGTCTGTGATGACATACACATTACAGTGCTTACATCTAAATTATATTATCAATAAACCCTGAATTCAATTATGTACTTTACCTGAATAAGACGACCGAACCACACAGTATTTAGCAAGTTTCTCCAAAGCGTTAAAATTAAGAAATATGTTTAGCTAGGCTAGCTAGACCCAGGGACCAGCATCAGGAAGTGTCCTCCGGACTGTCAACGTCAGCCTGTACGTGGCAATCTTGACGCGCAGCCGCAGACTGGAGCAAAAATGTGCCACCCTCAAATAGGAAGATAATAAAACATAGGTCATTAAGTACACACTTAGGAAATAAAACGGAAAATTTTGGGGGGTTTTCTGTTACTATAAACACATTCTTTTGAATTACAGTAAAGTTGTATATAATAAATGCTATAGTGATCAATTTAGATTACAATGAAAACATTACACTTACAGTAAAGTGTCACACTAACTACTAAAAGTTAATATTTTATTTAAAAAATATGAATAATATACAAAAAAAGCTATGTTCTCTATAATTTTTAGACAAACAAAACCAAAACACTTGGCAGAATAAAGAGTAACATTTTTATTTACAGCAAAGCACATTTGGTTGTTATAGTGACTAAAACCATGTTACCAACCAATATAAAACTTTTTGGTGTGCATCTCTAAGAGTACAAGAAGAACATGACAAGAACATTTTTCTTTGTGGATTTTGTTTTTGCTGTTATTTGTCAAAGCAGGAATCAATGTGTTATTATTGAATTGTATAGTTTTATCATTTCTTGGTAAGAACATGTAATCCTTTCAAATTGAAAATCAAACATTACATTTCAGCACACTCAAGAAAGCTTTGGCATCCTGCAAGTGAGAGCAAACACCTGTTTTTAAAACATACAACATCAATGTATATGCAAAATGGTGCACTCTAGCACTGCATGTTTTAAAAAGATAAGCTGTTACACACAAAGTACTTATTTTTCTGTTTTCTGTCATAGAATAAGTACTGGAAAAGGTGAAGGATATAAAGTTCTGGAGTCACTTCTGACTAAACTAATGAGTACTAAACAAAGAATAAAGGTTTTTAAATAAATGATCTAATAAACTTTATTTTAAAATGACATGATGAAGAGTTCAAAATTGTTGTATTGATGATGACAGAAAGCAGACACAAATAAAAACATTAATAAAAAAAGAGAAGCTCTGCAAAATAGACACCAGAGCCTTGGACTGTTATTTAAAAATACACATTATATTTAATGTTATACATAAATATCACTTGCCAGATCTGGTAATCACCCTTTCTTCATGAGATGCCATGTTGAGAAAATTCTGTAACACACAATAAATACCTACAGAATTGTCAGTTTCCAATTAATGAGCAAAAATATGATCAACTATTGTGCAAATTAAAATAGCATCAAAGAGCAACTCAATCAAGTTCAAAGTGACCAAAAGATTTTTTCAAATAGACAAACAATAATAGCACATTGTTACTTGCAGTCACAAAATCTGCACCATCTTTTCTCTCCTCTACAGATCGTCAGTTTATGCTTTTTACGTCATCTAACATATTAAATATGACATCCTTTTAATTTGAAATGTCCTACAAAAGTTATGCACCACCCCAACTTTGAATTACAGCAGGAAATAAAAGATGGAAAGAGTGAGATGTAATAATTATTTTTAATGGGAATGAAACACAAAATAAATACCTTTAAAAAGACAAGACATGGCAACAGTAAGAGATCACACAGTACTCCAGTCATTATTTTTAACAATTTATTATTAAACCTCTAACCTTTAACTGCACCTCCAAACAGCACGTGTTGGAAAACAATGAATTAGAAAGTCTGATGCTGTGTTGATGATAACATAGAAAACAGAACTCAATATAAATATAACTTAAAAATACAATTCCCCCCATTTACAGTTACGTATTTTCACTGAGCTACTTTTTCTTCTTTTCCTGAGTGGTGCTGAACCATGAGTCTAGCAGTTTTTTCATGTAATATAACTGCCAGGCGTGCACTTGAATAGCAACCACCATGACGAGGTACATGACAGTGACTGCAGAGAAGCCAAAAATGAAGCGGTAGGCTTTTCCGTGGCGGTAGAGCTGCTGTGCTACAGGAAACATCTCCATACCTCCGTAAATAAGAGGTGCAATAGAGAACAGCCCAGCACTTATCATGGATAGAACCAGGTAGCTGATATTGTTTTTTGGTAGTGACAAGCTGCTGCAGAGTAGAGGGAGGAGGCTGAGCAGGTAGGGGTACTCCCATTGGTATGGTACAGACACTGTGTCATGTGACACCAGGTTCAAGTGGCTGACAGTCACTTGTGCAGCCACCAGCAGCCAGATCAGAAGATGGACCAAGTTCAGCTTCCGCACCTCAGACTTCAAAGAAGCACTGCAAAACAGCAGATAATAGGAATGTTATTTATCTAAATATTACATTTTATTACTAATATCAGACATAAATGAGAGTTACTTGCCTCATCTGGTAATGCGAAACCACCCTCTCTCTGGGTTTAAAGTCACTTCCACTAGTTCCAGCAGCTCTGAAGCCAACACGAGATGTCATGTTGAGAAAGTCCTGTAATACAGAACAAATAACTTAATACAACACAGGTTTCTGCTCATCAATTCATCAAATCGTTAATCAGTTTCCAAATGAAGCAAATACTGATAAATATCTCCAGTAATGACATCTTTAGTGATACATAACTGTCAAAAATAAAAACATTTGGGCTTCTCTGGATGTTTAATGGACCATCACGTCCCCTCCACATCTGAAACAGCTGGAATGATGTAATGTTTATGTTCTTATCTGCATGATGTACAGTACATCTTACATATATTTATAAGTACACGGATATGACACAGAAAATGAAGGTAAATTATGATAATAATTTACTTACTTTAATTAGTAAATTATGATAATAATTGAGCATTATTAACAACAGCTGTTGTTCAAACTGCATATTTATAGATAAGGTGAAAAATCCGACGAGTTGGGCTGTTTTGAAGCAGGTTAGCTCGTTAGCTGCTACTTCCTGCTAGATTGCAGCGTTTTCTTTGAACAAACACGAACTATTTGTTGAGTCAGATCCGTTAAATGATCAGTAACGACACTAAACACGACGAGGAGGAAGAATTTAGCTTACCGCTGTATATTTCCTAACGACTGGTAGTGCTCGGTTTGAATACGGATGAACAATGTGATGAAAGAACCTTGCAGAAAGCTCGGCGCATGCGCGCTGCCCGATCGCAGCATCAGCATCTCGCGATCAAACTCACACATCTGATGATCTGGGTTGGAAATGTGAAGCGAGCCCACAATGTCTTATAGACATGAAAGATAAATTATTTTTGCTTTTTGTTTCAGAACTGTGAGGGTCTGATATGAAATGATCACTGATCAATATATTACAAATTGAAGTTCTACCTTAAAAATTGTTGTCATTGTCCAACTGAAAAATAGCATCAAATAAGTACAAGGAAATATAACTCCTGAAACTCCCAGAGAAGTTCAATAAACTGTTCAAAATGACATGTTTTAAATAAACAAGTTTTATTTAGAAAAACAGACATTCATCACAAATTTGGAACAATAATACATCAATCACTTGATTACAATCACAAAATCAGCACCATCTTTTTCTATTTTGTAAAGATTTTCATACTTTATGCTCTTTTCCTTATCTGATATAGCCTCACAGAATCTTATTGTGCATGCCATGCTTTAATTTGAAACACAATATGCAATGAAATGTTGCATGAATTTTAAATTAAAGAAAAAAAAAGATGAAAGAAGTGAGATGACATGAAATGAAACTACTGACAAACAAAGTAACTTTGAACGAGACTACTCTGATACACACCTTTCGTTGTGAAATATTCAGAATTAGAAGTTGCAGAGCTGTTTTGTGTACATGCAGTATCCATGGGTTATGCTTCTTTCTGTTTGAATAGATTGTGCTGTAATATTTATTACAGTCCACTGAGGGGTTTTATAGCTCAGAGCAACACTGTGTCTAGTTTAGAACTCTGTTGATTTTTTGCACATTTAAAGCAATACAAAATTATCAGTACACATTAAAACACAATCAACACTCAACACTACAGATTTGTTTAAAATCAATCCAAAGAAGTTGCCAGTCAGCAACACGCGTGCATGGGTAATTTTTGAGTTTTAACCATTTATATGCTCCTAAACAGATGAGAACATTAGGCGATCACACAGACAAGTCCTTTTAACAAATGTATTAATTCTTAATTAGAATTTTGTACCTCAAAGTCATTGAGTTTCTGTTCATATATTCCACTTGTTTAGATGAAAATTATAATTAAAATGATATTTTTCCTCAAAACTCAGTCATTTGCAGGATACACAACTGTTAGTGTCTTTACTTTCAAAATAAAATAAATTATGTACAAACTAATGTGAACCAAACCTCAGAGGGATCTGCACTGATAATTCTCAGGAGGCAATTTTACACATGCAAAAAAACCATCTAACAAAAAATTGTGTCATGTTTACTACATTTTTACAATGACTTGCTTGACTTAGATTAGCTGCCATTTTTGAAGGTTTACAGGGACAAAATTAGAAAATATTGCAACAGTGTGATAAGCATTTCTTAATTTGGTTTTATACAGTATACTTCAGATATACCTTCATCTGTTTGTATGAAATAAACTCAATTAGCAACAGTTTCTTTTACACTTTTGAGTATGTCAATGTATCTAAAACATTTAAAGAGTTTTTTTTTTTTTTGGATAAAAATTGTAGAATATTTTCTATTTTTGATGTAATTAAAGAAAAGCAAAACCAATTATGTTCATTCAGCTTTGTTGGTGAGTTCATTTTTATGTTAAAAAATACTCAGTCTGAAATCATACATAATTACTACTCATTCAAAATTCATCTTCATCCCATCCTTCTCACAGAGGCCTTCCTCTTAATGAATTTGTTTTACATCGGATATAACAAATAACCTGAAAAGGATGAGTGGACATACTGCCCAGCATAAAGTCCCGAGGCCTGATCTGATGGCATCTGAATATATACAGTGTCCCCAGGTTGTAGAGGTAGTACTGCACTTCCTGATGCTTGGTCTAAGACACCCTTCTTGTATTCATCATATGTATACATCACTGGCTCATTGTTTCTCATTAAAGCCACCCACACATTGGCTCCTTTGCACTGAATGTGGTAGGCAAAGTAGTAAATGCCAGGCAAGTCGCAGGTGAAAATTCCTGTCTGGGGATCGTAGTTTTGGCGACCGTTGTATAAGAGCTTGTCAAACACAACTGGAGTGCCCACAGGTGGAAAGGGGGTTGTTGCTAAGGCTGTAAATGCTGGCATTTCCAGCCCACTGGAACCCATCACTTCTGCACCATTTTCAGCATACTTGCTCTTTTTACTGTAGGTTCCAGCCTTAACACCATCTAGTCCTGGGCCCATCTCAGAAAGCACTCCAGCCATTTCTGGAGAGAAACCAGGTACTCCAGGTGGTCCTGGTGGACCAGGAGGCCCTGGTTGACCTGGCTGTCCTGCAGGCCCTGATGTGCCTTCACTTCCTGGTGGTCCAATAGGACCAGGTAGGCCTGGACTCCCATTCTCTGCAATTCCTGATGGACCAGGAAGACCGATTTCTCCTTTAGGCCCAGGAAGACCAGGAGGTCCAATAGGTCCAGCTGCACCGTCCAGTCCTGGGATTCCCGTAGAACCTTCAGGTCCCATTTCACCAGGTAATCCACCATGGCCTCTCATGCCAGGAGCCCCTGGGGGCCCAGGCATACCAGGGAGACCTTTGTGCCCATCAGCTCCTTTGGGACCACTAGTTCCTTGTGGACCTCTTGGTCCTGGCTCTCCACGGTCTCCAGGCAAACCATTCTTACCAGGAAGTCCAGGAAGACCAAGGTCCCCCTTGGCCCCATCAAGTCCTTTAAGCCCCTCATCTCCACATTCTCCTTTGGGACCAGGGGCACCTATAAATCCTGGGGATCCCAGCAGACCTGGGGGTCCTGGTGAACCTTTTGGTCCAGGGGGTCCAAGCATGCCTGGAAGTCCACCATGACCCTTATCTCCTTTTGATCCTGGAGGTCCAGGTGGTCCACTCATGCCTTTATCACCCTTTGGTCCTGGGAGTCCTGGTTTACCAAATCCAGGCAGTCCTGGTTTACCTGGTAAGCCTGGTGGTCCTGGATGACCTTTCCCTCCAGGTATACCTGGCTGTCCTGGTAGGCCATTTTGACCTAGCTTACCTTGACCTGGTAGACCTGGTGGGCCAGGCTTTCCTCCTTCCCCAGCTGGCCCAGGGGGTCCTGTTTCTCCAGGATATCCTTTATCTCCTGTTGGTCCTTGTGGACCTGGTGACCCATTCAATCCTGGTTTCCCAAAACCAGGCAGCCCTCTTGGGCCAGCAGGCCCAGGAGGCCCAGGAAGCCCTTTGTGGCCGGGTTGTCCAGGCATTCCCATTCCTTTGTCTCCTTTGGGTCCTGGTAATCCGGGCAGCCCTGGTAATCCCTTGTGACCTGGCTCTCCTTTGTGCCCTGGTTGGCCAGGCAATCCCTGCAGTCCTGGTTTACCTATTCCTGGAAGTCCTGGTGGTCCTGGAGGACCCTGAGGTCCTGGCTGGCCATCTGGCCCTTCTTCACCCCGTGGGCCCATTCTGCCATGCGGCCCAGGCTCACCAATTCCTCCTTGTTTTCCTGGCAACCCAGGTAAACCAGGTTTTCCTAGTCCTGGTAATCCAGGCGGACCTTGAAGTCCTTGTTCACCGACAGCACCTGGCTGTCCATTCCCTGGGGGTCCAGGAGGTCCTGGAGGTCCCTCTGGTCCTGGTGGTCCAGCTGGGCCTGCTTCCCCTTGGGGAATTCCTTCAACAGCACTGGGGATTGTTAAACCTGTAAAAAAAAAAAAAAAAAATCTTAAAATTAAAATCATTTCAGGAAAAAAAAGACAAACCATCAGTGAACATCCAGTTATGAAAAAACAAATGAACCATTAGCGTTTATGCACTCAGTGGTAACCTATGCAGATCAACCATGAAAATATGACATATTTGATCAAACTGGCTTTAACCAATCAGGGTGTGAGGAACAAACCAAATGGGATTTCTGAAAGGTCACATGAATGTCAGCATCCATTCCTTTAAAGGTATATTTTGGTCATTTTTATGTGACGTTCTAGCAGTTATTTATCTACAGTAAGAACCAGACCCACCAGGGACATCAGTCAAAGTGAGTGGAGTCTCTAGAAACAGGAAGAAATCTCTAACCAGATGGTTAGTCATCTCAGGAGGGACACTGCTGCTGAACAATGTCAAACAACCGTTGTCCAAAAAGTCATAATAATCTGTCAGAACACTATATTACCTGTTTGTAAACCTCTACAATTTTGCAACATATATTGTTTATGCTGCTGAAGAACAGCCTAGTTATTCAGAAATTGTTCAGATGAAACAAACTAATCAGTCTCATGCAAAAATATTTGAGGTTTACAAACAATGTTCTAATGCATCAACACGACTTTCTTGAGCAAAATTGTTCTTAATATCTAAAAGTCAACTGCTAGTGTGTCACCGACCGTTCAGCAGAAGGGTCTCTCCTTACCTGACTGGTCATAAATTTTGCTCCAGTCAGAGGACTTCTTCCCATTTGTACAAATTCTGGTCTCTCTGATGATGTCACTGGTGGGTGTGGTCCTAAATTACAGAATGCCACTTCAAAATGACTGAAATACCTCTTTAAGTGAAGGTGACAATTATGAAAGTAAGGTTTATCAGAGGTTTGGAGGAAGATGTTGTTTCTTCAGAGGTCACAACGTTATGGCTCACTGATGTGCAGTAAAATGACAAATGAATATAGGTGATAATATTTTGTTAATAAAATCATGACTTCATAACCTTTGTCATGGCCACCATTGTAGTTGACCCCCTTTCGAGGATTCTCTTTGCCTTTGAGTACGGGGATCTGCGGGAGCTCCTTCCTGTAATGTGGATACTGCATATAGGGCACTTCTTTGCCGTGGTATTGTTGCTGAGGGATTCCTGCTTTTCCCATGCCTATACGCTGAAGGTGCTGCATTTGTTGGTATGGCTGAGGGTGTTGATTGTGTCCATAGTATGCTCCACCACTCGTATAAGTAAAGACGACAAGTTGTAGCAGAACTAAGATGATGGGGACAGGGAGGGGAGACATGGCCAAAAGCTGTGTAGAAAAGTAATAAGAACAAAATGTTAAACAAAGCTTTGAGTGTGTAATTTAATTGTCATTGTTTTTTTGTATTTTTTTTTAAAAACTTTACATTCGATATCATGTACTGCAGATTCCGTTAATTTAATGTAAGCAGTAAATAAGAAACACCTTCTTCCTCATGGTGACTCATTTCAAACACAGCTGACTACAGATGATTTTGCATTAGTGCATCATGTGTAAGATTGACCATTTTCAGTGTTTTTTGTTCCTACATTTGAAAATCAATGCCTCAATTCACAAGTCTGTTAAATATTAGTTAGGTTGGTAGTTTTTCCAGATTATTTAGAGTTTTTGAAATAGACAGAAAAGAGACGGGAAGAAAACAGGTAAACAAAAACAAACAGTAGTAAGGTCAGAATATAAAACTTTTTTTAAAATTGTTTTAGTTCTACTTTTAAGATCACAATTTCTATCATTTTCTGCAAGTAATAAAAGATCAAAAGGTAATCATATTTTGTTGTGTTGTTTTTTAATGAATAAGTTTTAGTTGAATCTGGATACGCTCCAACTTGTACATTTTGTTATAAAACCAAAATGACTAAAATGAAGTTTCACAGCAAATGATAATATTTAATATTGACACTTACAAAATTCAGTTAATCACAAACTAATTGGACTAATTCTATCTCACAGTGTTGTGAGAATTTATAAACTTCTAAAAACAGGTGAAATGTGAGTTTTTATTTAAGTGGTAGCGCATTAAAAAGTTGAACTATAGCACAACTTAATATTTTTAGCATAAAATATTTATTTGCCTGATATGCTGTTTGATAGTGGCCTCGTTGCCCCAAAATACTGAAAATGTCTGGGTTATTTTTGAAACCCTTTTGCTTCAAAGTGGCTGAATATTTGAAGTTGACAAATGCCTCGGGGTCATCACACTGTAACCTCTGATTCAGGAGCTCTTATGAAATCTATAGCATGAAGTTGCACATTGCAGAATCATACACAATTCATGTGTTACCAAAACATGTTCTTTATACTAAAAATATAGTTAAAAGATGTGTTTTAATGTTAAATGCTCTGAGAGCCATGTGTTTAATTATTATAATTAGACTTTATCTAAATATGTTTCCATTCTCCAAACATCCTCTCTTTTCAGATTCAAGTGTTTCTTTTTAGTTTTCCTGTCTAATTTGTTTGCCTTTATATATTCAAATAGATGACCTCATTTCCTTAATCCCTACATGAAGTCTGAAGACATCATGGATCAAGAAATTAGAAATCACATCGACTGATCAGAGGATAAAAACAGGCTCTAATTCATTCATTTGTACTTGGAATGTCTGGCTTTCATCAGCATCAAAACTAGGTGCGCTTCCTTCAAAGGCTGGTTCTCATTGGGGGAGACAGTGACACGGCCATGTCAAAATCACCAGAGGCCTGAGAAAAAGGTCAGAGGGTGGGAAATATCCAAACAGCTGCTAACGAAGGGGGCACTGGATGAGGTTCATGGTTCAAATGAGAAAAAATCTACAATAAATTTGGCACTTAAATAATCAGTATGATGGGTTTGAAATAGTTCCTCTATTGTACACTCAAAGAAGCACAAAGAAAGCATAAATCCTACATGAGCAAACGAGAGCAGATTGTTGCTTTTATACTGAGCATCAAACAGGTCAGACTACTCTTCATATATAATGCAAGACAAAAAAAAAAACTATGCAAAATTCTTGAGGTCTCTCATATTTCCTTTATGCTAAAAGAGAGAGAAAAAAAACACACCAAAAACATAGAAATAAGTCCAACTGTGTTTGATCAAAGTTTTTGTCTGTTATCTGCCAAAAAAAAAAAAAAAGTTAGGCACATAAAACAGTAGCATCCCCACAGAGCTAGCTGAAAACTTGACACTCAGTAATTAGACTGATGCATCTGTATCTTGTATTTGTAGGATGATATTTCTGTTTATTGAGCTCGAGGACTGGACAAAAAGTGGATAGTAAAGCAGCCAATATCCAAAAAAGAAATCTCTAAAAGATCTGTATATAATATAAAGAAATATTGATCAAGATCAGTCTAAATGATTAGAACACAGTATGGCTCCTTAGAAGCAAACTAAGGTGTGGTTTAAAACTTTTGCACAATGTTGTAGAACAACTCAGTTTGATCAAAATGCATTTGCTGGATTGGAAAATGCAGAAATGCCTACAATAAAAGTCATGTGTTTGCACTAATGTTATTTTCCCAGCCATCTTGTTTCAGCTGTAAATCTTCAGCATAATTAGCATTTTATAGCTTTACAGCCCTTTAGGCGCTTCAGCTCACTGGGTGTCTGTGTGTGTGTGTGTGTGTGTGCATTTTAACAAAGTATTTCAAATATTCTGACAAAATTTGCAGCTGGGTCCATAAAGTACACGTCTGTTCAGTGTCAAATCCACACTGAAGCGTTGTCGTGTTGACAGGAGAGTGACGGAAACACAATCTGTACCTGGTGGGTTTTCTCCAACACGTTGTTGTATGAGTGTTCCCTCCCTGGTGCCTCTTTAAAAGGTGAGTGCCTCTTTCAGACTAATACAAACACATACCTCCAATCCCCATATTTTAAAGTTGTTTTTAAAAACAGGCTCATAACAAAGTGAAGGCAGAGTTTATTTAACTGAATAAAGTCAGGTTGAGCTGTAGTGTCCCTGTGGCTCCACACAGATGGCACAGAACCATAAAGCAGAGCTGTATAATGTGACTATAGAAAAAAATGTATGATTTATAGTTTGTTCTTTTATGCAATGATGTATTTGACTCTGCTTAAAAACAAACATCTGCAACAACATAATGGAATCTAAATTTAGACTAAAACACTGAAAACCATATATTGACTTTTATCTTGAATTTATTTTTGCATAAATGTAATTTATTCATGTGCAAATGTCCATTCCTACGATGGAAACAGACTGAGTTTGAAGAGTGAATGTTCCATAAAAGTAACAACAGATTCTCTCTGTGATGTAATGTTTTTTTTGCCTTTGACATTTTTTAAATAATGCAACCTTTAACTGAGACAGGGTAATTAAAAAGACTTTTTTAAATGTTGAGGTTTATAAGATTGTTCTGGACAACATGCATCTCAGTTTGGTAACAATTATACAAAAATTTGACCAATATATTAGTTCACTGATCAAAACAAAAGAGAAAAAAACACAATCAAATAAACAAACAGCTTGCAATTTTTGTGTGAAATTAGTTGCAGGTCTAAGATAGGAAAATTTGTTTGGAACACCTTAAAATTAGTTGTGTTATAACCAAGTAGAATTGTAGAAACTGTGTAACCCGTAATGGTGCTGGTTGTCACTGACTCTCTGAGATTCCTGTCAACCTTTGGCTCAGGAGACATAACCTGCATAGTGATTGGCTCACCTGAGAGATTTTTGTTTGAAGTGCTAACTGCTCGTCTCACCACAGCCAAGCAAACAATTCATGAAGTCACCAAACAAAAAAGTAACAACAACCCTGATTCATCTAAATCAGTCTGCGTTGATCTTCTTTAAAAAGTCTTTATTAAATAAAAGGCAGCATCAGTACCACCTCATAGACCTGTTGGTGCCATAAACCTGCATGGTTCACTTAAAGTTCACTGTCTGAACATGATGCTAAGGACAAGTATATCTCTGAAGATTTTGAATATTAGCTCCATGTGAGTTACTGCACTTTCTAAGTGGAGGAAGTTTCATTTTTGCTCATTTTTTTTGCTCCATTGGCAGATACAAACTAACAACAGTAGGCTATGCTAACATGCTCCAATGTCTCCATTAGGATTATCTTCTGATATTTTCATTTACCAAGTAGAAATAATTCTCTCAGCAGGCTTTAAAGCACACTAACAAGCGTGCTTTAAAGCTGGAAAGATGTGAAAATCATCATTTAAAAAAATGATTTATGGTTTTCTGATAAGATACCTTTGGTATCAGATAATACTGTAAAGTAAATTAACAACAAGACTGAGTCCTTACTGAGTTTACTGTTACAACCACATAATGTTTAACAAAATAAATGTTTTAAAATAGTAAAAATCCACGAGGCCACAAGAGTGAATTATTTACATTTTAAAAATGACATCATTATGAGGAAAAAGACAGATTTTCTAGAGACTTTCTAGAAGATGTGAGCAACTTTTCTAGTTTTGGAACTTTTTCTCAACCAAGACTGTTTTGTTCATGCATCACTGAGCTCCTTGGCCCAGACAGTTAGAAAAAACACTCCAGCCTCAGAGTGGTCAACCTCATAAGCAAAGTGTTTCACTGTGAGTGTTTCAGTTCACTTCTCTGGCGTTTTCCAGGCATGGATCCTTTTAGAATGTTACATTAACATAATAAAAGTCTGTTCAAGTGTGCAATGTGATGGGACTCCAGGGTATTATGCTAACTGTGAGGTGTTATTCAATGTTGAGCCAGAGAAAACTCAGGTGTTGTCATTATTAAAAGCTCCAGCCCCCAAAATCTAATAAAGTCTAAATGGTCTGCAACACCTCAGACAAAAGAATGCTATCAAAACGACACTATAAACGTAGCCTTTTGTTTATGTGCAGCAACATGACTGCAAGTTTCCACAAGATAAATTAAAATATGTTTTTAGTTAAACAATTTACCATTTTGGACACAATAGCATTCACAAAAGCTACAAGCTGATTTAATGATGGATAAGTTGTATTATTTCAAACTGGCAGAAATATATTATTTCTGAAGGAAGTGACCCAGAAACCCCCCGTGGTGATGGTTATGATGTGACTAGCCACTATCTCATCAAACTAGTCAGAAATAATCTATTTGTCCAAACAGAGACCCTCCTTCAAATAATCTAAACTTTAATCACATGGCAGCAGCATGAACTAACTAAAAAAAGAAGATTGGAGAACTGCCCTGATAATAAATATGTTAGAAGATTCCTCACTCACAGAAACACGCCTGTTTGGTGGTTTTCTATTGATTGTGCACACACACACACACAAGCGCACAAAAGCAAGCACTTCTACACACAGAGTGACAGATTTCAGCTGATGAATGTGACAGCCAAGCACACACAGCTTGGTAGTGTGCGACATTCTTCCACCGAACCTCTTCCCCCTTGGATCGGATGGAAATATTAGCACAGTCTCCTCGTGTCTCCAGAAGTCTTTTTCTCACTGTCTAAGTTTCTTCCTGCGTCTCCACTCGTACAAAGCTGCAACTGTCCTGTAACATCAGCCTTTATTTCCTCCTGCCCTCGCTGGCCTTTTTTTTTTTTTTGCCTTTGGAAAGGTTCAGTTAGAAGCAGCCACTTGGAGACTGAGGTGGAGGTCAGAGGACAGCGTGGTGTGTTTCTTCAAACCATCGTGCTAACAGACGAGGGAGAAGACACGGGTGGAAGTACAAGGTGTTGAGACAGTTTAAAAGTCTTTCCATGGGAACTCTTCACTTAGGCTGAATGACTGAAGATGTGTTTACTAAATGATTCAACTAAATTACTGTTTTTATTTTTTTTAAACTAATGTTTAAGTCCCTGCCTTGCAAACCACCTGCCAAACCTTCACCTAATCCACTTGCACTCAAATGTAGTTTCTCGGTGGAAGGGAAAAACATTTGCAGCCCCTCGCCTCCCTGAACGCAGCTTTTATCCCAAAGCACACCTTGTAAAATTACCACCTTCTCAAGTCACGCTGCAAACGCTCTCAGTCAAACAAACGGGCCGTGCACATACCAGAGGAACATAGGCGACTCCACACACTTTGGCACAGCTGTGCAGCTAAATGACCCATGTGTTTACCTCCCTTTCCCCCTTTCTCGACCATCATTCTTGGTTTTCACAGCATTCTTTTGCCCTTTTGTCCTGTGCATTCCTGAAGGTTGCTGAATAATGCACACATGGGGTGGGTGGGTGCAATGTTGTATGAGCACACAGTCCATTCGAAAGGTCATGTTTTGTTGAGGAGAAATGGTTCAAATTTAAGGTCTCATCTTCTGCAGCACTTTTCACACACTCAGGTCAACGGGCCACACACTAATAATACGCTATAAAAACCACAAGTAAAGAAAAGAAACTGTCAATGGAATGGATTAATAAAAACATTCAGAATATTTCTATTAGATCAGAATAAATACAAAGTGAAGTCAATAAAAAAAAAAAAAAAAAACCTAATATTTGTGTTGACATGTCAGCTTACTCATATTAACTCTAGCATCAAAAGAATATCAACTGTGTTATTTAGATCTGGGTGATAACACCCACTTTACACCCATCAGACTATTTCTAATCAGGCTAAATACATTTTCAATAATAGAGTTTTAAACTCAAAGTATAGGATTATCTTATGCTGAGAAATGATTGAGCTTAGAATGTTTTATTACATGATGACTCTTCTAATAATGCACCAAAATCATGATGCAATATGTGCTAAATTGACAGTTATAACTATTTTTGTGTTTGCTAAAGACAATTAGCTGTGGGGTTGACTCCAGAAGTTAACCAGTTATAGATATTCAGGAATTACTTAGAGAGTTTCCCAAAAATTGTTGAGTGGTTTGTGAGATATTTTGCTCACACTATACAAACAAACAAATCACACTCAAAATATTAAGACCCACCTAAAAATGATCTTTTTTGTGTAGCCTAAGAATCACAAAACTGGGTTTGAGGGTGAACTCATCTGTGTTGAAGCTCAGCACTTCGTCTGTTCCTAAACCCCTTACAAAAATCCATTCAGGAGACCTGATCCTCAACAAGATCCAGAGAAAAGAGAGCATCAAACAGCTCATCGCAGAGCAGCTATGGACTGAAAACGCTGTTTACTCTTCAGTCTCCTCTCACCGAGCTGCTGTACTCACCCCCGTCACATTCATCTGTCAGTTTGGCTTCAACTTTTCTGCACACATGCACGCACTTGGAGACTTGGAGTGGATATTTGCCTTGAGCAGTCAGTTTCTCTAACACGCAAACGGATGCATAGCTCACATGGTCAGAGATGCTGCCGTACGTGCAGCGGCTTGAAAAACTCTTAAGTTAGGGGCTGCTTCTCTGCATGATGACGTGGAGACATTAATGTTTCATCAGAAAGATAACAGGTCATTCTGTTGTGAAATCACGCGTAGGAGTTTAGAGGAAAAATCTACAATTTAAAAATAGTACACAGACGTTTTTTTCCCCATTGAAGCAAAAGCGATAAACGTTCACAGTTACAAAATTTCCTCACATTTTACCATTAATGTGATGCAAGAGAACACAAATGTGAATGAAAACAATTAGATCCAAACCAGATGAAGATAAAGACCTGGTTTTACTGAGGCACTTACCTTTTTGAGACGCTCTTTATGAGAAAATAATCAATAAAATCAGTCTAAAAAAGCAGGCAGACGGACAACACACAGAGAACCCCGGCATGTGTCCATAAGAGACACACACCTTCTGGACAGAGCTTTTATCTGCTGCAGGGTGGAGTCACTCACAGTGTGGGAGAGACACAGGGAAGAAGGGCGAGACGGAGATGGATCTGACTGAGAATAAATATAACCTCCAGAAAAATTTATGACACAATTCACAGACGCAAAACATGCTCACATCCTCCTGTTAAGAGCAGGTGAGAATGTTTCCCTCATTAAGTCAGAGAATCTAAAAATACAGCAGGATGTTGGTAGTGTGAGTCCAGACACAGTCTCAGATCACCAACACACACCTGGAAAAGAATGAACGTCATTCTGATGTGTTTTAGTGTCTAATAATAAAGAAATAGAAATATTCAGATATATATTCTAAATATATCTAGACGGATATGTAGAACTATCAAAATTCTATAAAACATTCAACTAATCCAACTAAAGAATCCACATCTTAATGATCCTGAACATTATTTCCAAAAATGATTTCTAAAAAGTTATGATCACTAATACTTGTTCATATTTTCACAATAGTGCAAAATTAAAACTAATAATTGTTTTTACTTAAGTTCCAAACGTATGATTTATTTCCTGTTTACACTTAATCAACAACTTTACACTAAGATTTAGGGGAAAAAATCATAAATTTGACAGAATTATGCCCATTTATCATGTGCTGGTTTTTTTTTTTTTTAAATAAAAGGAAAATTTGACATCCTTGCTTCAGACCTGTTCTTGTTCAGGTGTGAAAACTTTACTTGACACTAAATGGTGATCAGTCTGAAGAGGGAGGGAACAGTCAGTCACAGTCTCCCACTAAAAAAACGTTTTCTCAGAGCGTCTTTGTTAAACCTTGACGACAGACTCTTTCCAGGGCAGGTTTGACACCTGTGTACAGAAACTTTCTTTTGACGTCTCAAGAACTCTGACGTGTTGGAAGTAAATACAATATGTTTTTCTGCTGTAACAGAACAAGGCTCTCTTTTAATTTCCTATGCACAGTCTGCTCTGAATGGTTGAATTTTCAGAGTTTAATTAATGGTGACTTTATTCTGCATGTGAACATGGGATGTGTGCAGTTCTGATCTGACAGGATGGAGGCCCTTACATTTCTGTTTAAAATATACGTTTTTGCTGATCAAATTTTCTGATACACTGAATTTTGGGTTTTCAATATCTGTACACCAAAATTAAGTTTCTTGGTGCAATAGATGCATGCCGTATACTTCAAC
Source organism: Callopanchax toddi (assembly GCA_006937965.1). Classification (NCBI taxonomy): domain Eukaryota; kingdom Metazoa; phylum Chordata; class Actinopteri; order Cyprinodontiformes; family Nothobranchiidae; genus Callopanchax; species Callopanchax toddi. The sequence continues at coordinate 3,176,456 of SSNR01000016.1, forward strand.
TATGACAGTAATAAGTGTCAGGTTTTAGGTCAGACTAAAGTGCATTGTTTAAATACACATAACTTCAATAGGTCCTTTAAAATCCTCGTTTCCTCTCTGTTACAGTAAAATGACCTTGTTGAGCCTCACATAGATGAACTTCTAAAAACTGACAGATCAACAGCTCTCCTGCATCCTTCTCTTGGAGTCCCAGTCACAACCAAATTCCCAGGCAGATTTTTGTGTCCATTTTCAACATTTTCATTTGGTGTGAAGTCCTAAACAAATAGTTGCAAATATGTTCGTTTACTGACTTAAAAAACAGCCAAACAAGCACCCTTACATTCAAACTTTGTCTGTTTGTCACCTTTAACTCCTTTACCTCACTGGTCTGAGTCACAGCACACAGACAGGTGATGCATTTCTCACCTTTTATTCATTATTTTTGATTGAAGCACGTTGCACACCAACCAGCTGAGCTCAACGTGCGCACTGGTTGTGCTGGTTTCTGTGTGTGTAGCCAGCGTTTGTGTGTGTGTTTAAAACTGAGTGGCACTGTAACCAACGATCGATGAAGGGACAGTGGATTCTTACATAAGATGTTTCAATATGTTATTGAGATTGCTTTTTAAATATATATAAACCGTCTCCTGGAAAATGGCAGAGGGTTTCAAACAGGTAGTATAGAGTTCTAATACTGGCATGACATTTTTGATCAAAAGTTGTTTAAACTGAATAAAAAATTAGCAGCTGATTTGGTACCTATCTGCAGTAGTGTCTCTTCTGATCAGACCATGATTATTGGTTCAGTCAGAGGATTTCTTCCTGTTTCTAGAGACTCTATATGTTTTGAGTGATGTCACCAGTCTTTACTGATAGAGCGCCACTTCAAAGTCATTATAGCATCCCTTTAAGGCCTAATGAGTCTGAGTAACACTAGAAATGGGATTTGGTCATAGTTCCTGACCAGCCATTACCTCAAACAGCTAAGTCTCCACTTATAAAGCTAGACAACACATAACCGTTCTACTCTACATGTATGTGTGTGTGTGTGTGTGTGTGTGTGTGTGTGTGTGTGGAGGTCTTGTTTAGCTTTGAGAGTTTGCTGTGAATGCACAGGGGGCCCTCACCCACAGCTGGATTGAGCCTAGACAAGTCCTCACACATGGGTGTTGCAGAAAAGCCCAAATACATTCACATACTGTGCCGTGCACAAACATATTACCAGTCTCCCCTTCATGGGCGTTCCATTCCACATGTTAAAGGCAAACATGTAGCACAGCAACAGGCTTACAGCGTCTCACTGGTGATGACATCACTGTAGCAGGAGTGATGGGTTTACAGGGTTTGGAGGTGGCTTGGTGGGTCACAACTGATTCAAAAGACTTCCTGTACTCATTTTATTAAAAAGCTATTAAAAGTTTCACAAGAGCAGAGCTATTGAATGAATAAAGATTTTGTTTCTAAAAGTGAAATCTGGTTGTGCTTATGTGACATGCTTATGTCAAAGATCTGTGACATACTTTTTGGTACATTTATATTGATAATGCTTTAAAATCTTGTTAGTTAACCAAAATCTATGCTAGTATTTTTGTAAGATTGCAAAAAAGTATTTTTTAAATACACATTTGCCATAATTATGTCACTAATTCACACATACAACACCGCACTAAGCTCAATTATATCTATTTTGCCAATTATTGAAACTTAAGTCATATTTTTTTCATACTTTATCCATTTCTTTGTCTTCATGACCCGTGTGTGAACCATGTTTCATCTCATCAGTAAACTGTGAATCACCTTCACAGGATAATCTTAAACACCGTTCAGTCACAGTCATGTACATCTATCAAACTACTTCCTCACACTGTAGCACCATTTCGTCTCTATTTACCTACATTTGCTACCTTGCAGACGCCCAGAACCCTGTCAGTGATATGACATGTCAAATAGAGACATGCAGTCTGTAGATTCATGTCATTTTGAGAGAAACAAGTTGAAAAATATCTGAGGCTGCTGAGGGAGGTTGAACAGGGGAACAAGTCAGACCAAAAGGTGAAGCCATGCATAATGTTCCATGTGAATAAAACCTGGGATGTTTTCTTTGCTTTGCCATAATTTTGGTAGTTCTTTCTCATTTTATACCCTATAATCTGAACTACAATAGATTGACCTTTTCTAAGTTTCTAAGACTCTCTCTTTTACGGTATTAGTATATTCCTCAGATCTGTTGTATTAAATCCTTTACATCTACTGGTGGCAGATCTAAATACTGTAAGCGCCAGTGTTATTTAAAAAAACGTTGTTGTGGTTATGAAATTACATAGTGTAATTGATAAATGATTCCTATATTAAAATTAGCCAACAAATACATCAATTTTTTTAAATCCTAATTACTGTAGGTCATTTATCAGGCTTTAAAGGGTTAAAATGACCTTTGTGATTGACAAGTTTATAATAAACAGGCTCACAGACGTGAGTCAGACATGAGCACAAACACAAATGGATTTCACACAAATGTTTTTATGCTGGCTGGCTTTGTGTGAATAACAGTTTTCATAGCTTTGTGTCAATTCTTGCACATTGTTTTTAGCTCGAACAAACCCACACCCTCATACCATAAGGGTCTGTCTGAGTCCATGTCTCCTGTCAAAGGTGATTCTGAAGACAGGCTGGCTGACAGACTATAATTATCCAATTTGATGTCACAGTGACCAATAGTTTGCTGCTACCAGTTAAATTATGGGTTTATTCCAGTTAATCCACTCTGGCTCAGCAGTGACATCGGGGGACTCTTTTGGTGGTACAATAATTTGACATTAATGGTTACCAACATGTCAGCATTGCAGCATGAACACTTTATACCAAGGTTTTACCCTATATGTTACCCTATTTATACCCTATATGTTATTATATTAATAAAGCTGCAAACCTCTCTAAGTGAAAAGGTACAGTATTTATCTATAAACACAGGTCAATGTGCATTATTGGTATTCTGCACAGAGGTGATGGCATGTGTGGAATGCTCACAGGACTCTGTGTTGACCTGAGACAAACAAATAGCCTTCTGGGATGCAACAAAGAAAACATCCCTGACTTCATTACTTAGTCAGCTCTCCTGTGTGGTAATTACTGACAAAAACCCAATTTAATGTTTTTCTAATATGTTTCAGTAAAAAATGTGTTTAAAGCAATCTCTTATTTGTCTGTAAAAAAATAGTAAGTAGAAAAGGTCAATTCACCAACAGAAAATAAAAACAATTATATTGTTTTTGCCCAAAAGTTCTGTCACACTTATTTATTAAATGTTCATTTATAGCCAGCTTTACTTTATGTATGCATGCTAGGCCCCAGCATAAAGGGTGTACTTCACACAGAACAACTAAGAGATCAAATGTAGGGATTGTGAAGGGTATTTCTGTGTAAAATGTATAAATGATTACTATCTTACTCTTTAGAAAGCTTCCTGAGTGACCTCCATTTGGAGAAACAGAGTTTACATTCTCCAGGACTAATAAGCTAGTGGCTAATCTGAACCAGCCAATAAGAAACTATATTGCTGCCATCTTAAAAAGCTTCAGTATCATGCATTTTTATAGCAGTCTATATAAACATTGCACAAATACAAATTCCAAAATGGCCAAACTATTCCTTTAATATATAGTGATGTCCTGATCCATTCTCAGGTATTGACCACAGCTCTCAATCTTCATTGTTTACACTCCGTTTCACTTCAGCTGTGCTGTAATATGACTTTCATCTAATAATTTTCTTTTGTTAGAAACTCATTAAATACTATGTTCATTTAAAGTGATTTGGACCTTGACCTGATCAGCCAACAGAGCTGTGATGTGACTCCAACTGTCCAACTGCTGACACAAATTTAAGGTATGTTGTTTATGCACAAATGACACAAATAATGCTGCCTCAAAATCACATTAAACATCACGTTTTTCACCCTGCCAGCGGAGTGTGAAATTCCTCAATGCGCTTATGCAATAAGACACAGTCATCAGCTAAATCAGGAGTTGGTACCTTTGGATAATTTATATAAGTAGCAATATTTTCCAAATACAGAGTATTTAAATTTCTCTAACATGATAAAATCGCACAGTTAAATTGTCAAGCTTTGATGCAGAACACCAATGAAATGAAGTGCTGACGATGTTGGCACCAACCTTTAACAGATTATTAAACTCTGTAACTCTGACAATCTGCAGGGGACAGCTCCGTTTTTGAAGATGAAAGAGAAATTATGCTTATTTTCATCCAATAAAAACACTCAAAAGCACTAGTGGCCTCCTGTTGCTGTCTGGATGAAATAAATGTCTGCTTTTTATTCTTCTACAGTCAAACACTACCAAAGAAATCTTTAAAACAAAGTCTGAACTAGTATCCTACAATTTTTTTTATTTAGCTATCTTCTATAACCCTTGCTTCGCTTTAAATTGCATTGACTTGGGCTTTTTCTAATTAGTTTTTGTTATAAAACTTTTTATTGATATCTCTATTTCATCTCTATGTGACCAGAATTCCCTGGAATAAAATATGCTTCATCACAGTGAGACCTTCCTGGTATAACGACTAAAAAGTAATGAAGCACTAGATTAGGAAACTTTTGTATCAGTTTAGAATTTATTTTATACATTTCTAGTTTAGGCTCTCATATTTCTTTTCACAATTCTAACTTGTATTATAGACTACAGTATAGTACATGATGCACATATAATTCATGATGCTCATCTCTATGGCTTTGTGCATGGACAAAATGATGAATGACTTCCTTGTTCAGTTGATGTGATTCTTTGTGTGACCTGAATAAATCAAACTGACCTCCTTTATATATGGTCACACTTGGTTTGCAAAGTCAGCTGCTGATTGTTTAAACTTAATGCTGTCAAGCCTCCCAATGAAAACAACATCAAACCCCTCAAACTATCTCTACACATCTGTATGATTCCCACTGCAAGCATGTCTTCTATAAACTCTGTTTGTATGAGAAGGTATGAACTAAGCTATTTTGTGTATTTATTCTGACGATCCAACAGGAAGGGACAGTGGTGTGAAATGATCCTGTGGTTTAATGGACCTCCATCAGGTTCTCCTATTAATCTGTGTGGGCAGGAAAAAGACTCCTCAAGTCAAATAACCAAAAGAACAAACCAACCAAAAGAGAAGCAGACGGGAAGCTAGAAAACAACATTTCCTTTCACGTCCCTCAAACCAAAGTCAATCTGACATTGAAGCAGTACATCTAACATCTGAGATGAAAAACAAAGCATGAAAACACATAATGTATAGTCATAAGGTGAGATTTGATTCCAGTTTGAAGTTTGTAACTGTTGAGCAGATCAGAAAAGAACCGCAAACCAAGAAAAAAGAGGAATACTGATTAGCTCACAGTGAAAGTAAAAAGCTGAAAGGACATTTCTGAAGGAGAGCAGGTTGTAAACTTCTTGCTGTGGATTTTTGACCAAAACGTGTCACAAACATCTCATGAAGTTCATAAAAATTATGTCAGCTTTAGAAAATTAGAAAAGTTTTATATTTCTTTCCTGTCTGATAATGTCAGCTTCAGAGTTATATGTTTTGTCGCACATAGACTTAAGGCATTTAACTAGATTTGGACTGATTTTATTATGTTGTTTCTGTAATATTTGGCTTTTATGCCTGTCTGTTTATTGTTTTTGTTTAATGTAAATTTGATTATGCATTTTTATTGCGAAGCACTTTGAGGTTTTATCGTTTTATCCTGTGAAGGGTGCTGTACAAATTAAGTTGATTTACTATTCAAAATGCAAAAAACCTTTTGGCTCCCAAACTGTTCTGGCTTACATTGCTTCACAATATTTAATTTATTGACAAGATGTCCAATTCTTTAATACCTTTGAACAAACATGACAAATAATTCATTCATGAACTCGTTTTACAGAAAAAAACAATTTGCTACACCTCCTACATTTTTAATCTATCTATCTATCTATCTATCTATCTATCTATCTATCTATCTATCTAT
>SSNR01000016.1:3182460-3315491 GCA_006937965.1 Callopanchax toddi
CATTTATAGCCAGCTTTACTTTATGTATGCATGCTAGGCCCCAGCATAAAGGGTGTACTTCACACAGAACAACTAAGAGATCAAATGTAGGGATTGTGAAGGGTATTTCTGTGTAAAATGTATAAATGATTACTATCTTACTCTTTAGAAAGCTTCCTGAGTGACCTCCATTTGGAGAAACAGAGTTTACATTCTCCAGGACTAATAAGCTAGTGGCTAATCTGAACCAGCCAATAAGAAACTATATTGCTGCCATCTTAAAAAGCTTCAGTATCATGCATTTTTATAGCAGTCTATATAAACATTGCACAAATACAAATTCCAAAATGGCCAAACTATTCCTTTAATATATAGTGATGTCCTGATCCATTCTCAGGTATTGACCACAGCTCTCAATCTTCATTGTTTACACTCCGTTTCACTTCAGCTGTGCTGTAATATGACTTTCATCTAATAATTTTCTTTTGTTAGAAACTCATTAAATACTATGTTCATTTAAAGTGATTTGGACCTTGACCTGATCAGCCAACAGAGCTGTGATGTGACTCCAACTGTCCAACTGCTGACACAAATTTAAGGTATGTTGTTTATGCACAAATGACACAAATAATGCTGCCTCAAAATCACATTAAACATCACGTTTTTCACCCTGCCAGCGGAGTGTGAAATTCCTCAATGCGCTTATGCAATAAGACACAGTCATCAGCTAAATCAGGAGTTGGTACCTTTGGATAATTTATATAAGTAGCAATATTTTCCAAATACAGAGTATTTAAATTTCTCTAACATGATAAAATCGCACAGTTAAATTGTCAAGCTTTGATGCAGAACACCAATGAAATGAAGTGCTGACGATGTTGGCACCAACCTTTAACAGATTATTAAACTCTGTAACTCTGACAATCTGCAGGGGACAGCTCCGTTTTTGAAGATGAAAGAGAAATTATGCTTATTTTCATCCAATAAAAACACTCAAAAGCACTAGTGGCCTCCTGTTGCTGTCTGGATGAAATAAATGTCTGCTTTTTATTCTTCTACAGTCAAACACTACCAAAGAAATCTTTAAAACAAAGTCTGAACTAGTATCCTACAATTTTTTTTATTTAGCTATCTTCTATAACCCTTGCTTCGCTTTAAATTGCATTGACTTGGGCTTTTTCTAATTAGTTTTTGTTATAAAACTTTTTATTGATATCTCTATTTCATCTCTATGTGACCAGAATTCCCTGGAATAAAATATGCTTCATCACAGTGAGACCTTCCTGGTATAACGACTAAAAAGTAATGAAGCACTAGATTAGGAAACTTTTGTATCAGTTTAGAATTTATTTTATACATTTCTAGTTTAGGCTCTCATATTTCTTTTCACAATTCTAACTTGTATTATAGACTACAGTATAGTACATGATGCACATATAATTCATGATGCTCATCTCTATGGCTTTGTGCATGGACAAAATGATGAATGACTTCCTTGTTCAGTTGATGTGATTCTTTGTGTGACCTGAATAAATCAAACTGACCTCCTTTATATATGGTCACACTTGGTTTGCAAAGTCAGCTGCTGATTGTTTAAACTTAATGCTGTCAAGCCTCCCAATGAAAACAACATCAAACCCCTCAAACTATCTCTACACATCTGTATGATTCCCACTGCAAGCATGTCTTCTATAAACTCTGTTTGTATGAGAAGGTATGAACTAAGCTATTTTGTGTATTTATTCTGACGATCCAACAGGAAGGGACAGTGGTGTGAAATGATCCTGTGGTTTAATGGACCTCCATCAGGTTCTCCTATTAATCTGTGTGGGCAGGAAAAAGACTCCTCAAGTCAAATAACCAAAAGAACAAACCAACCAAAAGAGAAGCAGACGGGAAGCTAGAAAACAACATTTCCTTTCACGTCCCTCAAACCAAAGTCAATCTGACATTGAAGCAGTACATCTAACATCTGAGATGAAAAACAAAGCATGAAAACACATAATGTATAGTCATAAGGTGAGATTTGATTCCAGTTTGAAGTTTGTAACTGTTGAGCAGATCAGAAAAGAACCGCAAACCAAGAAAAAAGAGGAATACTGATTAGCTCACAGTGAAAGTAAAAAGCTGAAAGGACATTTCTGAAGGAGAGCAGGTTGTAAACTTCTTGCTGTGGATTTTTGACCAAAACGTGTCACAAACATCTCATGAAGTTCATAAAAATTATGTCAGCTTTAGAAAATTAGAAAAGTTTTATATTTCTTTCCTGTCTGATAATGTCAGCTTCAGAGTTATATGTTTTGTCGCACATAGACTTAAGGCATTTAACTAGATTTGGACTGATTTTATTATGTTGTTTCTGTAATATTTGGCTTTTATGCCTGTCTGTTTATTGTTTTTGTTTAATGTAAATTTGATTATGCATTTTTATTGCGAAGCACTTTGAGGTTTTATCGTTTTATCCTGTGAAGGGTGCTGTACAAATTAAGTTGATTTACTATTCAAAATGCAAAAAACCTTTTGGCTCCCAAACTGTTCTGGCTTACATTGCTTCACAATATTTAATTTATTGACAAGATGTCCAATTCTTTAATACCTTTGAACAAACATGACAAATAATTCATTCATGAACTCGTTTTACAGAAAAAAACAATTTGCTACACCTCCTACATTTTTAATCTATCTATCTATCTATCTATCTATCTATCTATCTATCTATCTATCTATCTATCTATCTATCTATCTATCTATCTATCTATCTATCTATCTATCTATCTATCTATCTATCCACACACACACACATTTACTTGAAAACATACATACAGTATATACATGAAAGTTTAGATTTACTGTAAACTTGTCTGTGCGCTACAGTGACCCCTAGTGGAGATTTTACATGCTGCACGCTACATCTGGCCATGTAAATATGTGTATAAACACACACTCACATATAAAACGGTTGACCGTTTACATCAGACGAAATAAAATTCACAATCTTCTGTCCTTTATTGTCAGTGTGAATATTTTCTCTAAGAGTTGTTTTCTGAGAGATCAGAGCAGATTCATAATGAGCTTCCTAATCGTGTTTATAGTTTACAGTTTTCTCAGTAGCTTTGGATCATTTCTCACAACAGAATTAAAGTTTGCACCACTGCTAAGACATTTCTCAAAACAATTAGTACAAACGGCAAAACACTGATTACCTGCAAAAGCAAGTCACCTTACTTCAAAAGCAAGTCCCTTAGTCAAAATGGATCATTTGTTCTTCAAAAGCAAGTATTTATGTCAATAAAAGTGTCAGTGTTGTCAAAATGACAAGTTCTGACACCAGCATCGTATAAACAACAGTCACATGGTTTAGTCATATTTTCATTGAGACTCTGGAAGTGCTGCCCAGTGTAAAGTCCAGACAGCATTACTTACCAGGCATGATGGCATTTAGAAAACTAGAAGTTAAAGAAAGATCAAGACACTGAATACACTTTACTTTATACTGTATTTTTACAACTTTTCACAGCATTGTGCAACTGGAAGAAAAACATTTACAAAGAATAAACTCCCTTTGGCTCAGTAAACCAGACTGTAGTAGTTTAGAAACTGAAGATCCTGTAAACCAGACGGTGCTGCAGATCAGTCATGGACATCTAGACGCTCCTGTCTGTATGGACACATATTTCCATCTACATCACAGTGAATGTCAGCTCTGTCAATGCACAGAGGAAAGTATCTTCTTGAGTGCTGAATCCACCTTCTGCAGGACTCTGCTGTAATGTCATCACAAGCTGCATCCATGGCTGCTCACAGGGTCATTTGGGTATGTGATTATTGATTGTAATTATTGATGAAACCCAGTCAGGATTTATGTCTAAAAGACACATAACAAACAATATCAGACTTGTAATAGACATTCTAGATTACTCTGATCTTATAGATGATGCTAGATTTATTCTGTTCCTGGACTTTTATAAGGCCTTCGACACAGTGGAGCACAATTTTATTCTACAGTCTTTAAAAAAATTTGGTTTTGGTGACTACTTCTCTTCTGTCAAGACCCTTTACAGGAATAGTAATAGTTCCATTAAACTACCAGGTGGTACAGCACCCAGATTTAATCTATCTCGCGGTATAAGACAAGGTTGTCCTGCCTCTCCATATCTTTTCCTGATTGTGGCACAACTTTTGGCATATCAAGTTAACTCAAGTAATGTAGAAGGAATTTCTCTCTTTGGAAGGAAACTAATCATAACACAATTAGCAGATGATACCACACTTTTCTTAAAAAATGAAAACCAAATTCCTAATGCAATTAAAGCCATTGAAGTGTTCTCAGAAGCTTCTGGTCTGTGCCTTAATATAAAACAGTGTGAACTCATTGCTATCAAAGATTGCTTTAAAGCTGAAATATATAACATCCCCATTAAAAATGAAGTAAATTATTTAGGCATATTAATTACCAAAGCTCAAGATAAAAGAAGCACCTCAAATTTCAATCCAATTATACACAAAACTCAAGATTAAACCAATGGATTGTAAGAGACTTATCATTGAAAGGTAGAATCCTACTAACCAAAGCAGGACTTTCACGCTTATCATATGCAGCTTTGGTTCTGCATCTTGATGACAAAAACCTTTTAAAAATTGATAAAATGCTTTTTGACTTTGTTTGGAAAAATAGGATTCATTACTTGAAAAAGACAGTTGTCATGAACTCATATGTTAATGGTGGGCTTAACTTTTTAGATTTTCACTCTCTGAATAATACCTTCAAGGTTAATTGGATTAAACAGCTCTTCAACAAACCCACTTCAATATGGAATATTTTTCCATTTCATCTACTTTCAAAATTGGGTGGTGTAAATTTTTTTCTGACTTGTAATTATAACATTGATAAAATCCCTGTTAAACTATCTGCTTTTCATCAACAGGTCTTTCGTTCATGGTCTCTTGTTTCAGGGGCAGATCTGGGCGGCGGGGGGGTGGGGTGGGGGGCAGGGGGGCCCGTGCCCCCTGACAACAAGCTTGGCCCCCATGTGGCCCCATGTTAAGTGCTTAGTGTTTTAGAATGTACCCCTTTAAAAAAGCAGCTGGCCCTTGCCTGGCCCCCCTCTAATTTTTTTCTAGATCCGCCACTGCCTCGTTTACAAACACAATTTTTCACCACATAAATATGTTATTTGGAATAATAAAGATATCCTTCACAAACATAAATCCATTTTTATGGAGTACTGGTTTCAAAACAATATCAATTGGGTAGATCAGTTATTTAATGAGGAGGGTCTCTTACTTACATATGAAGAATTTCTTGGAAAATATAATATCTCCATATCTCCTGGTGATTATGCTAAGGTCTTTGGAGCAATCTCTTCAGGGGTATGTACTGTATGCTTTTTAAAAACCAAAACAGACTTGAAGCTCATAGATTATCTCCAATTGATACACCTGAAGGAAAGATCTGTCTCTCCTTTCGCACAGGTAATAATAACAAATCTGTCCGAGCATTGTTTCAAAAAGACATAACATCGTTACCTTGCTCCATATTCTACTGGAATAAGTTTGTGAATGATATACCCTGGAAAAAGGTCTGGCTTCTACCTAATAAATACTTGATTACAAATAAAATTAGAGATATATCTTTTAAACTTACTCATAGATTTTATCCAGCAAAATCTTATATTAAAAATAAATTTAAAAAAGGTATTGATATAACATGTGATTTTTGCAATGAATTTCCAGAAACTGTAACACATTTATTCTGGCATTGCCCTACAGTCAAAGTCTTTTGGCAAAAACTCTGTAACTTTATTCATGAGAAGATAAACAAACATTTTATTTTGTTTTGGAAGAATATTCTGTTTGAAAATACCATGAACAAAAACTCGGTACACCTAATTAACCTGTTGATCTTAATAGCAAAGTACCACATTCATTGTTGTAAATACTCAGGTAAAAAACTATGTTTCATAGCATTCCTCAACACATTCAAACAGTACATTATATCTATTAAATTCTCTGACCAACAAAAGGCAATCAGAACTGTTGAATCTTGTACGCTGTTTAATGTGTTCGTTTGAACTCCAGTACCCCTATATTTTTATTTATTTGTATTTATTTTTTCAATTTTAATTTATGTTTTTTTTCTTCTTTTCATTCTACATATTTTTTCTTTTCTATCATTACTCACTAATTCATGTATGTTAATATCTTTACAATTTCAAATGTTCACTCGTGTATTAACAGTATACTTTTTACTTACTGTTGTATGCTACTTCATACTAAATAAAGTTTGAAAAAAAAACTTAATACTAATATTAACAATTCATTTAGTCTCAAATGAATAAACAAAAGCAAACTTTAAAAGATGTTATTGCTTTTTTCCTTATTATTCTGGACAATAAAGAGTTAAATAGACATTTAAGTCCAAACAAAATGACCTCAACACGTTGCTCTTTTGTTTTATTGCTTTTGATTTAGAACGTGAACTTTGTGCTGCTCGTGTTATTTAATCAGCTGATCTTTAATGACACCAGTTTGAGCTCCAGCATGACTTTGGAGGTTCTTTTGGATCAGAAGACATCTTAAAACTAAAACATGTTTCTGTCCTGTTTCATCATCCATCCATTTTCCTTCATTCATTCAACATTTAGTCACGTTGTTTGGCTCAATAAAACAGAAGATTTTTTTTTAAATGTCAGGTGTTTCATGTTTGGACCCATGAGGGACAATTTGTTTAAAAAAAGGGTAAAGGGTAAAGGGTTTACATCCTGATAATATTTAAATATTTGATTGTTTCTAAACTGAGCCAAAGATTCACAAAAATAGAACTAATATTAATCAGAAATATGTTATAGCAGCTTTTGGAAGTGGACCTTTTTGTCCTCTCATGACTCATGAGAGTAGTGGATTTTCTTCTCAGTGTTCGGTGGTCAATTTAAAAAAAATTAAATGTCAAAAATTGCCAAGAGAGTCTTTGTTAGAAAAAAAATGTGACAAACACATGGTCAACATGATGAACAGATGAAGGGTTAATATTTGCAGAAATGGACAAAAATGTCTAGAATATGTCTGAGGGTCAAAGTTTAAAAAATATAATGATTCTCTCAGGCAGCTCGGTTTTGTCAGGCTGAAAGCTGTTTTATTAGATCCTCCACTAATTACGTAATATCCACCATGGAGATGCATGAGGTGAAGTGAGGAGAATGAGGTTTTTGTTGACTTTTTGTCGATTTGGCTCAGACAGCTTGTGAACCCACTGAACCGTATATGAACCAATATATTATGTCTATGGATACCAGTCCTCAAGGACCAGGACTGGACACCATTGAGTTACATATACAAATAATTTTCCTCTAGGATTAATAAAATATTTTTGATTTGATAAAGGTTGTCATGGAACAAGAGCAAACATTTATCATCACACACTACCTTTTCCCTCTGTCCAACATTGTAGACAGGGGTGTGTAACAGAGAAGAAAATGTTAATGAAATTCTCAAAAAGTGATATAAAGTGATTGTTGGTTATTTAGAGCCACCTACTGGTAATTTGGCGCAACTGCATGCAAGGGGTCCTTCAGGCGCGCTCACAGCTCCTCACCCAAAGCAGCGGTGAAGGCAGGTGGAGGTAGGCGCCGCTTTAAAAGTCATTTTAATGTTACGTTAACAAATCCATTAAACTTGTTACAGATATATAAGCACTGTTTTTTTTTATTGTTTTTATTAATAACAGAAATTTTACAATTACAATTTCTCGTAGAGGAAAATATAATACAAAGAACAAGGATTGCTAACAGCAATTCTGCAACACACAATGGTAAAGGAATCAGATAAAAGAAAAAGAAAAGGAGCTAAATGAAAACCACTAAGCCTTTAGATAGCAAAGATAAATAAATGTACAAATAAAAAACGGGAGCAGAGAACATTTTGGTCATCCATTCAAAAAAGCAGCAAACGAGAAATGTCCTTATGAATTATAACAGATATGTTAGGTTTTTGACATTTGAGTGACAGGAAGTATTGATTAAACTCATTGATAAACCTTGTAAAAGATGGCAAAACATTCCTCCATTTACTACAATGAATATGGTATTTGCCTATAAGAATAACAATGTTGATGATATTAGTTAACATATGAGGTAGGCTGTCCATGTAGTATCAAATATGATCTAAATCAAAATGTGGGATGTTCTCAATTCTTAATGACAACCAGTTATGTATCTGTGTCCAGAAATTAGTTGAGACAGAACAAGAAAAGAACAGATGATGCAATGTTTCACAGGTTGAGTCACAGAAAGCACACAGATCTACCTCAAATTTAAACCTCTTCCTTAAAAATTCTGCTACTGGGTATATATTGTTGATTATTTTAAAACGTGTTTCTTGAATTTTTGGTGATAATGGCCATTTCACAAATTTAGAGAATGCCTTTTCCATGAAAGATTGTTTTTTATTGATAGTTTCCATATATCTTCCTGTATTATAACCATGAAAGAGAATGGATTTAAACTGTGAGTTGATAACCGTATTAACAAGTTTCTTGTCTAAAAGATGAACATCACCTACTTTTAGGGCAGGCAGTACTGGTCTAACTACTGAGAATAACATAGTGTTATATATTAACTGTATTAAAGCCAAAGGAATTGCTTTACACACCCACAGGTGCTCTTTCTTGGTACAAGTTAGATCATATTTCTGTTTGAAAGACTCAAAATTCAACAGATTAGCATTTGAATCCATCAAGTCAGTTACAAATATGATACCACGCTCAAACCAACTATTAATAAATAATGACTTTCTATTTACAGTTATTGCTCTATTATTCCATAGAGTTGACAAATGGGGAGAGAAGTTATGAGTGAACAACATTTTCCAAAAGGATAGAACCTGTTTGTGGAACATAGATAACTTAACTGGAATTTACTGATTTCAAAATCACATCTTAATACAAAATCAATTCTCCCTAATTTCTTAAATATGGAATTTGGTACGTATATGAAACCACATGGAATCAGAATGAGTTAAGCAAGTCTTCAACCAGTTTATCGTAAAAGTTCCTACTAATGATTCAAAATCCAGGGCTGTAACTCCACCTTTATTATATTCTTTGACTAATTGCGATCGTTTAATATGATGGGTTCTGTTTTATATAGAAGCACTGTTGGAGTGCATTTTGTGAAAGTTCACTGTGTTTGTGTTAAATTCACAACTTTATGGATAAGATTTGCTCTGGTTAGCATGCTAAGCTAATGGAAGCTAGCTTCACGGTCCTCATTCAGCTGAAAAAAGTGTTACCTGGGGCAGAGGGAGCAGGAATGATGGGTGGAGACAGTGTTGCCATCAGGTGCTGATCATTTAAATACACCATGTTCCTAATTACAGTATTGGGTCAAATGTACTTAAGTGTCCTAAAGATAAGTATTTTTGTTTTTCAATTAAACCTGTGGATGGGATTGTGTCTCAGGACTCTGGATCCCAGAAGTCAGTCTCGTTTCCAATCTGGCAACACTGAGTACATGAACATCTCCCATCCCTTCCTCTCTCACACACATACGCATGCACGCACGCACGCACGCACGCACGCACGCACGCACGCACGCACGCACGCACGCACACACAACATTTAAGGTGGTTTTGAAAACTGATCCTACAAGCCAAAATCTGTGTTTGTTTCTTCCTGTTACTATTGGTTACTCTGACAATTGTGTTACTTTTTTGGCCAACTGGGTGTATCGCCAAACAATATTAAGTGTCTCCAGTGAGATATTCTGGAATGTCTGGCTAAAACTTGGATGTGTGTACCAGCCGGTCATGAATCAGTCAGTTTTTTCTGTTTGATTTCTCTGATTCCCCATGTTACTGTAAGCTTCCTCTGTCAGATTTTAGTGCACAGCCAGCCATCTATGAAAGAACTTAAAACAATAATAATATACAACTGAGACTATGTTTGTGTTTATGTTTATTTATCCAAAGCAACTTATAAATGATAAAGTAACAAAGCAGTTACCATTGAGGAAGCTAACAAACTACTAGTGAAGACTAGTCAGGCTCTGCCAGCTTTTACAAGGGTGAGCCTTTAGGAAAAGAGTACAAGCATAGAAGGAAGTGCAGTAGAGTAGGGGAAGAGAGGTGTAGGGTAGGTGCTAGTTTAGAAAATGCTCTCTGAAAATCTGGGTCTTTAGGAGTTTCTTGAAGATAGACAGGGACGCCCCTGTTTTGGTAGCTTTGTTGTCCCACCATCGTGGATTGAAACATTAAAAAAGTTTAAATTGTCATGAGGGTGGTGTAGGCACTGCTAGCCACCAATCCTTTGAGTGACCGAGCCGTGACGTACGCTAGCATCAGCAACTTGAATTTGATGCAGGCAGCTAACAGTAGCCAATGGAGCTCAATGAACAGAGGGGTGAAGTGTGCTCTTTTAGGCTTTTTGAAGACCAAGTGCACCACTGCATTCTGGACTATTTGTAGAGGTTACACAGTCCACGCTGGAAGACCAGTTAGAAGGACAATGCAGTAGTCGACGCGGGACTTGGGAGATGACCATCGACTGCAACAGGAGCTGGGTGGAATATTGTGCCATTGGGAACAGTTGGGTTATAAATTTATTCTTTTTACTCTAAATCATTAGGTAAACCCAGCCTATCATGATGGTTCTTCACTGCCCATTTTCCCAGAGCACAATTTGACACTTTTACTTAGAGTAAGGTGCCCCTTAAGTTGACAGTTTAGGAAACACATCGATCAATAATGGACACTTTCTTGTGCATGGAGGTTATTTCTGAGGATGCAACAAGAGCATCATAAAGACGTGGATGTTTTTCCTCTTAATTTGGTCTGGAATTAAATATCTTGACCATAAATGGAAGAATCAATGTGAGCTTTGAAGTTGCTTTGACTGTGCAGAGCACAAACAAAGCCACAAAGTCCAAACAAGTGTCTGTAGACATTTTTGTGACCATCAGGTCCTTGGTCATCTCCCTGACTAACTCTTTAACTCTAATTGCTCATATTGACAGAGCAGCCAGATAGGAAGAGTCCTGGTGCTTCCATTTACAGATGATGGAGGCCAGTTGGCTCACTGGGACCTGCACTGCTGCAGAAATGTTTATCTACCCTTCCACAGACATGTGCCTCCATACAACCCTGTCTCAGAGATCTATAGATATGTCCTATAGGATCAAAACACTCTGTTTTCAGTGTTGTGGCAAAGGCTGTGGATACTTTTAAACATTTTAATAGTATATATTAGCCAAACATTTTCTTTATGGGGTGTAGTGTGTAGAAATTTGATGGGAAAATTAATATAATCTAATCCTGAATAAGACTGTAACATAACAAAATGTGGAAGGAGTGAAGTTCTGGATAGCTTGACCATGGTCTCAGTATTTCAATATAGAAAGGGAAAAGGGGAATGATGTGCAGCCATACCACAGTACAACAGTAGTGGAATTTATTTAGCATTTGACCCATTCCCGAGGAGCAGAGGGTGGCCAGTCTCACGACACCCAGAAGGCAGTTAGAGGTTCAGCAAGTTGTCCAAGGATACTTTGATACTTTGAGACCACCTTAGTCCAAAGGCTTTGGATCTACTGCCATCATCTGGTGAACATTTCAACTGTCTTGTTATTTTGGTTCATGATTACAGTAATATCAAAGTGACTATTTAATTGTACTGTATTTAAAAATTAATTTTAAAAACAAATGCTCAGAAGTGCTTGTGATGTGTTTTTCTTTCTGAAGGGGAATGTGTAAATAAGTTATTTACAGTGTTTTGCACTGATTCAGTTGTTTTTAAAAAGAAGTCTTTTAAGTTAAAGAACTACTAAAACTCTAACATAATAAAGCCCCAGTGGTATGAAACCTTTTAATAGTGGACACTGTTTTACAGCAGCTCACTGTCAGCTGGAGGCCACTACGTTTTTATTATTCTCTGCCAAAAATAATGACATTTTCAATGTCAATTTGGCAGTTTAAAATAAATTAAGTTGGTTTTATGCACAACATAATTTTAATGGTCTACAAAGACACACAAAACAAATATTAGATAAATACAAACATGATTGGGTTTGGCTCTAGGTGCTGAAAATAATGAGGTGATTTCTTATAAATTAATGGAGTTTTAACTCAAGATGCTATGCAGTAAATACCAACTGAGATTTTATGTGTGATGACTTTAAATTCATAATTGATCTTTCTATGTGTTCTAAAAAAAAAACCCTAAATTAAACCACTTTTCTATAGTTTTTAAAGCCAGAATGTCCAGTTGAGGTAGTTTTATTTTTATAATGTTCTCCAAATCAAACTTTTGAATGAACACTTGGTTTTAGTGGTGATTCTGGTGGTGGGATCATTCAGTCCGCTTGGGGGACTCAGGTGTCCTGTTTCCAGATCTGGAGGAGGAGGAGGAGTCTCAGTGAGGAGGAAGTATCTCCACAGATTGGCTGGAGCGCTGACCTCCTCCATAGTGAGCGTGTTCTGAACGCTTTACGCTGCATGTAACAAAACAAAAACACCCCCAGGAGGAGACCGCTTGAGGATTTTTCTTCAGTTTTTGTGTCTCCCGTCCAGGCTGAAGCGGTGCAGCCGGTCCAGAGGCGATCAAAATGCATTCAGACTGCAGGCTGCTAAGAGCAGAGCGGTAATGGAGGGCAGGGGGCCGACAGGGGCCGGGGTGCTCGTCCTGTCCGTTCTCATCGTCCTCACCGCGGAGAGCAGCCGAGCGCAGAAAGGTTTGTCCCCACACCGCTGCGGTGACAACTGGGCGAGCCCGGTGTGACCGCAGAGCCACGGAGCCACGCTGGTTTAAAGTGCAAACACAGCTTTCATAAGGCGATGTTGTTGTCCGTGTTTAACCTGCCATACATGGCCGTGTGGACGTGGAGTTTACACCGCTTACCGACAACCGTCAGCGGGGTGGTTCTAGGTAGAAGACGGTTAAAGAAGAACCAGGCAAACCGGTTCTTAAACTTAGCTCTTTTAAGCTAATGCTGGACGGTGTGCACCTCGAACAAACACGAGGCTTTAAATGATTTTTTGAACGTTTAAAGTCTCTGGCTTAGTTAGCTTCATGCATAAATAGCTAATTATTAGACTTTTAATCGACACCTGAGAAATTTAGACCTTTTTTGTAGCCAAATTTCAACAAGTTCGAACTCAACAAACATGTAGCATTTTACCCAATAGCAAACATTTTTTAAAAGAGCTTAACTAAATTAGTTTGAGCATAAACTGGTGTGATCATCTGAATCCGATTATTTATTAGAATTTTAATATTATGGGTGACATGAATACAACATTTAAGGCTAATTTCTGTCTTAAAACACAAACACAACACTTTACATATAAAGCATCTTAAAACAACCAAGGTTGACTAAAGTGCTGTACAATGAACAACATGCAAATACTTAAAACACTACTAAATGAACAAAAACACACAGCAGAAACGACAACAAAATACATTTGGATTGACTTTCTGAGTTTTAGAATCCGCTTTAGGGAGGGTGATGTGATTAATAGTGGAGGATCTGTCATGCTCAGTGAGTCAATGTGTGAGGAAGGCTGCTTTGTTTTTGTCCTGTTCATCTGGATAATGTCCACTGAGGGGCTCTTGCATAACTCCAAGCTCACAGAACATCCACTTAGCACCATAAAGCGTGACTGTTGAGTGTTATCTCAGAACAATGGAGTCCACAACATCAGAAAGAAAGAAAGAGAAACAATCACAGAGCTCTCTGACTGCTCAAAGTTTACTATAACACATAAAAACACACACATACTGTGGGGACATTTTATATGATCATACATAATTCAGATATACATCCGACAGACTAATTAATTGACACATACAGTATGGTATTTGTAGATGTTAGAATCTTTTTAAGACTTTTTTCAAAGTCTGATAAACTATTTGCAAATTGTGGTAATGGTGACTCACCGTTGTCTCATTCTGACAGTTGGGTGAGGATGTCATGATGATGTGAATAGACTCCAAAAATGTAGGAAACATACTTCAAAATTTCTGAAATGACCCTGAAATCAAACATATGAGAAAACTGGAATGTCAAGACAAATCTAGGAAAGTAGGGACCAAATTGTTTGTCTTACTAACAGGAAAAAAGAACAACGCTGCTGTAGGACTGTTAAGATGCTAGAAGCTTTTCCTCATGCTGCACTGATGAAACAAGTTTTAAATAGAGGAGCCGTCAGATAGAAACTTAACCTGCAACCTGATGATGGATGGTATCATCTGGAGTCCACATCTGGGAATGCTAGAGTCAGAATCGCCCAGTACAGAACTACTCATCTCCAACTGTTAACAAAAAAAAGGCTCATATTTCCTGTTTTGAGGTTTAAATATCAGCAGATATCATTCAGTTGGTTCAGAGGCTAAAACCAGAAAGGCTTAACAACAGGACAATGACCCAGAGCACACCTTAAAAGCTTTTGTTCATCACCTGGGGAAATATGAGCTGAAGCTTTTAAAATGGTCCCAGGCAGCTGACTTTACACCTCCCTGGAGAGGATGCGTTATCAGTACTCACTTTAAAAATCAATACAATTAAATATAAATGCAGTGTTGAGCATTCAGGTTCCTACAAATGATTTAAATGTGTCAAGTCTTGAATTAATCCATCAGTCCTCTGCATGCATTTTCTGAATTGTTTGGATTCTGTCCTGCAGGTGATGGCTGTGGCCCCACTGTACTTGGCCCCAGCAGTGGGACTCTGTCCTCTCTGGGTTATCCAAGGACATACCCCAACAACAGTGTGTGTGAGTGGGAGATCAGCGTGCCCCAAGGAAAGAGGATCCACTTTCGATTTGCTCTACTGGACATAGAAGACAACGACTGCCAGGTCAACTACCTCCGCCTCTACAACAACATCGGACCAGAGAGGAGTGAGATTGGTGAGAGTTCATAGTTGGTGTCGCTGTCCCAACTGCTTTGTGAAGCAAAGTTTCCACTCAGTTCAGCACATGATTGACTGGAATCCAGTAGCTTAATTTTATTGTCACATTTCATGTATGTCATCATCCTGATATTTAAATGTTATTTGACACCCTAGAATTGACTGGTTTGGGTATTGCAGTGCCTAAAACTAGAGAATCTAAAGTGCTATTTTGCTCATTGTGAAGTGTGTTTCTGTAGAACTTGTAAGTACACTATTTACTATCTTACCCGTTGTAGTTAGCTTCCTGAATGGCCTCTGTTTGGAGACATAAAGTTTTCAACTGTCAGATCTAATGAGCTAACGGCTAGTTCGGTTGCAGCACAGACCAAAGTGGATTGCTGCCATCTTGAAATGGCTCCAATCTCCAACATCTCATAACAGCTCATTGAAATGTTGTTTATATAATATTATTTATACATATTATAGCTGCACTAGAAAATCAACTTGTGATCAGAATCAGCCAGTATGATCAGCCTAACCAATGATTGGATCAGCTGTAATCGTAAGCAGCTGACAAACACACTTCCCACTGATCATTCCAGCAATAACAGATTTTCTATGTGGCTGTTTTAGTTTCCAGAATAATACATTAATTTAAAATTAAAAAAATTTTTTTTAGATAAATTAGTTAGGATTAGGGTTGTTTTGAGATTGCAACAATCCACTTTAGTCCTGATTTCACTCAGTCAGCTCATCAGTCCTGTAAGATGTAATCTTTGATTTCTGTGTAACAGGGCTGCTCAGAGAACTTTTTACAAAATCTAAAAGAGTAATTACATTTAACTTTCACACACAAACACACTTCTTCATGGCTGAAATATACATGTAATGGTTCAGGTGTGGCATTTTGGAAAGAATCCTACATTTCACATCAGAGAAGTTCAGACAGTCTTTAGTCTAGATGAAGTTCTGTTTCCTAATTTTTAGGTTTCTCCCTGTTAACTGTTGTTTATACATACAAAATAACATTTTTAAACAAACATATGTCTTTTGGAGATCATCTTTCATATTTGCACATATTTAACATTTTTATGTAAGACTTTGTAAATTCTTTTTATGAGATGGCAGAAACTGTGTGCGGTGTTCTCAGGTTGTGTGTAGCTCAGAGTAGGATCCCCCTCCCCTACCTGTTGCTGTGAGTCAGCTGTGAACAGTGGCTGTAAATGTCTTTTTAAATTGTTTACCATGCCTTCTCAATTAATAATGTTCCCAGCACCCAGTGGAAGTTTATTGGCTCAGGACAGATTTCACCCTGTGTAGGAAGAACCATCAAAATGTCCCCTTTTTGGTTTTAAGCATATGCTCAATGCATAAAAATGAAGTAAATTGCAACATCATACTAACAGTCTTCACTTTGAATCTTCTTATAAAAGATGTTTTTCTATCAGTAATGCTGTTTGCATATAGCTGAGAGGTGCAGAAAATGTTTGTTTTTGCAAAACATTTCACAAAATCCTAAAGTAACATAATAAATTGTCGCTAACCAGAAGTTTTCTTCTTTTTGTAATGGGTGGTTAACAGTGAAGTACTGCGGTTTGGGTCAAAAGGTCAACAAGCTGATCGAGTCCTCAGGCAACCAGGTCACCGTCCAGTTCATGAGTGGGATGCACCACACTGGGCGTGGATTCTACCTGTCCTACTCCACCACCGAACATTCAGGTATGCAGAAAGTTGGCGTTTTCTTTTTCTGTAAGTCATCTGTTGATTCGGCCTGCAGTTCATTGAATTTAGGAGCCCTGGCTTTGAGCTTGGTTACAGTTCTGTTTTGTCCCCTGGGGGTATGAGTTGCCTCAGTGATTGCGTGTGATTGTGTTAGTCACAGCTGTTTTCTCTCTGTACCCCGGTTTTATTTTTATGGGTCTGAAGTAATTATATTGTCCTGGAAGGACTTGCTGATCTTTAACATATGGGTTCGTCTAAAAGCTGGCAGCTTGTCACAGTTTCTTCATTTCTCTCTTTATGTCATCTTTGTATTTTATCAAATGTAGTTGATCAATGTTGAGTTTTAAGAAGACATAAATTCTTCAGGCAATATTTTTCTGTCCTTTTCCCAAACTTGAGACGTAAACAACGACCACATTTGACGCTCTGTGTTTCCATAAAATCTGCACTTTTACCACAGTTAAAACAACAGGCAAACAAGTCAAGTGATGCAATAAAAGAAAATGCCTTTTTTTTTTTTAAACCCATAACGACTCAATAAATCTGTTTGTCTCTGACTATACAAGGGACTTGCTTACATTTGGTGCTGCAACTAATTATGTTTTATTCATAACTGGAAATATTTTATTTAATCATTTAGTGCGAAGCAACAAGCCAGACAACCAATTAAAAAAGTGGAAAATGTATGATTTTTTTCACCTTTTATTAATGTACATAAATCGTAATTCATCCTATATATTTTCCTGTTGGCGTAATTACAAAATCCCCTGTGATGACAAATATTCTGAGTTTAATTTGAATGTTTTCCTCAGACTTATTGCTATATTCATATGCTGAAAACCTTTAATTTAACTGAACCGCTGTAAATTCTGTCAACATGGGTAAATAACCTCTTCAGAGACATTTAGTCATTAGTAGGAATGTTATTGCTGAGTTTAAGAACATTTATGGCATTTTTCTATCATGTGTTGAAGTTGTAGTTCTAATCGGCGCTAGAAGAGACTGCACTCGGTGACGTGTCTGCAGCAGAGTGATTACTTTGTCCCAGTGGTCATCTTGACTCACACTGGGAGTCAGACAAACAACTCCTGCCACTTTTCCCACCACAAAGTTGATGCATGTGTTTTGTTCTCATGTAACTGATCGCAGGTGAGCGTGGGTGGACAGTACAGTACAAAGTACATCAGTCGCCATGGCAACCCGAGGTGGTTTGGGTATTTTTTTTAGTTTGAGTCACTGGTTGGTTTTCCAGATTACTGTTTTTGTAAATATTAATGTGGTCAGAACATAAAGAGACCATCTTATCATCCTGTGAGGCCTTGCTGGTGTGTGTCATTATGAACGCTCTGATGGGATCAACCTACACACACCTCAGTTTAGAGCTGTAAGGATTTCCAAAACTACATGGAAATAATGAGTCAAGTTATAATGATCCAAACTCAGATTTCAGCTTCTTGAATAGTTTTTTTCTCTCCTAGTGGTGATAAACTGTAAATCTGAAGGTCTTCAACTTATATTCCAACAAGTTAAAGTATTTAAAAGCAGCAGGAATTCAGTCGGGTCGCAGATAGTGGAGGTTTTTCTTTCCATGATTGTGATTCCAGTCTGATATAACAGATCAGAAATGAGAAGTACTGTTTTCAGTCTGTGAAAAAAAACATGGCCAACATGACTGGAGTCATGTAATATCAGGAGTTCAAACAATAAGACTCTCTACTTCTTATGCCTTGTTCTTCCTCTTACAGGTGCTTAAAATAAATGAAAAGGCTTGGAATTTGATGTATTTTCAAAATGTTGAAAGTGCTAGAACTTTTAATAAAGTGGTTGATACTGTGACAGAAATTGGTCATAGCAAAATAATAACTTTCATGCAACCTGGAAGTGAATTCCTACATGTCATCGCTAAGATTTAAGATTTGGTTTAGGCAAAAGTGTAAGAACACTGATAAAACTATTGAAGAACAGATGGCAGGGTAAAGGTTTCTGACCGAACTTTGCACAAACCGTTAGGATATTTTGGACACTGCTCTGTTTCTAGAAGGCAGCAGTTAATTTGTTCTTGGCTGCGTTTGGATTAGCTATTAGCTCTTCAGTCTTGTCCAACATAGAGGCTATTTCTCTGAACCAAGGCCATTCATGAAGCAATCAACTTGTAAAATAGTGATTATAACTGCACTGAAACGTACTTCAGAATAGCTGAAATATTCCAAACATGAATGACGGGGGAGCTTTATGCATGTGCTACAGTATGCTATTGATTCAGCAGGTTGAGCACAGGCATTTATTTTAAATGTCAGCTCTTTTTATCAGCTGATGAAGCCGTCTCTGCTTGTGGCATCACATTAGATATGTCTTTTTAAACTTGCTTTCTGTAAAGAATTAGAAGAACCACATCCTCCTCCTCCTCACTGGTTGTTTCTCAACCTTTTCCTCATATTAAAGATTTCTAACAAAATACATTTAGTGTCTTAAGCTTTCTGTGCTTTTGATGACAAAAAGACTTTTTACAAGTTTATAGACTGGACCTTTTTAAAGACAAAACGGAAGCGTTTTCTCATTCTGATGCGTCGTGGTCACATAAAATCCCCAATCGGCCTTGCTTTATTCTAAAGGTATTTATTGACATTTCCATGGAACAGTGTGGGGGCTGTTTATCTGTAAAAGCTGTGACCATGGTTTTCTTTAACACAGAAGCAGCAGGTTGTTGTGCAGGATCAGGCAGAGAAACCAGTTCTGATGCTTGTTTGTTTTACTTTGCAGATTTAATCACCTGCCTCGACAAAGGAACTGATTTCCCTGAGGCAGAGTTCAGGTAACTGAGATATCTTTGTGTTAATTTTTGTGCAGCGACCTGACTTGTTAGATATTTATTGTTTTTTTTTTATTTTAATGCATCTCTTCTCAGTAAATACTGTCCTGCAGGCTGCTTGACGTCCACGGAGGAGGTTTCTGGAACGATTCCTAACGGATATAGAGAGGTGAGTTCTGCTTCTATGGTCTTTGTATTTTTCTGTTTTATTCTAAACTGAACCATCTCCGTCCTGGCCTGATGACCTCACAGCACCCCTGCTGTGTGTGAGGCCACAGGCGCCAAGTCTCATGCTGATGACCTCATTCAGAGCTGGAGTGTTCTAGCAAGGGAGCGTGGGGGGGCTGGTGTTTCTGGCAGATGGGAGGACAGGGAGGAGTGTGCGGGTGTGCTTCAGGGAGAGCAGCGCCCCACAGGAACAGAGGAGGGGCAGGGTCTCTGGGTGAAAGGGAGGTTAGATAATAGTTTGGCTGAAAATAATAACCCTGTAATCCAATCCAGCTGCAGGAGGGTGCCGAGCCGAGCTGTGCACTGTTTGTTTTTTCTTTTGAAAGATGAGAATGAGTCAGTGTAATTGTAATGTTGGAGAAGCTTTGGGTATGAATGTC
Organism: Callopanchax toddi; assembly: GCA_006937965.1. Taxonomy (NCBI): domain Eukaryota; kingdom Metazoa; phylum Chordata; class Actinopteri; order Cyprinodontiformes; family Nothobranchiidae; genus Callopanchax; species Callopanchax toddi. Next base: position 3,202,458 of record SSNR01000016.1, read on the forward strand.
TGGGTATTTATTTGTGATCATGAGGTTCATTCATGTTGCCTTTTATTGGGTGTGTTCAGACCTCTAGAGCTTTGATGCATAACTCGGTCTGCATCAGTGACCCCACCCAGATCACAGTCTTGCAGCTTAGTGTAATCTGGTTCAGTATCTTCAAGTCTTTCCTCTCTTTTAATCTCCTCCTACATCCCAGTCATGGTATATGTGAGTGTGGTTTTCTCTGTTGGAGGCAGGCTGTTGTGTAGCGGTTTGTTAGAGCCCTCTTCAGGATGTGGTGCGCCATTTTTGGGAAGTCACCGGGAAAGTGTTGATGGCTTGTGGCCGCTGCATGTGTGTGTACACTCGTCACCCTGTGGCTCACCAGTTTTCCCACAGTTGTGAGTTGCAGTAAGGCCCTTTTTTTCCTGTAATAAAATTTTACTCAGCTCAAGCAGCTGCTCGTTGGAAGGAGTGTATTGTCCAAGTGGAATTGGGTTTTTGTCAACTTCTTGATGATGTGGCAGCAGGTTTGGACAGGAATGCGGCCGGCAGTGAGTCATTCCCATCAGTTCCTCCCTGCATCTTCTGTGCAGAGAGGTGACATCATCCTGACTCATCAGCTTTTATCTGCCTGAGTCTGAAGGTTAAAGTGATCCTACTGTAAAACAACTCCTCGCTTTCAAACAAATGCACTTTGCAGTACCATTTCTACCTTCTTAGATAGATTTTGGATTTTCTGCAGTTGAGTTCCTCAGACGGTGGCATATAAATTTGCTTCTCCAAGGTTGATGTTGGACATTCAGAAGTCTTTCACTAAGTCAGTCAGAACTACTGTAAATAAAGTTCTGCCACTTTTCATTTGCACAAGTTAGTATTTAGTAAACATCCAACCTCACTGCTGGGCCTTGAGGGCCGGTATCCTGCACGTTTTAGATGTTTCACTGCTCCAACTCACCTGATTTAAATTAATGTAGCTTTAACTGAGATCTGAAGAATTTGATGAAATGTTGGAGATGTTTGAGCAGGGACACGTCTAAAACTTGAACAGCAACGGCCCTCTAGGCCTGGAATTGAGAACCACAAATGTATGTCTGGAAACGTTTAACGCTAGCAGTAAAATGTTATGGTGATTTCATAAAAATTACTACATGCTGCTATAGTTTAATGTCTAATACTAAAAACTTTAAATAATGCACATCCACACTCAGAGACAGCAGGTGCTCAGCTGCAGTGTAGACAAGTGTATGATGAGCCCAGAGTCAGCTGCAGAATTTCACTTATGGCTCATTTATTTGCACCTTGCCAGTTTTAGGCTAAGAAAAAACGCGTACTATAAGTTACATCCTAGCATCCTTGAAGGAATACTTATCACCCACCATCTTTTACTTTAGTGCTTTAAAGCAAGTTGTTTTATTTTGTGACATGATGGAGGAGTTGGTTGTTTTGTTCAGATCTGGAAAATAATGCAATCTCACTCAGTGCTGCAAGAGCTTGTGTGATGAGTTAGTGCTCAGTATGAATGACTCTACCAATGCATCAGATCCTGGCTCAGTATCTGTAGACATGACCGACTTTCTAATGTAGATTTAGGTATGGTGGCAGTTTGTAACTTTAGCTGTGACCCAATATTTTGATGCTTGTTAGTGTTACTGCTTTTAGATTTTTTTATTTTGAAGTAGCTATTTTTTAAAAGCTTTTTAACATTTTGCCCTAAATATCTTAGTTTCTAAAATGATTTAAAGAACAGTTTAGCTTCCTGGTCAGCTTGACAGGTGAAAACAGATGGACTTGGTGAGTTATTAGGATATTTACACCGGTACAAATGGCCAAAACGACATATAAATCAACTGCTCTTCACAGTTCCTTTGGTATAGTTCCTGCTGTGTAATCACAACCTCTGTGTCTTATTTCTTGCCTTTTTCCTCCTGCAGTCATCTCCTCTGTGTGCAGCAGCGGTCCATGCAGGTGTGGTGTCCAACGCTGTGGGGGGGAGGATCAGCGTGGTCAGCAGCAAAGGCATTCCTCACTACGAGGGCACACTGGCTAACAATGTCACTTCCACTGGGTAACACATTCAGACACTACGGGACACCTCGCCTGCCTCACTCTCATATCTGCTTCATCTGTTTTCATCCTTTGTTCTTTTTCCTTCTCAGAGGAACTTTGTCAAACAGCCTCTTCACCTTCAAGACCAATGGTAAGTTTATTATTATTATTTTGATAAAACTGGTTATCATCCTAAATACATTGTGGCTCTTAGTCTTTATTATTTGTGCTTTCAGGCTGCTACGGGACGCTGGGTTTGGAGACTGGCGGAGTTGCAGACACTCATCTGACTGCTTCCTCTGTTTGGAACTGGACCACTACCGCTGGTCAGCAGAGTGTGTGGGGACCATCGGGGGCTCGTCTTAAAAAAGAAGGGCTGCCCTGGGCGTCTTCACAAACCGACCAGCAGCAGTGGCTGCAGGTGGTTTTCAAGAGCGAGAGGAGGATCACAGGTACATAGAGTTCACAGGTCCACGATTAGTGATCATCGGATGATTGACTGAATATCAGAAACTCACAGAATGAATTTGTAGGTGATCGTCTCTCTGGTGTAAAAATCACTGCTAGTCTGATGAGTGCTGATAGGTAAAATTAACCCACTGATGTAGAGATCTGATGAAGATGAAATCTTAGAGCATAAATGAGAATCCTTGTTTTATCTAATGTAACTTTCAGTAACTGTCGTCATTATTAAACAATAATTACATCATATTAATCCTTTGATGTCTACACCAAGACAAAAGCCATGTCTCATTTTTTTTTCTTCTTATAAAAAAATGTTTGTGGGGCAGTACAGGTTAAAATGTAATACTTTAAGATAATGATGCTCTTTATTAAAATATAGAACATATATAAATAGATGTATACATGTTTAGTTAATGAAAAAATAGGGACTAATATGTGCATTAACAAATGGTTGACCTGAGTGTCAAAGGTCCAACAGAATTTTACTTCTCATAAATCTAGTCCACAACCAGAGTTCAGACAATCCCAGTGTTTTAAAGAAGTGACATTCCTGTTTGTTTTTCTACGAGTTCTAATCTGCTGCTTACACACCTTGTATAACAAATAACACATACCGGTATTTCAGAGGGAATAAATCCTGCAGAAAATGTGAATATTGTAACAATGTCTGCTTTGAACGCCTTGATGATGTGTTGACCTGAAGATTTTGTTCATCAGATCACATCATTCAAGAACCCTAAACTGTCCCAATCTATCTGCCTGTAAACTCAGTCTAGCTGCATTGTCTCAGTTATTAAGACTTCTGCTGAACATAACTACTGTAAAGCTGAATGCTGCCACTTTAACACACGTTGTGTTTAAAGGTGATGTGTCAGATGAATGAGCCTGAGCTTGTCTGCTTTGACGGGATTATGAAAAAGGGACCTGCAGTCAGTGCAGCTTGGCGTCTCAGATCTACTCAAAAGGCAGACAGTAAATATTGTGTAAACAGGGAGGGATTCCAGACCAGAGCCAGTCTTTATTAATCTCTTTTGACTCATTTTTATCTTGTTCCTCTGTCCAGGCATCGTTACCACAGGTTCTACCTCCAGGAAGTACCCGTACTTTGTTTCAGCGTACCGGGTTCTGTACAGTACAGACGGCCAGCAGTGGAGCACCTACAGGGAAGCAAATTCTACACAAGAAAAGGTAAAACTATGATTAAAATGTCACTTGAAAAGGCTGAAATGAAGGGTTAAATTCTTAAGATGGTCTCCATAGAAACTGGTATTGACTAAGAGTATTTAGTGGCAGGAAATGTGAGCAGGCAGTGGTTTGAGTTAAGTGCTATGACTGGTCAGTTGGGCATTAAATGGCCTGCATTTGTGTAGTGCTTTATCAAGTCCAGGGACTCCAAAGCGCTTTACGCTACAGTAAGTCATTCACCCACTCATACACACATTCATACGCTGATAGCGGTAAGCTAGGTGCCATGGCTCAGCAGGTAAGGATGGGTGTCTGTTGACCTGAAGGTGAATGGTTCAGTCCCTGGTTCCAGCAGACCACGTTCTGAGGTCTAGTTGGGCAAGATACGGAACCCCAAAGTTTCCCCCTGGCTGCCGTCCAAATGGCAGCCCACTGCTCCTTGGTGGGGGAGGAGGAGGAGGGGAGGAGGACTTGGTGGGCGAAGATTCAGAGACAGCTCCTCTCTGGGGTTGAACCCGATCAGAGAGGCAGTTTCCTGGTTGATCAGACAGTCAGCTGGTGAAGCACCGCAGTGAATTTAGTGGATATTAGACAGACATTCACTCCATGGTTCACCACGTTCTGCAACGGCTTTTCACACCGCACGATGCCACAGAGACGAAGGGCACCTCAACGCCTCTTCTGCGAATCCATGCACAGTGTCGTGCTGGCGTCTCTGCGACATGCACGGCAGGAAAAGCCGTCCCCTCCCCTCCCCCTACTCCTTTCCCCCACTGCTCCTGTGCTTGCAGGAAGGGCAGAGGAGAGGAGGAGACGTGAAGAGTGAATCTTCAGGGGAAAAACCACGGTGCGAGTGTGCAGTTTGAGCTTTTTAGTATCGGTCCATTTTATCTGTGACTTTTTAGTTATCGGAATTATCTGTATGACGTCATAATTGTCCATTATCGGCCGATAATTATCTGCAACCGATATTATCGTGCATCCCTAATTCTTCTTATTATTATTATTACATTGTAGTCTAGTCACAGCTGCCCTGGTGCAGACTGACAGAGGCGGAGCTGCCACTGTGCCCTCTGACCACCACCAGCAGGTGAAGTGTCTTGTCCAAGAACACAATGACAAAATATTAATACTGAGAGGACATGGATTGAAAGGTCGAGCTGTGAGACGTGCTCCAAGTGGAAAGTAGTCTCATCAAGATGGTAGACAATCAGATTAGAGTATTTTTGTCCTTAAACAGATTATTGCAGGGCATCACTGGGTTAAAATTTCTTCCACAAAAAAGATGATTTGTTGTTGTTTTTTGGTAGTTTTTCCAAGGAAATGTCAACTACTTGCACGAGGTGAGGAACAACTTCCTTCCTCCGATTGAAGCCCGTTTTGTGAGGATAAATCCCACCTCATGGCATCAGAGAATCGCACTCAAGCTGGAACTGCTCGGCTGCCAAGATCCTGCAGGTCAATAATGTCTGTTTTTTTGTGGTTTTTTGTAAATGGGCGTTTTAAACCTTCAAGGATCCAAACTTTTTTGTATGCTTTTATTTTTTGACAGTGAGGCCGAGGCCGAGGTTGTTCACACCATCTCGTAATTCTCCACATCCTGCGAGTACAAAACACCCGCCTCATGTTAGTCAGACCACACACACACCGGACATTAGAAACACCACTATGCCCCCTCACACTGGAAAAGGTATGCTAAATTAAAGGGACATAACTGATCCTGACTGGAGACGTTTGTCTTTTGGTGTTAAAATAGTGTCTTTGCACCTAGATGTGGTGTTGAGAGCAGTTCTGGTACCGGTGTTGGTCATGCTCATGACGGCTCTGATCCTGATTACAGCTTGTGCTTGCCACTGGAGGAACAGGTATGCATTATCCACTTATTACCCAAAGCTTATTTTTTCTCTTTCATGACCGTTTCTTCTCCTTGTAGGAAGAAGAGCTCTGAGGGGACGTACGATCTTCCTCACTGGGATCGCTCAGGTATGTCATTGCTCTGCAGGAAGTCCGTTTTGTTGCAGCTCTGAGCTTCATGTTGTTCATGTGCTGCAGACTGGTGGAAAAGCATGAAGCAGCTGCTGCCCTCCAAGGTGGTGGAGACTGAGGACACGATTCGGTACAGCACCAGTGAGGTCAGTCGGCTAACGGGAAGGAGTGCCGTACCAAGGCTGCATGCTGAACCTGCAGGTGGGTGTGATTCAGTGAGTTCACCGTTTAGCCGTAACGTGTTAAAAGCTTCCCTGTATTTAAAACAGACAGACACTGCCATTTATTTTTGGAGCAAAGCACAATCATATTAAGGGCGGAGCTAAAAAAAAGGTTCTTCAGCCTGCCACTAGGGGGAGTATTGTTTTCTCTTGGCTTCTATCTATGCATTGAATCCCTGTCTAGTTATTTATAAATTGATGGGATATATTTTGTGTTCAAACTAAAAAATATTCAAGTTTTATTTATCTTTCATGTCATCCATGAAGTGAAAGATTTCTCTCATATGTTCTGTAAATGTTCCTACAGAGAACACGGCTATACACACGTTTTTTTAAAACAGATTTTGACATTTCTTTAACTTTCTGAAACAGCTGGACTCATACTCAAACTCCTTTTAGGCATGTTTTTATTACTTGTCATTTGTATATACATCTTATTTCTTTCTATATAAATCATGAACATAATCTACAAAATCAGAAGGGACGAGACAAATGGAAGTATAAGTTGGCAGCACGAGATAAGAAAAACAAGCAATAACGATCATATTAAGATGACATCAGTTGTAATAAGCTCACATTCCCTCACTTGACAGTTTTTATTGTTTTATCATCTCATCTTGTAAACCAGATGTGGGCCTCAGGAGCAGCGTGAGTCCATCAGATTTCAATCCCAGGAGTCCTTTGAAATACTGATATTGTACACAATCATATTGCAGTGACACAATTAATATACTGCGAGGCTCTTCTATAAATTGTATTTTAATTTAGTTTTAATGTAATCATAAGCTGGCATAATTTCCCACCTGGCAGTTCACACAACAGCAGGCTTTAAGCTGTCAGAACTTTAGAAACTTTTTTACTAAAGTGTGTTGGAACTGATCCAAATGCAGGAATCTGCCAAATGTGATTCTGTCCAGTGTGTGGCTTATTGATTAGGTTGTAAAACGACAATTAAAAACCAGAGATCTTGAGCTCTAAATTGTTGGGCCAGCTTCTTGTTGAATAATTAATAGATGATGTAAATGATTGATATCTGATTTAAACTTTTTTTTGTTTGCAGAATATGCCCAGCCACTGGTTAGTGGTTTAAAAACACTAGGTGCACGGTCAACCTTTAAACCAGATGAGGGACCTGACCCAGGATACTCTGATCCAGACCTGTACGATGCCCCCATCCCACCAAATGTTTACCATCCCTACGCAGAGCCGCTGCCAGCTTCAGGAGCTGAATACGCTACTCCAATCGTGGTTGACATGGGCTGCCACCTGTCAGGTGGCCCTGCAATGAGCCAGTCCTCCACAGCACGTGGTTTTATGGGGGCCGGACCCGCCTCACTGCTTTCATGGACAGACAGTGGACAGTCTGACGGGTCTGTGTATGATACGCCTAAAAATGCCACTGAACAGACCACACCCACTGAGGATCTGACCTATCAGGTACCTCAGAGTGGCACTCAGAAACCAGCAGGGCAGAGCTGAGGAGTCCGGATGGCTTCAACACGCCTCACAGCCAGGTGGACTGAAACGGAGGTCTGAACCTGGGTCCTTCGCTGTAGATTCATCTGGAGATGTCTGTATTGAATGAGCGTTCCTGCAAGGCCACAAAGTGCTCATGTGGTGCCTTTACAGTCCTATCACTGAAACCACGATGAATGTGTTGGTGCCGAGTTGAAGAGGAGGAGAAACCTGACTACTGTTTGATAAAGACTTTTTCCCTGTTCTGTGATTTGTAAATCTTGCCTCTGAAACTGTGATTTCTGTCATTGGATCTAAAGGTCTTACCAAAAACCTGCATGTTCAGAAACTCTTGCCACGGTACGTTAGTGTCTTACATTCTTTAGAAGCATGACTTGAATGTTTTTCTAGTTCTTGTTAATTCATTACTGCAACCCTGTTGACTCAAATGATGAATATTTATTTGTATTTGACATCCTGCTGTCACTCATGAGGTTGTCATGGCCTAGTGGGAGAATCAGTTCAACCAACTTTCCAAAGAGAAAATGTCGATGTTTTCTTTTTTAACAGATTTGGAGACCAAATGCTGCCTTTTCCATGTTGATAGAATGCTGAATATCACACCTTTAATTTTTTTTACACTTGTGCCAACATTACTTCAGTCTTAATTTAGGAGGATTTTTATGAAGATCTTTGAAAAAAAAAAAAAGGTACAAAAGAAATAGATGGGTAAATGTTACAGCTGTGATCGTTGATTGTCTTGTTAAAACCCTGAAGCTTTTAGATCGATTTGTTCTTTCCTCTTATCCATGTGCATCAATGTCTGTATGTGCGTGAAGCGGTTTTACTATTTCAGTAGCGTGTGTGTGTGTAATGTTTGATGTGGCTGAAAGTTGTAGCGGTCAACTGCATTCCTCTTCTGCTCACCCGGTGATACTGACCTGACCAAACACTGGGTGGCAGGAGTGCAGACGGTGGACAAACACAGATCAAGCTGCTTTAAGTCTTCACAGAACAACAACCCCACCTGTGTGTGACGGTGTTGGTCAGACAGCTGTAGCACCGTCATGCTTTCTGCTCAAAGAGACTGAATAAACAGGTTTGATGCTTCCTGTGTGAATGTTGCTCTCACTGATTGTAAGAGGAATAAAGAAATGTTTTATTACAACCTCACGACTTTTACTTGATGCACTGCAAATTCTGTAGGATGATGTAAGAAACTGGGTTTTCTTCATTAATGCAGGAAATAAAAACGATGCACTTGATGGAATAGGTCAAAGGGATGGTAAAGCATCGGATTAGAGCAACAAAATATAAAAACATCTGCAGTAATATGTGCAATAAAACCACATTCTGACTTCTATTGGCAAAATGTTTCAAAAATGACCCCTAAATGCACATCTAAGTCAGTCAATGCAAGAAAGCGTTTACAGCCAACTGACCTTAGAAACACATGGATACAAATCAGTTTTACAGAAAGACTGATAAAGTGTTTTATCGGAGTCACAACACATACTTGGAGTTAACAGATCATGCAGATTTTTAAAAATTTGACCAAAAAAGCCATACAAGTACAGGAAAAAAAAGAATTTGTGAAGAAGTATATTTAACGCTTCCGATGACATCTCTGATTCTGGAGCGACTTGATTGGAGGAGATGCTGATTTGATTTTCCAGCAGGACTTGGCACCACCCACAATGTCAAAAGTACCAAGAGCTCCTTCAGTGACCGTGGTGTTCCTGAGGCCGATCGGCCCGCAACCTGAACCCCATAGAGACGCTATGGGCGAATATCAAGAGGAAGAGGACCTGAAGGCTGCTATCAAAGTAACCTAGACTTCACCATTATTGAGCTTATGTAATATTCAAATGATCTGATTAAAATTTAGATTTTAATCATCTGTAAGCCATAACCATCACAATTACAACAAACAGTGAAATATTTCAAGGCTTTATGTGCAAAGAATCTATAGAATATACAAGTTTCACTTTTTGAAAAGAGCTTTTGAACTTTTTCATAATATTTTTGAGATGTTTAAAACGCTGACAGGAGAGGAGGTTGCTGTTTTGATGCCCTCAACACTCCATACGCTTCAACATGTCAGTCACCATTATCCAATTGTAATCATCCTTTAGAGAGTCCATCTTTTTTCAAATCTTATTGTTTTACAGTTTGTCTGCAATTTACCACAATGTTATTGTACATTGATTTTTCAATAACATATATTTTTAAATATATGCAGCCCTGCCTTTATAAAAAGGACTAGTAGTGGGATTATTGTTAATCTGAGGTCATGACTCCAAAAGGCAGAAGACAAAATAAACCCAAAGTCTTACATCATTAAACAAAGTACCCCTGCTGGATTTTCAGCCTTTTCTTTAGTAAAAGAACAAACATTTCTACTCTGTGTTGTCCCTACCACTCAGTTTGGATAAACATTTTTACAATACAAATCTTTAGGTTCTTACAATCAGTTGCTGCTTTAAAGGTTTTTTTAGACTCCCATCAGCCTTCCTTGCATTTAGGATTTTGTTGTGTCTCTTAAGCAGCAGAAGTTTGAATTCCTACATGTTTGTCTTCAGCTTCACAAGACGTCTTACTGAAACATTATAAGCATGTTCTTCCCTTCCTTTCCAAACTTCCACCAGACCACCGTGAGGACGACGGCCATCAGGAGAGTCAGGCCGCTGGTCACCAGGTACGCAACCGGCAGGAAATGGTTCTGACCTCCAAACCAGGTCAGTGTGGTCAGCACCACTTCCTTTCTGCCTCGGAAGGGCTGCACTGGAAAGTCTGAAGAAGCAGGAGGTCAAGGCTTTAACATAACAAGAGTGGAAAAAGTAATCTCAAAACAAGTTCAGCTGCTAAAGAGGAGCTAAATCCCTGAAATGAGACGACAGAGTGAAAGGATACTGTAGGTTATAGCAATGCTGTAGTTCCCAGATGGAAGCCCCTTTGCAAAGACCGGATTTTTATTCCGGTCTAAAATTCCATAGAGCTTCTTAAAATTGGGGAATGCCGCCTCTCTCATCCAAACAATCAGATCATCGTTAATAAAGCCGTTGTTGGTGGGGTCAACTAGGTCGAGGTCATAAATGGGTTTCTGCCAGTACGGAGGTCGAGTTGTACCTTTAAAGAGAGAATTCATATTTCACATTCTGTATCACAAACACAAATGCATCCTGGGAAAAAGGTAATGATCTTGTTTTACCTTCAAACACCTCGGCCAGCGTTAAGTTGTCCATCTTTGGGTTGCGGTATTTGATGTTTTTGTCGGTGTACCACGTAAGGCCCGTCCGTAGTAAAGGAACCATAACAGAACCACTGGAATGATGATGGGTCAGAATGAAGGAGTCTGGGAGGAAACGATGAGTTAATGGTCCAATCAGGTGAAGGGATTTGATGACTGACGGTGTGTTACGAGTTGTGTTTACCGTTGAACATACTGTTGGCAACAGCTCCGCAGGGAGCAACAGGAACTCCGTTCTGATCTCTGGCAAACGGCTCACAGTATAAACTTGGGTTCTAGTGCAGAAAGGACAAGAAAAGTAGAACATTTTAAAAGTTATCTTGAGAACTGAGAAGACACCAGGTGTCTCTCCTGTCAGCTGAGATCAGCAACCCGGGGCTAAAGTTCACAAAATACCCAGAACTGGACCAGAAGAGACTGGAAAACCTTTCCTGGTTTGATGAGTCTCGATTTACATTTAGATGATCAGAATTTAGTGTCAAAACCATAAAAGCATGGCTCCATCCTGCATTATATTACCGGTTCAGGCTGCTGGTGTTCTCAACCCAACTCCAACACCATCAGTAATAAGAAACTTAGACTGCTCTTAAATTTCTGATTTTATTAATGAACATTATATACAGTTAATTCCACTCTGATCTCTTTTAGTTTGTGTTTGCCAAAATATTTCAATCACACTTATATAACAAATACAAGTTCAGAACGCAGGCCGTTTGCTTTCATTTAAATCATTAACTGTAGAAATACCAGCTGTTTAATGTTCAGATCTGATTTTAGAAGCTAAATTGTTATTACATATTTGGATCTGAAGCTGGTTTCATAAACAGCTGGGAGTTTTTCCTTTATTTACTTGTTAGTTAAGCGAATAAAAGATGTGTAATTGATTCCGAATGGGAGCTCGCATTTGGAAGCTGTTAGTGCTGATCTGCAGCATGAGGAGTGAAACAGACCATCAGGAAGCTCGGAAACATGAAAAGATCTGGACGTCAGCGGGGACGGATGATTAAAAACTCCTTCACAGCATCCAGACGAGAGAACACCACCCTCTAAGAGGAAGCTGCACTATTAGTCAAGATGTGATGAGGGGAAATACTGAGGGATATTTAACAAGTTGTGAAAAGTAATAAAAAAACAAGCATCAAGAACAGGTGGGGCCTAATTAATCAAAATGTACAATCTGAGGGATGGAGGTGTAGATAGATACCTTTAAATTTTTCTTCCTGCCAACCATCTGTGCGTCATCTCTGGAGTCCATGTACCTCCGAAGGTTCTGATGGAAGTTCTTCAGTCCATAGTAGAAAAAGACATCACCCTGAAAATAAACGTTACTATAAAAGGAGCCTGATGCTGAGTGTGAAACAGGACATGGCTCTAAAACATGAGATTCTAACCTTAAACTTTTTGTCGATGGAAAACTCCACCTGACACGTGCAGGTCTCTGCTGACAGGCTCACATTTCGACGCTTTTCAAAACATTCATCGCAGGTTCCCCGTTCCGTGTAGTCCAGCTGTGGAGAGTTCGGAATCAAATAGAATCAAGACAGTTCCTGATGAACCCTCGTCAGACAACCTCTGATCTTTTCCGTCACTCCCTTTTTATATTGCACACACAGACTTTTGCTCACTAACCGTTTTTAAACATCACAGTGAGACTTTTAAAGTGCAGCTTTGCCCACCTTGATTTCCTGAGTGCTCTGCACGGTGAGCAACAGCCACACTCCCAGCAGCAGGCAGATCAGAGCCATGAGGTAGAAGAAAGGCAGCACGGTGTTAGCCGTTAGCATCGGGCACCAAGCAGGCAGACGCTGCTGTTTGAAAGCAGAGTTGTCTGGCCTCCGAGCCAGAGGCCCAGACCTGTCCTTCACTCGGCCCATGTCTGGGACCTTCAGCTGGGGGAGGAGGCGGCTGGTGGACTGCTAGTTGTCCAAAAAGTAAGTCAAGTGCACGAGAATACTCTGCAACACCTTGTTTCCTGTTTCTATATCAGCATTATCTCTGTGTACACATACACTACTCACTTGTTAAGGTTTCCCAGCAGGCTTTGCAGGGTGGGGGCAACAGTTTTAGTCTGTTACTTATTAACCACAACCTTTTACGTAACTACCTCTTCCTGCTTTCTGTTACTTCCATTTGTCCTCAGTGATTGTGTTTTGTTCCTCTTAAACGTTTCCTTCTAGGAGTTTAGGAGCCAAACATCTGAATATTTTACATTTTTATTCTCGTTCATGGTGGATTTTATGATTACTGAGAGTTCTTGGTGGATCAGTAAACTCATGACCTCATGTTTCAGGAGGAGGGACTTGTCGAGTGTAAAGTTAATAAATAACAGCATGTTGTGTACTGAGCTGGTTTATTCAACACTTCACAACAAACTGTTACAGATCCAGAGGAAAAAACAAGGTCCCTCTGTGTGTTTTAGACAGCAACAAGGTGTCTCCTTAAAATCTAAAGTTGTCTTGTTGAAAATGACAATTAAAACAGTCCAATTTTGACTTTGCCTTCTTTACAAGCCGTCAGGATTCCCCTCTCCAGCAGCTTCATGAAGTCCAGTTTGACCTAAAACAAAAAGAGTAGCACGTGTGTAATCTTGTGCAGAAATCAAGTGAAAAGTCAAACCTTGAAAATACCATCATACAAAACCTTGTGTGATCTGTTATCACTCAGGGCGTTTGCTAATTTTAGCTCAATTTCTCTAAAACTGACTGGCTTAAAGCCATTTTGTGTTTGCTAAGTCTGATTAGCTGTAGAGGTTATCTTGAATTGGAATGATTCTAAAAGCTCATCAGTTATGGATGAACGACCAGGGTCTATTTCCAGAGAGTTTCATTATTTCAGCGCAGTTGTTAATTAGATATTTTGCTAACAGACAGACAAAGGAACAGACGTGGACAAAAATTTTTTTTTTAAAAAGCTGAAAGGTGGGTAATAAAAAACTCTATTTTTAAGATCAGAAGATAATGTGCATCAAACACTATGGTTTACCTGAGATATAACAAGACAAACGTTAAAAATCAGTTTAAGTACCCTGGTAAGGAGGATGAATTAGTATCAGTCAGCTGCCTGCAAACATCAACTCATTAAAAGCGATTTCAGCTTTCCCCTCCAGCAGGGGGCAGTAGCTCACCTCAGGAATCTCCACCATCCGCCTGAGCTTCTGATCCCTCCAGTTCCAGTCCAGAATCAGGTACTTTAGGGCCTCCAAGGTCAAACCCTCTGAGGAACAAAGTCAGACTGAGAAACTTTGAACATCTTTGAAGAAAAACAGACTCTCAGGTCCACACGTACCTTTCTCAACAAGGGCACTGATCCTGCCTGGTGTTCCCACTCCGATGTGCGTCACACCTTTCTGCAGCAGCTTCACCTGCTCTTCGATCTGTGTGGAGAAGTCATAAATATTATTTTCTGGTAGAACTAACATGCATGCACCTTTATGTTTAACTTTCTGCTACCTTGATGTGTTTTGCAAAAAGTTTCACGGCTCTGGCTTCACCTTTGAAAGCAGTCAGCTGCCTGCAAATGAAACAAAAAATGGTTATAATTTTAATTTATATGGAAGAAAGTCAAACCAGCAGTTCATCACTTACTTGATGAGCTCAATGGTTCGCAGAGCGGAGCTACAGACAATGAGGACAACTGCTGAACTCTTCTCAGTGTGCTGCTTTTGGATCTTTGCCCACTTGGGACAAACTTAGAATAAAAGAACAAAGAGGTAATCAAAGTCAAACACGTGAGTTTGAATGTAAACATCCGACAAGGTCAGAACATCGCTCACCTTGTTTTAGATAAGACGAGAGGCTGTGTGTCAGGTCATTACTGGACAGGAAGCAGGAGTCTGGGAGATGTGAAAGGACACGGGGTGACCTCTGTGACTCAGTGGGTCAGCACTTATTGACTAAACTTGCAATTTAAAAGGTGGAGTAGCTTCGACTCACTCTGCAGCTTGAGCTCGTCCAGCTCGATGACTGAGCGCTTGTCTGAGAAGTAACGTGAAACCAGATCCTGCAGGTCAGCCGAACAGCCCGGCTTCGTCTCAGAGGAGGCCAAGACATCTGTAATTGTTTTCTTCTTCTTCTTTGGAAAAAAACAAAATGTATTCACAAAAAAGCCTCGAGCATCAGTTTATAAAACCAGCTGTCTTTGTCTGCAACAGCAGGTGGCGCCACTCTCACCCTTCTCTTCCTTTTAGCTTTGGTTGACTGTTGAGCTTCATTCTCTTTCTTTTCAGAAATGATACACTCTTTCTGTGGGGAAAAAAGACAAAGACCAGTTAAATTATTCTTACAGCATTGCTATATAATAACAGCATCATTTGAGTGCATTTTGCATGTTGTATAAATGGTATAAATGAAATAATTTACAATCAAAACGGTTCAACTTAGTTGAATGATCACATATTCTGTCTGCACTATCAGTGTATGTTAGTATAATCTACTAGAATCTTGTAACCAGTTGACAGAGAAAGCTCATCACCTGGTCAGTACTCTTTTTCTTCTTGGCTTTAGCGGTTTTCTCCGTTACCCTCTTCCTCTTCTCTGGTTTTGTTGTTTTTTCTGCCGGCTGTTTCTCTTGTTCTGTTTCCTTCTCATCCTCCGATCCATCTGTGGGACAAAGAGGAGAATTTCTTTATGAAAACTTCCCAAAAGATAAAATTATACTTAGAGCACCGTTGAGAGAAAGCAGAGGCGATTTATTTTATTTTAGTGTTCTTAAAGTAGGAGTAAATTCAGTTTGATTGAATTTATGTACGCATTTGTTAACCCTCTGTTCAGGAGCTGAACTGCAGTTAAAAGCAACAAAATAAAGAGAAGTGTTCAAATGACACATTAAGTTTGGAACAATAATCTTAGACTTTTCCAAGTGTTCTCCAGTGCACCATTCAGTCAGGAAACAAATGTTACCTGAGGTAACAACAACAATGTAGCAGAGCGCAAACTAAGCATCTGGTTATATTTAGCCTCTCTGTTGCTACTCCTTTCCACTGCATTCCTCTCAACTAATGCTATGAAATCATTGTTAGACCTTTTAATGTGCTCGGTCAAAACCTGTAAAGACCCATCCAACACTGAAGTTAACACTAGGACTTTTGCTTTTACTGCAGTCGTCTTTCCTGAAAGCTTTTCTTTCAAACATCGTTTTAAATCTGCATGTCTTTCTGCTCTTTATCAAAATCAGACATGCTGACACATCGTTTTTGTAGCTGAAGAATGAAGAAACCAGAAATCAAGAACCAAAGACAGAATGTGCTTGAAGATGTAAGAGTGTTCATAGAAATATGCTTGTTTTGCAGTAAATAGTAATGTTACTCATGTTGTTTGTCAAATCTCATCTGAAAAGACTAATGAGTGTTACATTAACCACCAATAGAAAACAACTGCATAATGTTTCCCTTTGCACTGATTTTTTGTTCCTTATTAAACATTTGCTCCCATCTGTGGTTTGCGTCTTGCATAGAGACCTTTTAAAGTTTCCTCAAATGCACAAAAGAAATCAGGCGATACTGTTCTACCTTTAGCAATTACAGGAATAGATTAGTCATCTATGTTTCAGATGCTGCATGTGGCCACTGGTGTGCTCATGTAATGTGGCTGAGAAAATTGAGCGGATCACTGACGTGCCATAGTGGATCGCTGCTCCGGGCCAAGAGCACTGCCAAAAGGCACACCACACAATCACATCCGACACAATTCTCTGGCTTGTCTTCTAAATTACCATCTCCCAATCAAGTTAGGTTTGATTCTTTTTGTATTGGATGATTTCTCCTGAGTGCTTTATGCTACTGCTGCTCTTCAAGGCCATTTAGTCTGAGTGTAACCAAGACCAAAGAGTACTGGTGTCACCTTAAAACAGCAGCGCAGTTATTTTACAGACATTTACACTTCCATCAGTGTTGCATTACATAGTATGGTTATTTATAACGGTAAATATCAGTAGCAGCAGCAAGATTAGGCAATTAATTTGTCAACTAATATGAACTTGACCTGCAAGTGGTTTTGAGTAAGAAACAGAACGTCCAGCTGATCTTAAAGCGCTCTAGAACGTTTGACTTAGTCATAATCACCAAGTTAAAACATTTAGCTCGTGTAAACAAACCCATGCAGTTTTGACCTTATTCATGTGACTTTCGAACCATCCAGTGGCACAATCTAAGTGCCTGAGTTGGCAACATTAAATGAAACCACATGACACTGGTGCTGTGTTCAATGAGCTGTGAAGTACTCTACAATAAGCCTGTGGGCACAGAAGTTAACTCAATGTTTAAATGAGTTTAAGGTGCAGAGAAAGCAGCCAGGCTGACTCTTTAAATACAGCTGTCATTTAACCAATCAGACAAAGGCAAACACAACGTTCTGATTAGAGAGGCTGATTCAACATTGATTTACTCTGCATTTAAAGAATTGGATGATTTATAGTATATGTTTCTATAAAACATATGAAAGGAATGCCTAAAGCTTTTTATTCCTGTTTCTCATTCCCTGATCCTTTGAGCTTGTTTTCATTTTAACTGATGTCGTATAAAAGTAAAGAGGTAAAATGGGAGGTTGTAGTTGATCCACCTTAGCTGGCTGTGGTAATAAATCCACTGTGGTATTTACCTTTATACAGTAGCTCCCCCGGATTGTGAATTACTGCAAAGGAATAGATGCCATTTTACAATGTTTTTTGCACTGATATGCTATCTATAAACAGCTTATGTCCAAAATGATTGTCTGAAAACCAGCAGACACCAAGCTATTAAAAGGTTAATATCTTCTTAATACCCTCGTTGTCACAGAGGCTCCAGTTGGAGTCAAACAGAGGAAACCTATATGGGTTTAGACTCTAACAGAGCAACGAGGCTACAGCTCAGATAGACATAGATCAATGAAAGTCAATGGCTGTGGAGAGAAATCACATTCAGGGAAACGGGGCAGCTCAGTAATCTTTAACAGACGATCGATAGGGATGACTGGTTTTAATGGCTGGTCAATGGTGGTGACTGGATGTAATGAGCATCAATCGACTTGTTTCATGAAACAGTAGATTGTTTCTGTTTAAGACAAATGGTACCAGGTCTGGTTCAACTGTAATGACACAAAAAGGGCTGTCATTTGTTATGAGCTAACAGCACATCAAATTTTAGTCAAATATCTGTAAAACTGACTGAGTTGTAGTCATTTCTGCGTTTGCTGATGTTGATTCGCTGTGGTGGTTAAAGTGGGTTGACTCCAAGGTGTAATCAGTTGTAGATGTGTGCACTTAATGAAGACTTTGAGAGTTTTGTTGAAATCTGTCCTGTGGCTCATGACAAACAGACAGAGTTGAATCCAACACTTAATGCTAAAACTTTAACCCAAGGTCTCGCACCATGTGCCATGCCTTTGATCTTTTAGCAGCAGGAGATTTTAAGGCACACTTATGCAAACTGATAGTCATTAAATCATTTTTCATCCAAACAATTTCAGTTAGTAATAAGGCGATTGTCACCCCAATTTATAACTTAAATACAACCTAAGTGAATCAATTAAGCAAAAATTCTTATAGCACTAAACCTCGACAAGCAAAGGCCAGCAATCAAGTACCACTAGCAGCAGCTGTAATCAGATTACAGTAAGGTTGGCACCCATAATATAAAGACTGTTACAGAGGTTAGGGAAGCAGATTATGTGTGTCAGGGTGAGATATCTTGTAAAGCTTTTGTTGCATTACCAACACATGCATACTCAACTTTATGATTTTCAATGATAGGCCGTTTTCTCTGCCATTAGAGCAGTATCCTGTATTTCTCGTCTACATCAGGGCTGATGCTATTGGCTACTAGTTGTAGACAAAACTCTAGAAAATGTTCACTTTTCACACTGTGAAAATGTGCAGATTTTCATCTCACAAAGTGTCTTAATTATGTCTCAAGTTGTTTGCAATCTATCCTCATTTTATTTTAAAAATCTTGTCATGCTTGAAAAGTCAGATTGGCTTTTTTGTACTCTAATCTTCATCACAATTGATCAAATTATCTGACATATTGTCTAATTTCTGTCATATCAAAAGAATGAGCAATCATAAAAACACTGCATTGCCTCGTTTTCACAGAGCTTTCATTTCCTGTGCCACTGATTGATTGTTCTGTGTAGTTTAATCCCTGATGTTAGATTGGCACACCAGCATCCACGTGTCTGAGTAAAGCCAGTCCTGGCTGGTGGTGTGTGATAGGAGCTCCTGAGGACGCTGCACAGCAGGTGCTAATCAGAGATACAAGACTATGGAAATAAGCCAAAGCTTTTAAGCTTTTACAAGAATTAAATGAGGAATACCTCTTCCTAACCTTCACAACATGTTGTAACATGAAAAACAAGAAATAAATGATCAAAATATTGCTTTTAGTGCCCCTATGTTCAATGTTGTTGATTAAATGTACCTAATAGTCACAACTAGGATTTACACCCCTAGTTGAGAATGATTTGGAAACCCTGCATAACACAAACACTGAGAACAGATCAAGTCTTTTGGATCATCCATACAGTAAAAATAAAATAAACTGCACATTTGTAAAAGTTTTAAGCAAAACCATATTTGACTAATTATGAAATTTCTAGGTCATTTTGTTATGTTTGGACATGTCTGGAGGAGTTCTTTAAACACCTCTACCCTCTTATTAACACGACTTTGGTTCGAGTTACTCTTTTCTCCCTTTTTATTTTCTCTGATGTGTTTAAATTCTTACCCAACCAAGTCATGTCATACACTTGTAATCTACAATCTGGTATGAGAATAAAAAGGAAAGTTAATGTGAAAAGTGGATATCTGTCTACAAAACTTTAGAGCACATAAATGAGGGGGGATTTAGACAGTTTCACAGTGTTTTCAGTAAATGTCTTTTACCACAGAGTCTTGTAAAACCAAAAAAGCAACTTCCTTACAGACACAACTTACATCACCGTAAAACAATCTGGACCATATTTCATGACACTAGTCAACAACAAATGGTGGTTCTATTCTAATCCACAATTTTGAGAACTATTTGATTTACAGACCTGCAACTGTAATGTGGGAAAGACCACCCACCAGGCTGAAGCCTTACAAAACAAGTGACTCAACAGAACAAACACAAAAGAAGAATGAAACAAATATTATTTTGGATGCCAAGTCTAAAATATAAACTTACCACACAAGATTTCATGACCTCATACTGAAGTGAGTTTTAGTTTTCACTCGTTGTTGTACTGCTGCTAAAACAAGACTAGAATAACACACTCAAAGAACTCTCCAATACTAATAAACATATCATATGCAGTTTCTAATGTCAACATTTAAGCTACCAAAAGAATGAGGGAGTACTACTTTCTAGGGATGTACTGTACATAGTTAACCGGTTAACCAATTAACTGCCGTTAATGACATAACCGAGTATAATATTTTTGACTCGTTAACTCCAGGTCATGTCGTGCTGTTGTTGGTGTTCAAATTCATTCATATCAACATAAGATGGGCCAATTTCACGCACCACGAGCGGTGGCTTGAGTTTACGGTTAATCGGTAATAAACCGTTAAGAGCTTCAATAGCCGGTTAAACACAAATCTGGAAACGTGCATCCCTACTACTTTCATCTCTCTTCATATCATCTCAAATGAATGAAAGGGACTTTCACTAGCTAAAACAAAAACTGAGCCATTAGAGAGTGTGTTTATCACACTTACAGCAAAGGTTAGAGGCTTTATGCAGCAGTGTTTGGATGATTTTGCTGAATGTGTGGTCTAATCGCGCTCATAATTCTAACGGCACTTATACAACAGCACCGTAAAATGATTTTAAATACCATAAAACATCTCCAGGTTCTCTAACTGGCTTACAAATTATGCAATAAGTCTGCGGTATCACTCTAAACAACCATCCCTCTGTAAAAAAATAAATGATACATTAGCTATCCGGGGCTGCATGGTGGCGCAGTTGGTTAGCACTGTTGCCTCGCAGCAAGGAGGTCGTGGGTTCGCGTCCCGGCTCTGCGGCCTCTCTGCGTGGAGTTTGCATGTTCTCCCCATGCATGCATGGGTTTCCTCCGGGTACTCCGGTTTCCTCCCACAGTCGAAAGACATGACTGTCAGGCTAATTGGGCTGGTAAATTGTCCTTAGGTGTGAGTGGGTGTGTGTGTGGTTGTTTGTCTCGTTCGTCTCTGTGTGGCCCTGCGATGGACTGGCGACCTGTCCAGGGTGTCCCCCGCCTCTCGCCCCTTGACCGCTGGCGATAGGCACCAGCTGCCCCGCGACCCTCTGTGGGGGAATAAGCGGCTACAGAAAATGGATGGATGGATGGATGGATTAGCTATCCAGAACTACACAGTCCTACACCTACTTTAATTGGCACACATAACGGTATATTTTGGCCATTTTTAAGCATTTATAACTTTTACACAGAAACACCTCAAAAGGGCAGCAACATTAACACAAAAAGTTATCCTTTCCATGTATAAATCTCACCATCTGTAGATGTTTGCAAGGGTCTGACTTTACAAAAAACAATATGTAGCCAGTTTTTTCTGATTAGGTAAAAAAAAACATCAACAAAGCAACTGATCTTCATAACTTCACTGAATACATTTTGCTTCTCATCTTTTTTCAGTTCAAGCAGAAACCGTATAAGAAGCTTTAATAGCTCAGTGAGAGCTGTGTGAGACTAGTTTACAAATCAAACCCATGATCGGACAATCCTTTTAAGGACTTTGATGTCCGGGTTTACATACAAGATGTTTTGATCACATTCCCAAAGGTCTGGACTGCTGTGGACCCATCTGAGGTTTAAACTCAGAACTGATGCATCCTGTAGGGCTGGAGGGTTAAACTGTAGACCCATAGCTGTGGGTGCAGCTGACCTAAAATAATCTGAATATAAGTGCATCTCAGCCATCAAGGTCCAAATCGTTTTATGCAGGAGTAAGTATGCCAATTCGGTCATGTACTGGCATTAGCATAGATCTTGGATGAGCTGAAAAGCCCCAAATGCTAAAAAATGATGTGTGCTGCATAAAAATGGACTTAACTGCATGTAACACAACACATTAATCTTCCCTCCTAAGCTTCATGAAAAGTTCAATGCAATTATAAACTACCAGTTTTGATGACTGTGCATTCACATAGCTATAACCATTTGGCGTGAGTAGAAGGAAATAGTCCCTAGGATCTATAAGACGGTGGATACTTTAGTGCTATGTTCTCAGACACTGCATGGACTGTCAGGGAGGAAATAAACACAAATGAGCTATTCTGAGTGTGACACATTGGAAACTTGTAAACTGAGCCACAGGCACAAATTGTTAACTGTCCTCTATTAGGAAGTCAAACTAACAACAGGGATTAACAAATAGGCAATAATGCCTGAAGATAAATAATGAGACAAATTTGAAAAATGTTTTTTTAGAAGCTGCCTCATAGTAATTTAAAGCAGCATTAATGAACTTTCCTGTGTAGCCCCCTACTGGTTAAAAATGTAATTTCAACTGTCGTAAATCCTCTCACAGCTGAAGAGAGAGAACGCTCTCCTCTGCAGTCAGGCACAGCACCCACTGCTTTTCAGCTAATAATCTGGTCAGACAGGGTGTTGGTTTTTACATTTTTTTGAATGTATAATTATTTTCAGTTCAGAAACAGTCTCTCTCTCTCTCTGCCTCTTTCTCGCTCTCTCAGCTGTCCGAGCGTAAAAGTAAGACTCAGCTGCCACACTCCTTCAGCGATGTGTCATACAGGTGTGCGTAACGATCCATCATCCAGCGTGGACCTGACAAGGCTTTCAGGTCTATGTGAACTCGCGCAAAACCTCCGGGTCCCCAGTGGACCAGCGCAGACCTGACGAGGCTTACGGGTCTCGGTGAACTCATGCAAAACCTCACGGTCCGCAATGACCCCCAGCGAGAACAAAGTTCTTGCTTCTCGTGGAGTATGAATTGGCCTCGACACAGTACGTCCAAATAAATAATCGACCCTAATCCGACTGGACCTGTAGGACTTTGGATCCAATAGCTCATGGAGGTCTACTCCTGTGCAGGAGATGTTTTCATGCGGGTTGCGCGTCACCGGTTCAGGTGGATTGTGGTGTTGAGGAAGTCTTTCAGAACATCCTTTTCTACAATATTTCACCATGTGGTTAATAGACTGGTTAAACTGTAAACCCTCGCTGAAACCATCACTCCTCCCCGACCGTTGCTACACCTGGTAACTATGTCCCTAAGGCAGGTAGTGACATCATCTGGGAGACCTACCCACTCCTCAAAACTGTTTAGTGCAGTATCTGGCCAGTAGAGGGGTGTAGAGTGGTGGCAAATATGAAAATGGTCAAGTTTCTAACTCAAAAATCTATTAGATCAATTTAAATGTTCTAGCCTAAAGTGTAAAAAAACTGTTTTTTGTTGCTTTAAACTTACGTTGTGGACTAATTAGATGGCTGTTTGGCAGAGAAGCATGTGACCATTAATGTTTTTCAGCCTGTGAGTGTTTTTCTCTATACTTATTTGGATATTATCCGAGAGAGTGTTGGAAAAACACAGATATTTTAAGGATATAGTAATGGTTAATTCTGAAGGCAGCCATTGCCCTTTAAGGTAGAAAAAGACGGGAAGGAGCGATGTGGGCGCACTGCTCTGGTTGGTGTTCTGATAAATAAACAGTGACGGTCAGTCAGATGTTGGGCTGCCAGCTAATGGTTCTGAGTTGTGCAGCCGTGGCAACCATTATTATGGCCAAGTCTGGCTCCCAGTCAGAACTAAAGTTCTGAAGTGGTTACACATTGTGTGGGAGTGAACGTCAGTAAGTACGTGCTCACTTGGACACTGTGTTCACACTAAGAAGAGAACAGTCTGACTCATGTCATATGTTTGTGTGAGTATGAAAGAGATTTGTGAGGTGTTCAGACCTCTTCATCATTAGTCAATTAGGAGCCAAGGGCAAGAAAACAGCAGCATGGATCAAGGCCTGTCTGCAAACTAAAAGCACGATCAGATGATAGAATTATTATTAACACTCATGTCTAAGTTAACTTGGCCCCAGGCCACTACAAAGAATATGTGCCAAAGCTCAATAATTCACATCGATTCTCCCACATGTCTCCATCTCAACCCTGTGCTCAATCTATTCACGTTACCTGATGAAGATTTGCTTTACGTAGTACACAAAATATTTTCTTCTGCCAAATCTGACGGAGATAGAATATAGTTCAGTATTTTTAAACTCTGAAATTGTATTTCTGAAAACTTCAAAGTATATATAAAGATTTTATTATGAGTATCTTTCTGATTTGTGAGCAGGATTCTGTTTATGGGCTGATTTGCTTTGCATCCCCTCAAAACAGTTTCTACATTCACATTCCTCTCTTTTTGAGTTTGTGTCCTTGCATTAAAGTTTCTCCTGTGCACTTAGAAGTTATCCTCTTGAATCCTTTCTGTTTGCTTTTGAACTGTTTTGAAATAAAAATACCAGCTAATTGCACGCCAAGTTCATCACTGACATCACTACCTCCTTGTGGGTGAGTTTGTTGAACTTTACGACCAGACGATATTGGTTAAGGGGGTTCAGCAGATCACCTGCCAACAGCTGGGGGTGGTGGTGGCTCAGGGGGAAAAGCAGTCGTCTGCCAAGTGGGAGGTTGTTAGTTTGATTCCAGTTTCCCCCACCACTTGTCAAAATGTTCATGGACAAGAATCTGAACCCTACATTTGCTCCTGGTCTACAAATCAGTGTGTGTGTGTGTGTGTGTGTGTGTGTGTGTGTGTGTGTGTGTGTGTGTGTGTGTGTGTGTGTGTGAGTGTGAATATTTCAACTGCTTTAAGTACTAGGAAACATAAATGTAGCTCATTTATCATTAAAAATGCTAAGAGGCTGAATTGCTGTTTGCTAACATGATAAAAATCCAACTGGCTTCACTCACTTTACTGGGTACACCTGTTCAATAGGTTAACACAAATAGCTAATCAGCCAATCACATGACAGAAGCTCAACGCATTTAGATATCTAGACAGGATGACGCTGAAGGTTTGTTTACCATGATAATGAGTTCAGTGGACTCTAATGGTGTGTGATGCCATCATGTCAATATGGATCAAAGCTTTTAAAGAACATTTTCAACATGTTATTGAATCTTCACGATGAAGAATTAAGGCCATAATGAAGGCAGCAGGGGTCCAGACTAGGGCTGCACGATTATGGCCAAAATAATAATCATGATTATTTTGATCAATATTGTAATCACGATTATTAATCACGATCATTCATCCTGTCTTGTAAAATCTGTTTTATTGCACCAGTTATAAACAATGTTGCAACATTTTCCTGTGACAAATAAAACTTTAGATTATAAATGATGCAAAAAAACAACTAAAAACTCAATTTTATATTTATAAATAATGCAACCCCCACCCCCACCCCCAATACTCAAATTTCTGAAGCCTTCATTGCTCACTGTATTGATAGGACACATATCTTTGGCCAAATAAAAAGATATTGCGTCTGTTATTTCTGCATGTCTTTGTGAAGAAGATGGATACTAGCCTAGTATACTAGACCGTCAGCACAAATATAGTATCTGGTTTACCAGCTACCTCGTCTCCAGATGCTGCAGCATTTTACATTCCAGACATGACTTGCTCTCATCAGTCCAACTTGCTGCCACTGTAATGTGTGTGTGACTGGCTGCTACAGTGCTGAGTGGCTTGTGCGTGGTTTTTATTTTGGCAGCTTAAGGAAGCTTTAGCCATGTGTTCGCCCCCTGGTGGTTGGCAGACTATTGGTTGAGGTGGTGTGTGATGAAGAGGCAAGTAGAAGAGCTCGCAATTTGAATGGAAATATCGTTGACGATCAGATTCATTTAATTGTGGCCACCAAAATCTTGATCACGATTAAAATTCGATTAATTGTGCAGCCCTAGTCCAGACTGTACCTAATAAAGTGGCTAATGAGTGCATGTGATTTATTTGCATAATTTGATGAAAGATGTAACATGATCTAACTAAATGGGTATCATACTTTATGCCGTTAAATAAAACATTCACACTCACAAAGAGGAAGTATCTGTGCTGCATCTGACATTTTGTTCGCTGAACTTTTGATTTCACCATAATCTAAGTGTGAAAAAATAATCAAATAAGGAAAGGCCCATGAAAATACAGGACAAAAAACCTTGAGTGCAAGGACAAGGAGTCAAAGTGAGAGCAGGACATTTGTGAAAGCAAATCAGAGAGCAGAAGTACAGTTTAGAGGTGAAGCAGAACATATTTACACACAAGCAAGGACCTTGAGGTTTGAGGGGAGTATTGAGGGAGAGAACTATAACATCTGAACACAACAACATGAAGGCCCTTCTAATCTGAAAATTATTCTCTTAATGTGAAAGTATTTTATCATCAACAACATTCTTTAGCAGATGAGTTAAGAGTTGATTTTCTTTTTTGTTGTCGCAAAAAGGTGAAGTAAAGAAATAGATAGAAACAACACAGCTTCTTAGGAGACACTGTTTATTTCACACAAAAGCCAAATACTTTAAAAACTAACTTTTATATTGATTTTAAGATCCACGTTGTGTTAGCTCAGGCGTTAATCAGGTACACCTCTTGATTTTTGTTTTGTCATTTACTTCTTTGATGCTTCTTCTTTGAGTACAAGCCTTAATTTATTTGAAAAGATTCAAGGTTGCTGTGAGAACTTGATGTCAGCAAGTAGAGGCTACAGGTTCGTGTTTGTTTGTCCTTAAAAAAGAGAAGGAGTGTTTGGTAAAAGTACAGAGACAAACTACTTTTCTGTTAGTAAATTTTTCTAACTCAAAATAAAGGTCTAATGAGGTTGGATTCCTCAAAAACACTTGAAACAACATAAAAGGTCTTTAGTTGCATTAGGAAACAGGACGCCACTGAGGGAGCACAGATGAGAACAGCAAAGATGAAGAGTAGAGGGATGACATCATCTTTCACTAATATGAACCTGCTTGCCTTCTGGAATGAGAACAATAACTCAGAGAAAGCTGGGAATCAGACAGTGTTTAGCTGAGGAGATCTGCTTTTATTACACACACTAGCACACACACACACACACACACACACACACACACACACACACACACACACACACACACACACACACACACACACACACACACACACACACACACACACACACACACACACACACACACACACACACACACACTCACACACGCATGCACACATGCATGCACACACAGCACCAAGTATATCTGGAAGACTTTCTGGAAGCCTTAAATCAATTTCCTCAGTCAAATTAAAAGCAGTTGTAAATTTGCCAAGAGTGAAACTATGAGATGACATAAGCCTCCCTCACATAGGCCAATCCACTTCACTAACACTAACTATTATGACAAGAAGTTTTCTCATTTTGAATTAGGACAAAGGCATAAATAACCTATTTGGACAGGACACAACGCATGAATTTGATCGTCTCTAGTTTTAAACTAAGATTTTCTCATTCTCCTGTTTCTGCTAGGTGGACACTGTGCACCTCTTGGTCACAAGAGTGAAGTTGTTTCCAACTCTTGCAAAACCACAACCCAAAACATGGAAAGCAACAGCAAAAAGCTTTGGAGCAAATGCTCAAGAAAAGACATGTCTTGCTGTTTTTTCTAAGTGTTCTGTAGGGAGACCTACAGGTAGGGTCATTTGCTCCTTCTTGCATGCATGTTCAGCTCTTAGCTGATGTATGGTTACATAAGTGAAATTAAATCTACTGTTCTCCTACACAGTTTGTTGCACCAGGCCAGAGATGAGGTAATGGCTGTTTTGAAATTAGAGGGGACAGATCCAGCTCTACTGGGAGCCCAGTATGGACTCAGCAGAAAGGAGAGGGCGCTTTGTGCCCTGCAGAAAGACTCTCTCCTGGCCCAGCAGGACCACTAGCAGGATGTGTACAGAAAATCAAAGGCTGAGGTACCAAACAGGCAGTAGTGTGAAGCTAGGCACCATATGGAGTGGATAATCAAATGTAATGAGATGAATACATTACTGTCTGACAAAAGAGCATCTATTACGGCTGCATCATTGCACAAATGTGTTACTTTGCACTACAGGTTTTACAAGTGGTGGATCTCTCCATCTGTAATGATTACAAACCTGTGAACTGAGAATCTACTTTTATGCCCGTTTTATTTCTTCAGAACAAAAAAGAAATTAGGCTTAATCTAAAATTGGCAAATTTAAATAAATTCATACAACTTCTAAGGAATGATTTTGCTATAATTACTACATAACCACATTTTTTAACCTCACCAATGTTACTGATGTCTCACAGAACCTGGTTCTTGTGTTTTCTTTTACCCTTCAGCTCAATTTTTTAGCAGAGGCCCAGAAGTGCCCATCCAAGCAGAAGATGGCACAGTTTAAGGTGGTATGCCACTCTCACAAAAAAGCCCTATGTAAAATAGTGGAGCAGAAGAGCCACATGACAGGGAGAGGTTTGTGCAAATACCCAAAGAAAAAAAAGAATGTTTTATAGTTTCCACCAAATTAGTAGTTTGAACTGAAGTGATGCGTAAAGAAATTTCCAAACCACGATTATCTGAATCCTTATAGATGTAGAAGAGATGTGGATTAATAGTTGGGGTAAGTGAGGCTGAAGGATTTTAAGTTTTTCAGCACACTGGAACAAATCAAACTGGAGCTGTGTGATGTACACTTGTGCCGAATTAGATTTTTTTTTGTTCATATCAGTCTGTAAGGCTCGTCATGGCTGAGTGAGGGAGCAAAGACACTGTTGGCTGTGGTAGCTCTACTAACACAGTGTATGTGACCTCAAGATGATACTTAAGATTTACTCCACTCAGACACAATCCATTACATCCTGGCCTTGGTTAGACTGTGCGGTCAACCCGGTACTGTTCACTCTCTCTTGTAAACACATAAACATGCACTCACATGCAATTACACATACAGTCTAAATTGCCACTCTCCTGTCCAATTCAAAATGCCACACAGTGCATGCTGAAGCCCTCTTCTAAACTCAGAAAATGGATTGAGGGTTTGCTGGTGGGCAGAAATGATCCCCTTCCTAAATAGAGTGTGTTTAGATGTGGCTGAAGGATATGGTTAGGTCTGACATAAAGGTGGTTACCGGTTCTTCTATGCAATTTTAGTCCAACAACAGAGCTTTCTGGTTGAAGCTCCAGTTGTTTCGGCTCATGTACCACCAGAGTCCACTTTGTAATCTCAGCATGTAGCGGCTGGGCCCACACTGGGCTTGCAGCCTTGGACGGAGACTTGTTGTCTGGAAATGTGCGCCAAACTGAAAAAAGCCTTTCTGATCCACCACAGCCACACATGCAATTAAAGACTGAAAATAGCCATGCCTGTGTAGAGTGATGAAGTTTGTCAGAATTCCATCTATTTAAACACAATGCTGAAACCTTAGACAAGAGAAAATATGTGGTTCATTTTGGAATTAGGATGATTAATACATGAGTAGACAGTAGGTCTGTGGTGTGAACTCTGAGGGGGAAAACCCATGGCTTTCTTGATAAAATTACAAGTCAATTTGTAATCTAAAGCAGAGGTGTCTACTCTTTTGCACAGCAGTGATGGGCCTTCGTGCAAAAATTCAATTTGAATTCAAGAGCAGGCTAATAACAGGTTTTTTTTCTTTGGATATTTGTGATTAAGACTTGTGAATATACTGAAAACATCCCTAGAATAAAGTGAAATTTCAAGGACAAACAAAATTTTAACTAGCCAATTCTGCTAATCAGGGACACTTATGTAAACCTTTTCCCCCATGTCCAGTGGTGTAGTTCCTACATTGTAATGCTTTCAAAATAAAAGTACAGCAGAAGAAACTCTAGATCGATCCTGTAACCTTTTTGCAGGTGCTGTCCAAAAAAATGCACCCCAGCCTGGAAAAGCACCATGGTGCATAGGAAACAAATTCATTACCGTAGTAGTGTTACTACCAGGTGCCAGCGGGGGGGTTGGGGGAGTGTCCCTTAAGGAGTGTGAGGCACATTTGCAAACTGTTGTAATTCCTTCACCGTTCACCTGATTTGGATATAAATACCTTCAAATTAAAGCTGACAGTCTGCAGTTATAGCACACTGTGTTTGTTTCATTTAAAATCCATTGTTGTGGTGTATAGAGCCACAAATGTTAGAATTGTGTCGATGTCCCAATATTTATGGACCGACTGTAAGTAAAATCATCTACACCAAAGATCTGACGTCCCGATTCCAATTACCAGAATCTGCTGGTGATAAGCTACTAAAATAAAGATAAAACATAAACTCCCAGTCTGAATAAAGCTGTGGTCTGGATGTGGCCCGCAGGCTTTCAGCTCCACATGTCTGATCTAAAGCATCGGCTAACCACTGATGATCGTCAGATTTTGTTGAGATCATAGCGGTTCTTTTTGATTTTTTACAAATTTTTCTCTAACAGCTTATTATTAATAACAGAAGCAACTTTCTGAATTATAAGACAGAAACATTTCCCTATAATTGTAACAAGTCAAAGCCTCAAAATGAACAAGCAATTGCATATCAGTTTCAGAGAATTTCTCAACATTTTCCACAAATATTCTTACGAGATTAGAAAAAACCTTCATCCTGTTGTTCTCTCTTCTTTTTTTGTTGTTGTTCTCTAAATATTTACTGAAAAAAAAATTCCTTCAATACATAATTTTCAACATTTTTTATCTAGCTTAAATAAAAATCAGCACCCATCATAAAAAAGTAGCTCTCCTACGTGCCATGTGCAGAGCAGATGACCTGTTCTAGCTGTGAATAATACAGTGCATTCCACTCACGCTTCATAATCACTTTATTCTATAGTATCCCTGTTGCGTGTCAAAGGATGATTACATCTGCACATTACAATGCTGCTGCAGCAGTGTGGTTGTTCCAACCTCAGCTATCAGAACATGCTCTAAGCCAGCATGTGCTTCCTAGAAATAACCACAAACACATATGTTCAACACACAAGACACCCCATGCTCTCATCTGTTCATGTGTGTTCTGAACCCGTCTACTCAGAGACTGTATCCAGCACCCACAACGCGATTTTAAATCCGTCATGTGCTCACTTCCCAACCTTCCCATCAATACATCATCAGTGATTGCTACAGATGTAAGAAATTAGGCAGATGAAATATATTTTTTAAATTCTGTGCAGAAACTAAACATGCCTTTACAGAAACACAGCTCTTCTGTTTGTTCTTTACCCTAAAACTAATCCACCATCTGTCAGCTATGTGTCACAGATGCTCATAATGTTCTAATCGTCTGGAATGCATCAGATCAGAGCAAAAAGGAGCCGAGTTCATAAATTAGCTATACTGAACAAATGAGGTCAGATACTGATAATTAGAAGAAGGCATCTTCAGAGCATCTCTCTGGGAGCAGACTCAGCGCTGCCTGAAACTAAAAAAATCTGGTAAAAACAGCAACTAAAAATGAAATGAAACATTACCATTTTTAGCCATAGATACCCCTGGTTGAAAACAGGCATAAGGGTGAGAGAACTCCCCACACAGAAGAGGTGTATTACATAACAGCAATGTTGGAGGGTATGCTTTGGAAGAGATTTCTGAGAACCTAATGACACTTGGAATTAAACTAATGCAAGTGATGCTGATGTCAGACCTTGTATTTAGGGAGGCAAGACCTCATGAACTTTGGTTTGGGATAGAAAGTGTAAAAAAAATGATTAAGAGTTATCTCTGACATTCCACAAAAAGTGATGTCCAACAGTATCTCATCTTACAGGGGACTGTCTGCAAATCTCTGCCCAATACTGAGATTTATAAGTTTTGAAACAACACTTGCCAAACATATTTTCAACACTGAATTCTTCCCAAATAAGAGCCATACCAACATTAGGTCATTACTTATATATATATAAAAAAACCATTAGAGCTGGAATGCTAACTGGATGATCTGTTTTTAAAACATGCAGCCACAGTTATCCTGAATCAATTAAAGGATTAAAGTGAATGTCAGCTACTTTAGGAATGAAAAACCATCAGTAACTTATATAATCAGCATCAAGGCAGCCAGATCACAAATGAAATGATGTTCAAAATGTAAAAGTGCCACAGAAAAGGTTTATGATTCTGCTGCTTTAAACTGTGAAGCTGTTCAGTGTTATCTCAGCCCTGAGCTGAGGGAGTTACTTTTTAAATCAGAAATCACATCTTCGCTCTGTTCTTCACCCATTCAGCCATATTTAAGTTACTGTGTCAGGGTATGGGGTAATACTACAAAAGTTTATTACAGCCTCTATTAACACTACAAAAAGAAGCACACCAATGTATTTTTTTCTAAATTCACAATTATTACAATTCAGATCTTGTTAAATATCAGACTGCACAAATACTGTACCAAACAAAGCATGACCTGCTGATAGAGAAGAGACATTAAATATATATTATAAATATAGATATGTGTGTGTGTTTGACATAATTTACAGCAATTGATGAATTTTAAATATCTTAGTTGATTAATAGGGCAGGGGCATGATTATATAAGTTTATACCTCCTACTCCCTTTTGGACAATTTTTGTTTAGTGTTTTTAATTTTTGCAACTATTAACAGTTTACTCTCTGTACAGTTAAGTGTATACTTTTAGCTTGAAATAAATTGATCATTCTAATCGTATTTGCATAAATCAACAATCCTTTAAAAAGTGCCTTTTTGGACTTATGAAATCTAATTTGGGAAATATTCCAGATGCCTTCAGTAATTCTACGATCACCCGAGCTTTTAGCAGCCAGTCTGTTTTCTACACATCTAACATGATGGATGAAACCATATACTAATTCTTGTGAACATAAATGTTACACGGCTGATGGTTAAATGTACATTTATAGGTGTTTTGTAAACTGAAGACAACTCAACTCTGTGAAGAACTTGGGAGTCTTTAGGAAAAAATACTATTTAAGTTTATTTCCCAGTAAAAACTGAAACAAGAAGCCACAGTTCAAATAAATGCTCCAAGTGGGGAACATGACCAGATTTATATGTACTTCTCCAAATGCACTTTCAGTACTTTCCTCTAACAAGAAGATTATCAGGACAACAGTTATCATTTCTGGGATTCTTGTTGCGACATAAAAAGACTGTGGGAGTAACGGGAGTATAACCATTACTCCCTGCTCCACTCAGCACACAGACTTGATTAAAAAAGAAAACACATGGACAGAGACTGAACTAATGATGAGTTAAACGTTAAAGTCACAAAATGAAAAATGAGAAATTTCAAGACTAAAAACAAACCAAAAAAGCAGGATGAAGAAATGAGCCACAAACAGTAAATTGAAGAAAGATTAGAGGGAAGAGAAAAAGAGAAAAAACCCATATGGATGTAATTGAGAGCCGATGAACTGCTGATGTCATCTTCCAGTCAGGTTATCGGGCCCAAGGCAACAGCTACAACTCAGAAAACATTTTCTTTTTTCTAAACACACGAGAGCAAACACACGGCGTAACACAAATCACATGCTTCTAAAGGAGCAGCAGCTCTCAGGACATGCAGAGTAAAGGTCTGGCACTTGTGTAGTAGGGATAACAAGTTAGCTTAGTCTAATCTGCAAACAGACGGCGTTATCCTCTCTACTTTTAACTGTGATTGAAGATTTTCTTTGCGTGCAAACGCACAAGCCTATTCTGTCCTTCCCATTAGCCTCTTTGGCATGGCTGCACAATGACCTCATCTGGAATGGGCTGAAGTCCAGAGAAAACACACATGCACCTACACACACTCAACACACACACTCTGCACAAGAGCCTGTACAGTCCCATATAAGGACTTGCTGATGATGTAATGGGCGCCACTGCCTGCGAATGAGAGTCGGTTTGCAGAGCACTTCTCATAATGTTTGGTTTTCCGGATGGAATGTCCACATCACTGGGATCTCAGGAAAAGGGGAACATGAAATAACAGCGACAATATATTCTGAGGATTTGCAAGGGAAGGACCGAGGCCAGCTGTGCTGCACAGGTAGGAAACAAAATCCATCTGACAAAGAAAAGTTTGAAACAGTCGTTCAGAGTTTAAAATGAGCTCCATGTAAAAGGTAGGCTGAAACAGATTGTTAACAAGTTAGCATTTGCTAATCCTGCACGGTGGTTCAGAGTTTTCAACAACAACATTGACATTAAAACATTTGAAAGCTCCTAACTGAAATCCAAATCTATACAATTAAAAGTTCTTATTTATGTCACTCTTCAACAGTTAAATATTTCAGATTAGGCCTATCTGCTACAGTTACAGACTCCCCGATCAGTCCTGCATTTAATTTAGAGAGTAAACAATTAAAATATAAATATACGACAATCAATACAGTTGCATGATCGTCTAATAAACTCATGTGGTGTTTGGAATTACATTTACAACTTAAAAAAAGGACAGTCTTACTTTTATCTATATTTATGACAAATTTCAACACTGAAAAACATGTGAAACTAAAAACTTAGCACCTTGAGTTTTAGGAGGCAGCACCAGCTGCAAACACTCAAACTCACCAATCCAACACAGCATAAACACACAGGAATAGGTCACAGAAAATGACATGAAAGCGTTTGTGCACATTTAAGAAATGAATGGTATGCACCAAGGGAAATGTTGAGGAGTGACAACACATGCTAAAAGTAGCAGGTCTGTAATTACCATAAGAGCAGGGGGGAATTCCTGCCTCTCTGAGCAGGATATTTGGTAGTATACATGGAGCGGGGGGGCTGCAGGGCTAATGTACTCAAGGGTAGAAAAACTTCTTAATTAACTAATAATCCCTGCCAAGGGACCATCTGCCATGCTCATCAGAACATCCTACAGGCTGCTAAGGGAGAAATACCCAACAGCAAAGAAACACACAGATCTATCTACCTGTTGTACACGTTACTGCGGAACATGTGACCGAATAGAAGATCTCAGAACAACTTTGAGATTTATTTAAGAAGTTAGCATGCACAAAAAAACTCATTCTTGGAAGAGGACATAAAAGTCAGTTACTGTATGTTTTTCTTTGTCTTCTGCAGACTCCAGCTCCTGTTATTAAAAGAAAGAAAACACCAGAAAATAAAACATGAGAAAAATAAAAGAGAATGATCAATTCTGAATGGGGAGCTGGCCAACTTGAAGGCTTTTGCACTGCTTTCTGTAAAGGAGCAACGGTGTCTGAGCAAGCTGGTGGAGGATCAGAGGTGTAGCATTAAAGATCCAACTACAACCACCGCCTGTACTGAGAAGGGGGTCTGCGCTGCTAAAGCTGGCGTAGAAGTGGAAAAAGAGCTTAAATTCCTGCAACCTGGGGTGGAGCAGCTCAAAGTTTCCACTCTCTGTCAAACTCAGAACAGCATGATGGCCCTGAGCTCGCTGACAGAGGTGGAGGTGCTGAGGAGAAGGGTGGTGGAAATGGAGGGAAAGGATGAAGAGCTGATACGAATGTCGGATCAATGTCGAGACCTGGACAGAAGGCTAGCAAAAGAGACAAGTCAATGCCGTAGTCTGAAGTTTGAGGTGGAGAAGCTCAACAGCAGAATCTGTGAACTGGACAGGATAGAAGAAGCTCTGGGCAAAAGCAAACAGGACTGTAGCATTCTGAAAAGCAACTTGGAACGAGAGAAAGAGTTCAGCAAGGTGATGTCTGGGGAGCTTGATACGCTAAGACATAGGGTGGGAGAGCTAGAGGCTGTTGAAGGACAACTGGAAAAGAGTGAAATGATAATCAGACAGGATCTGGGTAAGCTCAGGTCACTGACTGTAGCCCTGGTAGAGGACAGGAAGAATATGGCCGAGAGGCTCCGACAGGCAGAGGAGAAGATTAATAGGAAGGAGAGCAAACGAAACGAGCAAAGTAATTTGGCAACAATGACAGAGAGACTGAGAGAGGACAGGCAGCTGGCACTGAGGTCTAAGGCAGATTTAGAAGACAAGATTAAGGTCACAATAAAGGAAAAGGATGAGCTTCAAGACAAACTAAAAATGGAGGAGGAGAGGAATAGGGAGCTACAGAGTAAAATGGCTATAATGAAGAAAAAGTTGAACATCTTTGACAACAGAAAAGAGAAGGAGGAGAAGTATACAAACATCTCCATTCCAAACAACGCCACCTATCACTGCCAAGCAGAGGACAACAAAGTTAAAGAGCTGACAAAGGAGCTAGATGAACTCAGAAAAAGACTCCAGGAAAAGGAGGTGTTGGAGGGAGAACTGATCAAGGTGGAGGAGGATTTTGAATCTCTGGAAAAGAGACTGAAAGATGAACAGAGGAGGGCCAACATTCTGACGGAGGAGCTGGAGGTGGCAAAGATGGAGCTTTCCAGGTACAAACAGGGAGAAAAGCAAGAGGTCAACCAGGAGCACCTTCTTCTCTGCCACCTTCAGAAGGAGCAAGTTAAATCTAGACTCCTAACGAGAGAAGTGGATACCCTGAAGGAGAAACTCCAGAAGTTGATGGGGACGGAAGAGTCAATTTGCAAGGTACAGACTGATCAGTCAACACTGCAGAAGAAACTGACCCAGCAGGAAGTCAAGAACAAAGAGCTGGCCAGAGTGATGGGGAAACTGACTAGTGAGCTGGACAAGTATAGACAAATCCAGAGCAATAAAAACTATTCACACCATCAACAAACCACCAAAGAAGTACACACTGAACCTGCAGAGCGCATGCATCCCAACTACAACGAGAGACCAAATAAAGAAAATGCTGACGAGGACCCAAACACCAATCCTGAGGTCACAAATGAAGAAAGCACTCTCGTCTACAGCCTAAACAGCTTAAACACAGAGAATAACAACATGAGTCAGTACAACAGCCATCCAGAGGTAGACATCCACCCGAACGCTAACGGAGAACTGATGATGTTAACACACACACCTGGTCAGCCCCTGCAGATTAAAGTAACACCACATCATTCACTCAACACAGCCATGCTTGAGATTACCAGCCCTTCTAGAGAGACGTCCTACACCAGCACAGTCGCCTTACCAGCAACCGGAGCCTCACCTAAGCAGAGAATTACCATCATCCAGAACCCAGGTTCACCTGCAGGTAATCCCAAGACCCCCTCTTCAAGTCCTGACCACACCATCTCCCCAGTGAGTGAAACGCCAGTCTCTTGGGTGTTAAGTCCAAAAACATCCCGCTCTGTTACACCTGACAGCTCACCGATTCAGATTGTCTCAGTCAAAACCTGTTCTCCTGAGCCAGCTGAAGTTACAAACCAAGCTGTCTTCTGCAAGACTCCTGATCGACTGAACAGCTGGCAGCACCAAATGTCCAACAGCAATGACACGAGTCCCAGTATCATCACAGCAGAAGATAGTAAGATCCATATTCACCTGGGGAGCCCGTATATCCATGCTCTGAATGGTATGAGCCACAGCATCCCGCAGCCCGTTGGGCCTTACTACCTCCGACATGAACAAAGGACTCACGTAATCGCTAATGGCTGCAACGTAACAGGTGTCGGAAAGATTACAAGCAGTATTACCATCTCTCCTGCCAATGCTTCTGCATCGCAATCAAACATCTGTGGCCTTTGTGATTAGACTTTCAGTATAAAATTTGATAATCCAAAGTCTAATAAAGTTACTGTTTATCCTTTAATAGGGGCCTATATAAAACCTACATATTGATAATTAAATACATCTTAAATGTAACACATGTAGCTGTAAGTGAGTCACCATAACAACTAAATGTTTTGAATGTATTTGCTGTAATTTGGTCTTCATTATTGCTTGCATTACAAATGTTTTTTGTTCTGCTTATTAAAGGTTTTTGTTACTGATGTATTCATCTCAAATACTTCATGGAGATCTAGGTAACTTGTCCTTTCAACTCAAAGCAAAAGGATAATATAATAAAATTAGGGTATAACTGTTATTAAATGTACAACGGTGAAAGAAAAATGTTTTGGGTTACAAAAAAAAAAAAGAAATGTGTGAGGAAATACTGAATTAAAATGAGTCTAGTCTGATGAACTTGCTAATGACTCATAAAAAAGATTTCCACTCCATTTCCTCTGATTTGCTGTAGTCACTATGACAAAAACCCAAAAGAACCCAGCATGTCAGTTTATAGAACTAAAACCATGTTTCCAGATGCATCATTTAGAGCTGCAGCAACAATGAAATGTCATAACATTTTAACTTATAAGATTACTTGTTAGTAGTTTTATTGTCTGCAAAATGCACATGAAAGATACAAACTCAAAAACGAAGTGCCTCATATAAATCCTATACATTTCTTGAAAATTTGTCAGAAAATGGTTTTCTTTAACTGAACAACATTAACTGAATAGATTGTTCATTACATTATAAAGAAATACAGCAAAGTTCCTTTTTGATTATTTGTTTTAACCATCTAACATACTATTAAATGTAACATAACAAAAAAAAAAAATTAGTGCATTATATGTGATAATCTTGTGCAATATCTGTATATCCAAATTCTATATTATGGTAAGCCAATCATTTTAAATATTTAGACAAGCAGCTAGAAATTAAAGATGCCCTTTAGGGGGTTCAGGGGTTAAAACAGTTAGGAACTTGTTCAAATGTGTGTTAAATAATTGAATAAGTCTAATTTGTAGGAAAAAATGTCACCACTCAACAAGTGCATTGCAAATAGCATGAATATGTTTAATTATGAGATAGAACCCATCAAAAATAATAGGATACCTAAACATCTGAAAGTGTTGACAGAGAAACGTGAACTAACAGACATCTGACATGGTGAGATGTTTACAGGTTAGAGCAGCAACATGTAGCTTCACAGAAGCTCCGGTTCAGTCTTGTCAATTTTCTGTTGCACTTATTAAGAGCTTTATGATATAAACTTGAGTAATATGACAATCAGAGTGATGAAGATGAGTGATAAAACAAAACAGCTGAATGATAAATGTGTCTGCATTGGTTATTATAGGTTGCAAATTTCACCCATTTGTATTTAATCAAAATGAAAAACCATAGAGAATGCTTTTTGAGCTAATCATCTTTAAAGGGGTTTGTTTTGGGGGAGATTTTTAAAACGCTTAAAACAAAGACAGTGATACGGTCTTCTTCTGGTGTAATTGTGTTTTTGTTTACAGTACTATCTTGCCTATACTGTAGGTATAAGTGTTGTGGATATTACCAAGTCTTAAATAAAATCTTTTTTTTTTTTTAATGCTCACTGAAGGTGTGCTGTGGTTTTATTCTGCTCACAGCCCTGACAACACGTTGCTGCCCATCACAATCTGGTTAATAGTCTTTAAATGACTGCCCTCTATTGGTATTCAGCGAGCATAAAACAATTCAAGAAGTAGCCGCAGGGAACTTCCTCTGTTGATGTATGGAGAGCATGAGGATAGCCGAATTAATGCACAAAGAGTGCTGTGTGAAATACACCCTTCTCTGAAGTTCAAGGGAAGGTTTATGACACGATAGACGACATTTAATAAACTTAACCATTTGTTGTACTGACTTAAATGGCGACTTTATGGCATATGTACACAAACACGTGTGTGGAAGCCACCGTTGATAAAAACTCGTGTTACCGAACTTACATGTTATGTAGAAATACCACAAACCAGCGGTGGGCTGCACAGAACACACACTTAATCAGTTTATCCATTTATAATTATGTTATGGTGAGCTAAAACATTTTTGTTTGTATGCTAACTCACACTAGCCTGTGGATTACGGAGACTTCTCGCGAGAGCGGAGAGCTTCTGTTAACTATCTTAGTCCGGCACGACTAAAGCACGTTAGAAACACAAACATGTAACAAAATAAAAACCTTATTTACCTTCATGTTTCCACCACTCGTCACCCAAATCGTCTCCCATCTTCCTGTTCTAGTTGTCTGACCAATCGAATAGACCGCTAAGAAAGCACGTGAGTGATGCGTTCAATGCAGTACGGTTCAAAATACCAGAAGGGATTTTAAACGACACAGATTTGCCAAGGGTACTTACCATAAGACACTTTTATTACAGTATTACAGTAAATACAGAGTATTTATTCCTAATGAAATAAAACATAGTTTCTCATTTGTTTATTAAAGCTGACTGCACTGTAGTTTTGTGTAATATTAATTAATTAAGTCTGTTCTTTTTGTTTAGTAAAGTCAACATTAGTTTTAAAAAAATTAAATGTTCAATGCTTCTAAAAATTCACAAATGATTTGAAGCAAAATTAGTCAATGTTTTGATTTGGGGTGTAACATTTGTTGTAATGTCACTAATTCACCACAGGAGGGCGATACGTAACTGATTATTGTATGCCAAAGATCGCATTGAGACAAGGGAGTAGATTTACTCTTGTCATAGGAGGGGACCAGGACCAGGAAGAGGTGGTGGGGGGTTTGCGTGCAGATTATAGCAATCTGTCCTTTAACACTGGTCCAAAGTTAGCATCACTGAAAAAAATGACTGATGGTCCACCCGGACCCAGAGCAGATGCTGTAGGTGTAAGCGGCTCTTTGCGGTGTGGCTCACGCTGGTCGATCCAGACACGTACACCTCCTTCCCCTGGATACAAGTCCACGCACAGCAGCACAGGTATACAAAGCAGTGAACTATCTTGACTTCTTGGTCTTTGGTTTCTGCTGACACACACCTGCCCTCTTGTGGTGGTTTTGTGACATTACAACAAGCATTATTTACAGTGCTTTTAGTTGAAAAACCTTGAAGAAAAAACAGTACATTAAAGAACACTAACTCTAATGTAAAACCATTATTCAGCCATACTTAGGATATGTTAAATACTGTAATTTTTAAAGAAACTCATAAATCAAGGGAGTAATGTTTTTAAACAGCTAGCTAATGAAGTGAATTATATTCAGCAGGGATGGTAGTACAAAGCAGTGAACTATCTTGTGACTTCGTGGTCTTTTTTGTCCATTTCTGCTGACACGCACCTGCCCTCTTGTGGTGGTTTTGTGACATTACAACAAGCATTATTTACAGTGCTTTTAGTAGAACACCCTTGGTATCTGTCGCCCTCTTGTGGCAATAAGGTGAAATTACAACTAAACAGTAAATTAAAGAACACTATCTCTAATGTAAAACCATTATTCAGCCATACTTAGGATATGTTAAAATACTGTAATTTTTAAAGAAACTCATAAATCAAGGCAGTAATGTTTGAAAACAGCTGGCTAATGAAGTGAATTATATTCAGCAAGGATGGTAAGCACGTTGGTCTGCTGAGCTGCACGTACAATTTGTGGGGATGCAGCGCTATTTCTGCATCCTTTCATCAAATTATTGGTGGGGACATTTCAGTGATAGCTGGGTATTGGTGGGGACACGTCACCTCCGTCCATGCCAAATCTACACCCATGCATCGAGACAATAATTTCATGGCTTGTCATTGTATTGTTCCAGCTAAATATAAAATATTAGAAGACTCTTAAAAAAAAAAAAAAACAATATTTTCAAACATATTTTGTGTGATTAAAAAGTTCAGTTTATTTAGGCTAAGTGTTGTGATTTCGCCAAACAACCACAAGAGTGTGACAGTTGTCCTGCATTAGCAGAATACAAGATAAAATAGTTCACATCAGAATGCTATCATCTCAGTTGGTCTTAAGCCTGGGTCCCACAGGAGAAGTGAGCGCTGCTCCGTGGTAGGACCGCATCTGAGGCGAGTCTTTTGGTCTCCCCAGAAGCGAAACGCCGTTGAACGCAGCTTGATCACGCGATAATCACAATATCTCGCGGGAACTGAGAACAGGAAGAACATGAACTGAGAGTGTTTTTCCTGGAGCAACTAATTTGGTAATATTTGAAGAAAACATCTGAAGTCAGAATATTGGAAAATCTTTGTCAGTGATAATGTATTGTTGTTTTTCTAAATATAACTGAAAATAATTCTTTGATCTAATTTAAACTACAGGGTGAAGTGGTTAAAAACAATAAATGAATGTATTTCATTTGAATTGAAAGAAAACATCAAACAACCATCTGGTTATCATCACATGATTTAAAACAAGTTTCTGTCTAGTTTGCTTCATACTTTCTAGAATTTGTTTACAAGTCAACATGTACTAGTGAAGACGAGCTGTAATACTACTGGTGATACTGAAGCACTTTGTTCTGTGTATTTCAGAGATGCTGCTTTTTCATTAAAGAGGTAGCAGGTCTGCATTTTGTCTTAGGGTTTAGCAACTTATTTTAAAATCAAAACTCTGTAGCTGCAGCTTGTTTCACTTTGTGACATTATAATGACACGTTCAATGACCTCATAACAGATTGCTGCAGTGTTGCTTGCTGTTATTTAGTATTCTGGCCTTTTCTTTCTCATGTTAGACTTCAAATGACTTTAGTTCATTTAAAATATACTTTCATTTCAGTGCACATGAATCCTTGTTGAGCAGCTCTTTATATCATATTCACATCATAAAACCAGACTAAACATGGCCGCCCTGTTGATCTAGCCAGGAGCCTCTGTCAGCTGCCCCCTGGGGGCTGAGCACCCCTAATGGTCACATCTGGAATCACCCCTGAACAACTAACATTGCATTAAAATTAACAAAGTTCTAAGTAGTAAAAACTCTTTTTCAGATAACTAACAAACTTGAGTAACATACTTATATCGTCAACTAGAAGCACATCATACATGATGACAAAGATCACTCACAGAACAGTGTCATTATCTGAAATGTAGATTGACAGTCTACTTAAAATGTTCATTTTGAATAAAATAACTAAATTATCAATATCTGAGGTTTTGTTTAGCCTCTTGTCACACCACAAGATTTATAAGTACCTCAACTGAAGAGCATCATTTATCTAAAACATCACTGATAAGAGGAAAACCACCAAACTTTAACAAGTCGCAAAAGCTTCATGTCCCTTTGTTTGGACATATAAAAAACAGTATTTCATTTTTATTTAAACAGCAGAAGAAACTTTTGTAGTTAAATAAATGTAAAAAAAAAATCGTGCTCAACTCACACTAATACAACCTCTAGTTTTCTTTATTTACGTCTGAGACCGACGACCAAATCAACTCCAAACTGGGCCTGTTAAGACATTTTAACTCTGACTTTGCTTCAGCTACTTTTTCCTTTTAATTTGATCTCAATCAAAAGATTTCTATAACTATTTGTGTCACAAAATGGCAAAGGTAACTGAGGAGGACAGCAGCAGCCTACTGTAGATTGTGTACATCACAAAACAAATCTTAACATCCTGTCATTATGGTGTCAGCTGGGGGATCCTATAAGGAAGAGCGAGGAGGAGGAGGAGGAGGAGGATGTGTTTGGAAAGCTGCCCTCCATCCTGCAGCTGTAGCGAAGAGGAGGGACAGGTCCTCCGGGTTTAATTGCATGCTTTTTTGTTTTTCTGTCGGAATAACACAATTGTAGTTGGAAGAGAGTCTGAGATGTTTGATTAGAGCTTTAATGAGGATAGAAAAAAAAACCAGACTGATTACGGTGGAAATGATAAAACACTCAGAATGCTCACGCTGTCAGAGCACGCCTCAAAATAGAAGAACAATAAAGAAAAAGACTGAATTCAACACAATGTGCTCTGCAAACTTTCAGGTGCAACAATGGATTCTAAATGGCTGCTGTGTTTGTAATTAAAGATCGTTCCTGTAAAACTCTGGACTCTTACTCATTTATCATGTTTTCATTGTTTAGCCACATGCTATTTTAATGAAAGAGGAAAAATGGGACGTAAAAACTTTTTTAACTTGAAATTTGTATCAAACTATTAAAATCATAAATTACACAGAAGCCTTAATTTTCAGTAATTAAAAATGAGTCAAAGTTAAATTAAGTTTATTAAAACCAATTATACTGGAACAACCTGTT
Organism: Callopanchax toddi; assembly: GCA_006937965.1. NCBI lineage: Eukaryota > Metazoa > Chordata > Actinopteri > Cyprinodontiformes > Nothobranchiidae > Callopanchax > Callopanchax toddi. Next base: position 3,245,813 of record SSNR01000016.1, read on the forward strand.
TATAAGTCTGAAACGGGCCCTTTTGCTGAAAAATAAACCAAAAAATCCTAAATGGCTGGAAAAAGAACTCATAAGCAACATGTTGTGGTTTGTGTTTTCAGCATCAGTAATCTGATTGGTCCATTTAAATCAAGTTCACAGAGAGATGAGCTGAGCTGGTAACTTCTTAAACTAACACAACTTTTTTAGGTTCATTGTGTAAGAAACTAATAATAAAGTAAAAAATTATCATGATCTCTGCTCTTATTATAAAAGAACAAATGACTTAACATGAGAAAAGCTTGTTGAATCATACAAAGTGAAGGCGATGCAACGTGGATTCTTATAAAGGAACGTCCATAAAGCTGATAAAAAGTCAAAGAAGACAAACGTTCCTGTAATTAACAGCAGGCAGCTGCCTTGTGATTGCTCACTGTGGAGGATTGGTGTTAATGTGTTTATTTTGTTGTAAGCAGCTGTTCCTCTGCGTTCTTATTTTAATGATCACAAGAAGACGTGTTATTTTGGGTTGCAATCCTCCGCTCTTCTACAGAAGGATTTTGTTTTTCTGCTCAACACGAAGAAGAAAGGAAGGACACGGACTAATTATGGCTGTGAAAAATTCACTCCTCATTACAATATGATCACAAAAATATCTGAGGGGTTTTTGGCGTTCTTATTTGTTTCCTTGATAAAAAAAAATCATTTTTGATCAAACCGTTATTTCCTTTTTTTCAAAAAACCCATCGTTATTGATTCATTCAAATTCATCTCACTTCTCATGGGATGCAGGTTTAGTTGGTGATGAAATTACGAGCAAAATTCTAAATTTTAAAACGAGAAATCACACTGAAATTCTTTCTTGGAAAATTGCAAATAAACTGCAGCTTTTGTGCAAATGAAAGTTACATTTTGTTTATGATTATTAAACACAGACATGGATTTTATTAATCCCTTGCAGGAAATGCAGGCGTTACATTAGCAGCTTAACCCAGAGACATATGAACAAATCCTTTTTATCTTTTAGTTATTGTTGTTAAAAAGTCTAATAGCTGCTGCAGCAACACCTTCCTGACTGTAGTGTCCTGCACACTGGGGGGATCAGCCTCTGGCTGAAGGTGCTTTCCTGTAAAACTCCCAGATCGTGTTTTGTGGGTGGTTTTGTTGAGAATTGAGGTCTGATATTAAAGGATTTTCATGATTATTTTTATTGAAATGATATTTAAATGATGCTAATTCCTGAACTCTGAGCTCTTTGAACTTTTTCATTGCATAGACTAAAATGATTGAGGGCTCATTCTTGGTAGGGAGTTTAAACAGAAGTTTATTTAAAAAAAAAATCATCCTTTAGATGTTTCTTAATTTATATTTGAGTTAAAATGTTGTTGGACTGCCGAGGATCTCGTGGCAGTTTCCACAGAATATCAGATTATTCTCATTATTTTTTTTGTCTTGGTGATAGTTTACCAACCCCTCTTAAAAATTGTGTAACATTTTCCACATTTTCTTACTGACTGAAACTAAACTGAGGGTGCCTAAGGACAGGTGTTAGTTGTATGTGATGGTTGGATATTTAGCAATAAAAATATGTTTTCAGATGAAATAAAAACCCTTCTTAAAGGAGGAAAAAAATGAATAAATACAAAATGCTGCGTCTAACTGTGTCAGCACACCACGGCTACAACAAGAGCATCAGCAGAGCAGTTGGGCCTGAAAACGAATAAACAACAAGTGACCTTGAGCTTTCCAAAACTTCACCACACAACCCACGCAGGGCTCCAACTTACAACTGTATTCATGAGCATCTGGCCGGGCCTGACTTCTATGGAAATATGTTGCATTCTAAACAAACAGCAAATATTCATTTATCACTGCTGCTCTCTGTTATGGTTGTGTGTGTGTGTGTAGATGTGTGTGTGTCTCTTAGGAAAAGCTGAAATGCATAAAACCTCACCTAACAAACAGTAAAAAAATAAATGTTTTTTCCAGTAATTCTCCTGATAGTCTACGCTCTGTCAAGGTTTGGTCACATGATCCTGCAGCCACAGATGGGACTAACAAGTGAACGCCCCTCCTGTAGATGTGTCAGGGGGTTAGAGGTAAGACAAGAAGGCACCTCAGCGCAGACGTCATTGTTCCAGCTACTGTCAGCCTCGCCAACTGTCACGCCACATGGATCGGGCTGCACCTGATGGACGTTCCAGGGCACACAATGTAAAATGTACTGAAGAGGGAACAGCTTAGAGGTTACAGAGCGACTTGTTGTCCTCAGATAACAGGCTGGTATTTCAAAGCACTGAGGGGTCAGAGAGGTTACCTTGAACACAGAGTTCTTCTATGGGAACACGATGCTACAAATCAGGATGAACTTTAACAGATGATTGAAATCGTCTGTCACAGGCTGGCACTAAAACACTACTAGGGGTTTCAATTCTGTAGATTTGTTTCTAGGTCTTGTGTTGTGAAATTGCCAATTAATGTATTGGGGTTTTTCATCTAAAATACAATTTTCTAAAATCCATTATGATTGGAATCACAGTACTAATGTTTGTAAGCAGCTAATGTGAGAAAAAACAATTTGGCAAATCGTGGATTTGGGTTATTAATATTCTCTTGGCAGCAAGAATTAAAGAAGAAATATTCTGGCGGAGATTTTAACTGCTTTGCATGATTATTTTCAGACCTTTGCTCTAAAAAAAATCATTATTTTGGGGAATAAAATGAGTTCCCCTGAGTGACACCCTTTAAGAGTGTGGGCACATCTTGCTGAGGCTTGTTTACTGACAGAAACAAATGCATCATTACGTCTGCTGAGGAGGTTATGGGGGTTCTTCACTTTGGTTGCAAGTAAGTTATTATCAGTGACTCAACTTATGTTACTTTTGATGTCAAAGAAAAAGAGGGATCAGGTGAAAGAAAATGCATTCACTTTTAAAATCCTCTTTTTAAAAAAAATTGAAAGAAGCAGAAAGAAGAACCATACCAGGCGATGACTTTGATAAAGAGTCAGATCAAATGCAAAGGAGAAACCCATTCGTCAGCCTGCAGATCTGGATGACCTTTGTCAAAACTACAAAATACAGCACTGTTTGTTTGACTGTTGATGCAAAAGTCTTATTAATAAAAACCTGAGGTGCCAGCTGCACAGGTGGCAGAGAGAAGTGACGTGAGCACACCACAAACAGGGACGCTAGGAGCAAAACAAGGTGAGATGGGACTTCTGTGACGCTCCTGTCATAAAGGACCTTGCTCCTGATTTCTGTGACTCAGCAGATGCTTGTGTTTGGACTCAGTGTACAGCTTTTCCATGAGGCATGCTGAGCACTTAAAAAATGCTTATGAGGGTTTAATTCCATTCTGTGATTTCAAAACTTTAAACCATCTCAAAGTGAATGTTCAGGCCTTTCATTGCCTCTCATATTATGTGTCATCAGTGACGGTCAAGTAGGAAATAGTTTGATTTAAGTAGAGCAAAGTTTGTGTGAGAGAAAATCAAGGTAATGACAACAACGTTACCGTGGTGAGGAATGATTTGATGGTTCAGTCAAACACGAGCTCACAAGCTGAAACCTGTTATTTATGTCAAGGTTTTATTGATTAAGATTTATTGAACAAGTTTATCCTGGTTTTCTGCTAAAGTTGACTTTTTATAACACAATTATTCCATAGAAGAACACCTTCATGTGATGGTTTAAAGATAAACAAGCAGAGACAATAAAGAGCTGCCAGTGTAAAGATGAAAGCTTCATTAACATTTTATTATTTAGCAGCAAAATCTATGTTGATGCAGGACAAATAATGACCTACACACATTAGTCTGGAAACATTTAAAGGATTGTTCAGTCATTTTGAAAAAAAAAAAAGTTACATAATTTCTATCTCGTCATTGTAGGAAGCTTCCTTAATCAGTTTGGAGAAATTTAGTCTTGCAGGATTGATAAGACTAACAAAACATCTCCAGAAGTTCATCATGGTTTTTATTAAAATATCACCAGCAGCAGCAGAATGGAGCACTTCCAGAACATCCAGGGGTCAAATCAGACAGGACAGGAGTTTCTTCTTATTATAAAATAACAGTATTTTAATATTGGGGGTCAGCTAGAGGTTTATAATAAAAAGTTGCATGATTTGCTACAAAATTTAGAAGATTGGATCTGTTTCAGGATGGCAGCATTGTGCTTTGGATTTTCAGCTCTAGCTCAGTTAGCTAATGCGTTTTGTAGGATATGGAGTGAGAAATGGATGGATGGTCAAACGGTTATTAAAAGGGCTTAAAAATGAAATAAATAATAAAATACAAACATTTACAGAAACTATATGAATATTATTCTTGATGTACTTGAGCAGCAGCAAATCCACAGAGCAGTTTGTCCAAACTCACCATCAGGCTCTTAGTCATCAATAGCAATCACTCCGGAACTCAGTGTGAAGCTTATTGACTTAAACTGAGGCTTGAAAAGACCAAATGCCTCCGACGCCTGCTTGTATCGATTGTTTGTCAACAACTGAGACTTGACATTTACACAAATCTGATTCTATGCTTTGTTGAAAACCTATGAATTTATGTTGGTGAAGCTGCTGTTCATTCATAAAGGTGTGTTGTGTTCTGACTGGTGGAGTTTTAACAAAATGAATGAATGGATGGAAAATCAGGTGCTCACATCCGCTGATCAACTACAGCTGCTTCTCCTCGGCTTAAACAGTAAGTATAAGATCAAATTAAAAATACACAGCAAACAAAAGCTCAGGTCTCAGGAGGTTAAAACCTCACCCAGTAGGGACTTCAGACCAGTTTCATTTTTTGTCCCAGTGTTCTTAGCACCGCCCAGTCTCCTCTTCTGGGTGAGGATCTGCTCAGAGCGTTCTGCATCCTGACGTTCTGTCAGATCATCTCTGAAGCTCCCATCAAACCGGTACCATCCTGTTGCCATTCCTGTCAGCTCTCAACACCTCAGACTTTCAGAACTCTGTCATCTGAAGAGGATTTCTGTCGAGTCAGCAGAGTGGTCCCACAGTAATCTGCTCTGGAACACACCACAAAGACAGGGACTCACATCAGGAGGACAGGCTCTCTGTCTGAACCCATCAGCACTAAGGTGTGTGTGCAACACCTGAACAACTTAGTTTATGGGCCAGCGCTGACACTGCTGCCTGCAAGAAGGAAACAGAGGATTTTATTTTCTGATAAAAGTCAGATGCTTCAGTGAGAGCTGCAGCATGCTGAAGATCTGCTGCCAGTCTGTGATTCTCAGTTCCGTCTGTACTGCGGTGTGAAAGAGGAGCCAGAGATGTAAACAAATTCATTCACAAAGCCTGAACAGTTATTGGACAGAACCAGGACACATTTAAGTCAGTGAGAGAAAGAAATTAAAGAACCATGGGTAGATTTAATGAAACTCTGATAAAGTCTGATTAACTTTTGAATCAACTTCTAATTAACAGCAAACACACAAAAAATGTCTATAAATCAGCCTATTTTATGAATACTGAGAAAAAACATCTAGTGTGTCAGTAGATGATTAATCCTCTACACACATTCACATGAGATCTTGCATAAAACATTTTTGCAATTTCACTAAAATGACTGTAACGCCATCATTTCTCAACAAAAGATGGATTAAAAATGGTGTCATTAAAGGAAGTGAATGATATAGATTCCTTCAAGTTAATGAAATATAAGCCCTTTAATTCTATATGTTTTTAAAACCAACAATCAAACCAACAAATATATTTAGATCATAAATGTTGAAGCAATGCAAACTCAAGTTTACTTTCTTTTAAATGACATTTTGTTCTCCTTTCTAAACGGTTCTATTAAGCTCGCTGTGAGGCAGTTTTCTTTCATGCTACTGTTTACACTACAGATTTGTATTGATTTAGTCATCACTGACTTATTTTTCAACAATTCTCATCTAGTCTTGCTGTGTTCTGCTTATCCAGGTCCAGGTTGCGGGGGCAGCATCCCCAGAAGAGAAGCTCAGACTGTCCTCTCCCCAAACCCTCCAGAAGGTCCTTCAGTGAGCCAGCCTAGAGATTTAATCCCTCCAGCATGTTGTGGGTTGGCTCAAGGACCTCCTGCTTTCAGGACATGCCTGAAACACCTCCCCAGGAGGCATCCAAGAGGCATACCTAACCCGAGCTAGCTCCTCTCGATGTGGAGGAGCAGCGGTTCAGCTCCACGTTCCTCACAAGGCTGAACCCTGCGGAGGAAACTCAGCCCCTTGTATTTGCAACCTTGTTCTTTCAGCTCATGATCATCGGTGAAAATGGGAGATGTAGAAGAAGAGCTTTGGATCTGGTTCAGCTCCCTCTTCACCACAACAGAGAAGTTCAGCCTCCACAGCACTGCAGATGCTGCCCTGATCCAACTGTCAATGTCCCACATCCTTCCAAGACCCCAACATTACAGATCCTCTCCCCTGACCCTGAGTTGACCATCTACTCTTTTCAGATTTGGAGGTGCTGATCCTCATCCCAGCCACTTCACACTTGGCTGCAAAACTCCCCAGTAAGTGCTGCAGGTCGTAGCCTGATGGAGCCAAAAAGAGCACATCATCTGCAAAAAACAGAGATGAGATCCTCCTGCCATCAAACTCAACCCCCTCCATCATGACTGCACCTACAGTATAAATTCTGTCTGTAAAGGTTATAAACAGAACCGGTGGCCCTGAGGAGTCAGCCCTCACTGGGAAAAGGCCCAGTTCACTCTGAGAAGGCTCATTCTCCTTAGGCCTGCAGTGGCCCTCAGCAAAAGGCCATCCACCTCATGCTCTAAGAGCGCCCCCCACAGGGTGCCACTAATATTGTCAATAATCATAAAACATTACAAAATGAAACCTGCAGGTATAAAACAAAACATATGTCCTTCAGGATAAAGACTGTTAAATAAATGATCTAAATTACAAAAAATAAAAAAATGCATGTTGTTACTGTATAAATATTTAAAAAATTTAATTTAAAAATTTTCTTTTTGACTTTTTAACCTGAAATCAGAACAGAACCACGATGGACTCAGGTGGTGGAGAATAAAAATACATTATTTTGACAAAACCTTTCAGGTCATGTTTCTAACTAAAAACATAACAGGAAGTAAGGCAGGTAAAGACTGTTCTGGTTCAGTTCCATTATGTTCTGAAAATATGGTCAAAACGTGAACAATTTACATTTATTTTGTTTCTTTTATATTTGACCCACTTTTGACTAATTTCACTTTGACATAATTCATTTAGAGTTTTCCTACGTTGATGAAGTATAATACGCTGAATTTGAAAATAAATCTTCCACTAATTGTTCTAGAAAGAACAGAAATCCATTTGCTAATATTTGCATAATTAGCCTAAGCTCTCTAATGGACATGTCTTGCTTCAGTCCATAATTATAGTTGATTATAATCAAAACACATGCATGCTGATGCTCTCAGGGGTGCCTCTGCCCGACCCCCACCACACACACACACACACACACACACACACACACACACACACACACACACACACACACACACGCTGCCCTATATGCTTTACGTAAATAAGTAATCAGTCAGGAGCTGAGAGATATCCCACATGAGAAAAGAGGAAAAGAAAAGGGGGAATGCAGCAGAGAGAACGGGTTCGACTTGGGGCAAAACAGTGAGAGGACAAGTCAGGATGTCCCTCAGGTTCATGAATAAAAAATGAAAAGAATAATTTTGGGGTTGTTCTCAGCCTGGTACAGAATGTCACAGCGTGGGAATCAAAGACATTAAAACACAGAATCGGAATTCATTCTCCTTTCTCTCTTTTTCTATTTCCCTCTGTAACAGGGAGAGAAATGCTCCTTTATAGTAGCTATTTTTTCATGCAATCACAGAAGCATACTGAGCATTAATGTGGTTGACTCACAGGTGCAGCTATGAGGAGTTTACACAGTGAAAATGAGTTTGAATCTCTTCCTCTGAGAAGCTATCAGTGCCTCTGTAAATCTGTGGGATGTTATCGAGGAAACCTCTCTTTCTCTCTGGATATAAATCTGTGAGTTTGTTTAAAGAATGCCACAGCAATGGAGCATTTTGTACTTAAACAAAAAGAATCAATACCTTTTAAGACCTATAGTTCTATCACGAGAGGAACATTTTGTAGATCTTTTGAAGATCTGGAGAATTTTAGCAAGAAGGTTTTTATGTGCATTTAAAAAACAAATCTCACACAATGACTATTAGAAAATCTCTGGTAACAACTTCACTGACACAGTGACGACTAAGGATGTCTCTGGTACTCTATGAGTTCTTTAAGATGAAGTCTCAGTCTGATCCTACTGATAGGAACATTGAAGTTATTCAACTCTATTAAGAGTGTGAGTTTCTGTAGAGGATCACAGTGTAGGGAGACAGTCTATCTACAGATCACAGCCTGTCTGTCAACAAACCTAATTATCGCCAGTCTATTTTATAAAAAGTTTTAAGCAGCAGTCATTGCTTGTGAATGCTCCTTATTGATTAATATTTGTTAAACACACCTGGAACAAAGAGTTAAACTAAACCAGGATCTTTAACCCTTTAACGTCTGAAACGTCTTTTCTCGGCCCTGAAAAGAAGTTCAACTAGGGATGCTCGATATTGGCTTTTTATTTGATATTGTCTAACTCTTAATTTCCGATACCGATATAAAATGATACAGATATAAACGGGGTACCTTTCTTAAAAAAATGAAAAAAAAAAAATCATTTTAGGTAACCAACATCCCATACCTCCTATCATGCATACTTAAACTTTAAATATTATCTGTGCAAAATAGGACAACTGCTTTAATTCCTCTTCACAAAAAGAGGGAGACGTCTTGATTCCTCCTCATATAACCTCTGCTTTACAGTCATTACAAATAGAAATTTTATTGTCCGGAGACACGATGAAATAATTCCAAACCAAAGACAGGTGAGTCCTCTTACGTACATGTTATGCTGCAAGTAATGACGTGGTTTGATGATGTCATCAAGTGTGCACTGATAGATATTGCGTTCAAGGATGGCGTTCAAGGCTGGCTGGGAAATGCTGAAGCCAAAGTATTTAATGCAGGGTGTGCCAAATAAATAAAAATATCTCAAAACTATACATCAGATTTGTTACATCTTGGGAGAGAGGAGAAGTAGCCGAACAGTTTGATGTATAATATGTGCATGGTATGTAAAGGTTGTGTGTGTCATTACAAAAACCGATACCGATATTTTCCGATATTACATTTTCATGCCGCTATCGGCAGATATTAACGGTATACCGATAATATCAAACATCCCTAAGATCAACCATGATGGCTGATGTTAAACCACAGGCAGTAAGTCAACAATAGATCAGGAGCTGAGTACATTCTGATACCAATCAATGAACTATTTACCGACTGATCTGGACCTGATGTTGAACCTATACATCTGTCATGAAACCACTGTGGGATTAATCTCTTACATGTTCAGGTTGGAGCTCAATAATGAATTGATGTCAATATGGAAATTGCATGTGTATTAATAAATATATGTTCAAATTAAAAATATATGTTTCTCATTTCATTTGTTTGTTCAGTATTCCCTGCAGTTTGACAGTAAATATGCCAGGTTATTTACCTCTATGTGTGGGTGATTGTTTCTTTGTGATCTTTCAAAGATAGCATTTGTTTTGTAATAATTTGAAACAATAATGTGAATCTGACTGACATTTATGAAAAAGAACCCAGTTCTTGTTTTAAATTCTTATAGATAACCAGGCTATAATAAAAGAGCCATGAGCTGCATTTGAATAAATAATGTGGGGACTTGTCCTACATTTAGAAAATTAGGATGTTTTGGACTTTTTGGATTGTGGTGCAGAAACTTTTTAAAAGATATGCCTCTTGAAAGTTTTTGAATGTTGTTAAAATGCAATAGATTAGAAATCATAAAATAGACCAAGCTTTTACTTTAAAATCCAAGAACATCTCAATTGTGTCAAGAGAGGATTTTCTTTTTAATCAAATGAATTATTTTTTAAGTTGCCAGGCGCTTCTCTGCAATGCCTGATATCACAGTTTTGATCTAAACCACCTTCCTCCCTCTTGATGGATAATAAAAGATAGTATACTGCTGCACTGGCAAACTGTAACTAATCAAGTCAGATTAGTTTCTTGGCTTGGAGGAGGTGTTAAATGGAAAGAGAGGCAGGCTTGGCAAAGACGATGGAGAAAGTGATTTTAGGGAACGGATTTGTTTACTCGCCCTCAGACACAGTGGAGCAGCTTGATAACAAAGCCACCAGCAGATGGTGCTGAGATCCTCTCAGTGCTCCGTGGCAGCTGCCAAATGTGTGAGTGTGTGTGTGTGTGTGTGTGTGTGGCTGCTTCGTGTTTGAGATGGTGTTAGACGTTTATTTGGAAATTTTGATCTGTGTGTTTGTTGAGCTTTACCAAAGGGAGTCTTGTCACAGCTGAGAACTTTTCCTCTTTGAGATCCTCACTTCTGTTGGAGGTCAGAGTCAAAGGCTGCCTCCTTCAAGGACTTCTACAAGACCCTGAACTAACACTTGAGAGGCTGGGTTTGAGAATTCGTTCTGAACACCAGAATCAAAGAACACACTCTCATTTCTCTTCGCCTCATATTCCACCGTCTCCTCTCGGTTTTAAGTTCGCCCTCTGGCCTCGAGGAGCATCTGTGCCCCTCCTCGGTCCCCATATGCCTCGTGCCTTTAAGCGTGGCCTCCGAGTCTGGAGCGGATCACTTATTCATCAGCAACATGGATTACCAATTGAATATTTTCCATCAACATACTGGTTCATCCACTCTTGGCCTGGTTCTGCTTGTACATCATCCTATAACTCACAGAGTGAACTTTTCACATTCATTGGATGATTGTAACAAAAATGTTCCAGATTAAGACTAAAATATTATGGTTTTTCCACAGTTTCATTTTTCACACTGAGGTTTGCTTCTGCAAATTTGAAAAACAAGTTGACATAAATTTACAAAACAGACCATATAAGAAAGAACCTTGGTTCAAACGTTAGATCGGACGAGAAAATGCAAAAAAAGCAAAGTTGTTGATCTACTGGTTAATTAGCATTTTCCTCGTTTTTAGTATTTTCCAGGATCTAAGTCAGTCTTGTGACTTAGTGTGTTTTTACACCAGCACTGTTTGATCATCAGTCCATTCCTCCACATTGTCCACCTCAGGGCTGGTGTAAAAACTCACTGAACTCTGGTATTTAACAAACAAGAAAACTTGGCTTCTCAAAAACAAATAAAGGTGGGCCTGAGCCCTCTGCTCACAGCGTGAAAACAAACACAAGTCCAGATAACTGGGAGTGATGTGAGCGCAATGCATATTTATGTAAACAACATAAAGCTATCATAGCCAGTCTGATGAAACAGAGATCATGGATGACCAGTCGTATATATCATGGATGCTTGTGGCTACACACAGGAACAATGACATGTTTTCAGTGAGAAGATGGCGGCTCTCAGATTCGACTGGTCAGCAGAACCAAGGTTGTAACAGCAATATACACTGTTCAGAACAATTAAAGGAACACATTGAACACACACTAAAATAATCCTGTTAGATCTCCATACTGATATGGAACAGGTCATGAGTTATAGGAACAAAAGGAGGCGACTTCATTTGATAAAAAAGATCAAACTACGGAGGCTTAATGTGAAGTCATCAAGAAATTAAAACTGATAAACTGATGATGTTCTCAGGACTTGCATGTGCTTGTCTGCAGCCTGACAACGTCGGGGCTCCATACGAGACGACAGACGGTGTCCTGGAGTATCTCCTCCCAGATCCTGACCAGGGCTTCACTGAGATCCTGGTTCTACCTGGATGGACCTAAACGTTATGTTTTTTAATACAATTTTAAATCACAATGAACACATTAAATGTTGGACACATCTGTGAGCAGAATATTGCTGTGACACTTGACATCACTCACTAAACAGGTGCATTTAATGGTTGGGATGCATATTTGGGTACAACACCTAACTTGCAAAGGAAGCTGACCAGAATATTATGCTAATTTACAAAAGAGCACGTTTGTATTTCTCAGGGAAAATTATCAAATTCAAATTTAAGTTATGAATAGTACATATTTAACTGAATAGACATGGCATATTACTTGTAGAAATGTTCTTTAAATAAGACTTTGTTCTTAAAGCAGCCTTCGTATGAGTCTTCAATAAATTGTAGCCCGTTTGTTCTGATCTGTATCAAGTCAGCCACAGAGCAAAATCACCTGCAATAAATTAAAACTGTTAAAATTATTTAGTCAAAAATCATCAGATTGGGTTTATATAATGTCTTTTGGCTGCTCTGATTTCTAAAAATCAGTGCAGAAACACAGTCTGTTGATCTCTATGGAGGAAGTCCTCATTCACTGAGCTACTGCTGCCCAAAACATACATGAACATTTCTGTTTTAATGGACAGATGAACTAAAGAAACTTTTCAAATCAGTTTTTGCGTTTAGATTCTGAGAACCATAATGTCCCCGGTGTGCTACACGGCTTCTCGTTGTTCTGTTGGGCTGATCCTCATTAAACCTACAGCCTCAGCACATTGTTTGTGTTGATTTAACAGCGAAGCCATGTTGACATGTTGACTATCTGTCTTTCTTAATACATGCTGTTTGTAAATGGGTGATTAAAGGGAGTGTCTGCCTTTCCACATGACAGTCCAAGGACACAGTTCAAAGCTCCGCTGGGTGTCAATCGAGGCCTTTGAAGCCTCTTGTCTCAGCCCGTTTCAAAGGGGAAGATGGAGGAGAATGTGTGGAGCAGCTCTAGCTGGAGCTTCCTCACAATTTGTCTTCCTCTGAGCACTTTTTAAAATTGGGAATTCAGCTGCTCTTAGTTTGGAGAGATGTGAATTATCTGCTCCTTCTTCTGATCCTCCAGACATTCGCTCTCTTCGCCCCTGAAGACCCGCATTGTGCTTTCTAACCTCCCCCTCCACGAAGCACGCCCCATGACTCCATCACCGTATTTTAAGGCAAGGCTGGTGTTGCTTACAGCCACATTAACATAGCAAACTCGGCATGACGGCAGTTTTGCTACACCGCTGCTGTGATGGAGTGAATATGCTCTCGGTTTGGGCTCTTGGGGGAGGGGAAGCGGTTTCTCCCCAAAGTGTGTTATCATGTTGCCTTGAGTGGAGCTTGAGGGAAGGAGGGGGAGTCAGGAGATAGGGAGGAGAGCTGGGATGGAGAAATGGAGGGGTGGGGTGTGGGAGGCACACTGGAGGTGAGCTAAATTCAAAAGTTCAAAGCCTCTGAATGTGACTGTGAGCGGAAAGCGAGTTGTTGGAGGAGCTGCGATGCAGACAGAGCAGCTTGGATGTGCTGGAGTAAATGGGCCTGGGCGGCTTGACAGTCATTCCGCACATGCGTTTGACTGAAAGAGGAGGAGACAGAGCTGGGCTTATTGAAAAAGACAGGGAGAGGACTGCAATCAGCTCTTCCCTCCTGTGAGGAGGGAGTGCAAAATTACATGAATTAAATGGAGAGTACTGCAAGTGTTGCCACTGCAGCGAACAATCTGAGTCAGACACATAAAGCCTGTTGTTTTATTCAAACTCTTTCTGGTTAAATCAAAATCAACTACCACTTATCTGCAGCAAAAAAGAAAAAAAAAAGAGCCTCTAGAGCCTTAAGAGGAGATACAGCAAAGACGATCAGGAACTGATCGTTTTAGTCAAAAATCTTAACCATAAAGTGTTTATTCCCTTCATATTTTACAGTTTCTTGGAGACTGAATCTTTAAATTTAAAAACTAAGTGAAAATCCTCAGAAAAATATACAAAAACTGATAGTTGTCTTTAAGTAAGTCTCCAATTTTACAAAAACTTACTGGAGAAGATGAAAACATCCTTCTGTAATCCCTACTATAGTGTGTGTGTGAAAGTAGAGCAGCGTAAATATGTAAAATACATCTCTCTCATTACTTGTGCTGACTTGAAATTGCATATTTAATAGTCTTTCCTCTCAGAACAGCAGCTCATAAATTGGAAATCTGTTTTAACTGTGTGCTCTTTTCACCAAAAATAATAACGTCGATTTTTCACGTCTTCCTGAAGCTGAAATCTATAAAACAAACGAATGAAACCCAAACAAAAACAGGGAACGGGGCTCCTTTGCATCTCTAGTTTGTGATCAAGGCTGTTTTTTTTTTTTGCTTTCTCAGTTCATAGTTTATTTTGGGTAATTATTCTAAACAGAAAATAGAAAAAAAACCCTCTGAGTATAGAAAATTGCATCTTTACACAGATGGGACAAAAGAAAAGAGACACATCCAATAAACTGTCTTATCAACTTCACCGAAGCCTGTGGGAGATATTTATTAATTTAGGTGCTAAATACAACTATAGCACAGCTGTAGTCTCTTTCCCTCCTCCTTCTTCATTATTATAGCAACAAGCCAAGAGCCAGGTGTTCATTTTGGCAGGAAACAGAAGTGCAAGTTGTCATAGAGAATAATTACTAGCAGCTCCACTTAACTTCAAAGTCCTCTCTGCGTCATTAAAAACAGGTAGTGCAACCTGTTTCAGATAGTCTAAAATACCCATCTGAGGATGAGCTCTGCTCTGTGCACCACATCTATTAACAAGCTACAGTCATAGAGTTTAATAATAGATAAGAGAAAAATAATCTCTTATAGAGGATAAGGATGCTCCACTGATCAAACATCACTGATATCCTGGAAACCAAAAGGAAAAACCTGAAACCCAAAGTTTCACTTCTCAGATTCAGTTGATCAAAATGACTGGTTTGGGGTTTAATTTCAAAGATCAACTGTGGGTCAAGAGTTTATGGTCAAATATGGAACCTATGTCATTAAATAAAAATCAAGTAATGGTTACATTTGCTACGTTGAAATGCCAACATGAAATCAATGTCATTTCAATACCGTGTGCAGCAACCACTTCAGTCATCAGTACAAAGGGTTAAAGCAGTTCAATGCAAGTATTTAGCATTTCCTGCTAACATTGGATCAATATTTATTAATATTTCTAATGTTTTATACACTAATAAGGAAAAGATACTTCCAGAATTAGACTTTGAACATTCTGTGGCTGCAGTGAAGCTCCCTGAAATCAGCTGTATGACCATAATATAAAGAGTTCTGTAGGCCATGATTTAATTATTAAAAGTATAAATGCAGGACATTTATGTTTACATTTGACAGTACAGGAATCAAGAAAATTATGCTTCTTAAGATTTGCTAGATGTGTTGTCACATGCACGCACGCACGCACACCTAATTATTCATTTAAGATCATTTTAGTTCCTATGAGTGTTTTTATCCAACCTGATTCCTTCTGCTTACACATTTGTTAAAATTCTCTGAAAGAAACTTAAGATCATAAAACTTTTTGTTTATGTTTTGCCATTTTTTGGTCAAATATGACAGAATAGAAGTAAAAAAATCAGGCATCGCCAAAGTAACAACAGAGAGCAAAACACCAGTCGTTGAAACGCTACGCTAGTCCCCCTGGTTTGTCCTCTTTCTACGTCCAAATGTTTTTAGTATTCTGCTAGCTGAATAGGTGTTTTTCTTTTTGGGACTCTGGTTTTTTTTTTTTTACTAAAATTGAAGCGGTATCAGCCGACCGTTTCTGTCCTTCTCTCACTTCCGGAATGATCTGCTTTAAAATGCTCAGAGGATCCAAGCAGTGAGGAAGTGAGGAGCTTTGGCGAGACAGACAGCCGGATTGTCCAATAGTTGCTTTTGGTTCGAAACGTATGATTGGCTGAGGTTTTTAGAGAACTGCAAGTGAACCACCTTATTGATTTCTTTTGTGTGTTTTTTAATCGCCACAATATATTTATAGCTATACTATGTTAGAACGTTATAGGCATGAAAAAAAAAACGTTTTAAGCTACATTGTTTAGCAAATTCCCTATTGTACCTTTAATTGAATCTTTCAGTAATCAGATCTATTTTTTATCCATTCTTAACAGAATTTTCAGGGGAAAAAAAACCAGATGAAAGTGCTGACGGATCATTTTATTGGAGACACAAGTGGACATGTTGACCTCACAGGAGACAGATTTAGTAAAGAAATTAAGCATTAAAGTAAACAACGGACTGAGAAACCACAGCAACTATTATTAGAAACTTTTGAAGAAATTCACACATTCAAAAAATGCAAATCTCTACAACAGTTTAAAGTTAATATAATGATGAATTTAAATCAGATTTTTAACCCATCCATAACCCTTAGCTGGTGGACACTGGGGTCAGAAAGTTTCAGAGGAAAACCAACCATTCATCAGTCTATAATGCACTTTTTTCAGTTCATGGCAAACGGTCAACAAAACAAAGTGGGAAGATACACAACGACAAATCAGACCCACTTGGCATCAAATGGGCCCCATATGGTTCTATTTCCAAGCCCGTTGGGGAGGTTGACAGCATGAATGTGATCCCGTCACCACACTGGGGTTCACGTCTCAACTCATCAGTTACCTTTATTGATTTTAAATCAGATAATAATGATGAAAACAAGAGCAACAGATGATTTATTAACGAGTTTATAAATGGTTTCTTATTCATTAGCATCATGCTAACAGATTGCAGCCACAGTGTGGATGAATGCATATTTTTAGTTAGTTAGATTAAGTTAGATTTTAGAGGATTAAAGTGGAAAAACTATTGATAAAAATCAGCGCTCTGCACTTCCCTACGTCCCTTCCCACTCCAACACAGTTCCAAAGTGTCACATCATCAGTCCTCCAACAGATCAACTTTGTTTGTAGTGCTTGACATAAAAATGGAAAAATATAAAGTCATAAAAAGCCCAGGCAGACAGACAGATGGACAGAGACGTGAAAAGTGTGAATTGGCTCAAATCTGGGAATTCAAACTGCTTTCTTTTTCTGTCGCCACCTTTAATGAAGCCTTCTCAGATGGGACCAAGCAGTGAGACTCACGTTATTAAAGCAGAGCCGCTAAAAGCCCCCTAAGGACCCACATAACAAAGTGTGTCATTAAAAATTAACTTTGGATGGAGGAGACTTTGTCACAGAGGAGAGCGAAGGAGGCGTCCAGACCTGAAACGCCGAGGCCAGAGCAGTGATGGGACTTTTAGTGCTGCAGTCGACCCTGGATGCAGAGGAAAGAGACAGAAGCTGCTCATGATGAACATTAACACCAGAGTCTGGGTACGAACAAAGTGACAACTGAACACTTTTTTACAAAAATGTAGCTTGACAGGTGGTAAATAATTACATCAAAAGTGGCTTTAGTTCCAGCTCTGCTTGTCCTTGAGAAACTCCAGATGGTTTGACACATTTTTTGAAAGATGTTGTTTGTTTGTTGTCTTGTTGGATGAAGCGTGAGCCAGAATTAGTCTGTTCTGTCACCAAATGATCAGGAATCAGAAGTTAACAGACCTTTTGAAATGTGGAACTGAATGATCTAAAGGAAACGGTACCTGTGATGGTTTCAGCTGCAACACAAAATTCTTTTTTTTTTTTTACCTCCTCCTCTCTTTGCTCAGGCCTTTCTAATCCATCACCTTTAGACAGTCCTTTCAGCTACAGCTGTCCAGCCTGTGGTGGAAACATGCCCTCCTGTGGTTTGTTCACTGTGGGTACAAGGTTATCCACAACCACACGTCTGGATCAAGTGTTTCTGATGCTGCTGTGGATTCTAAAAGCTGGTTGTAAACTAATAAAAACAAAACATGCTAATATTGGGATACATTTATGCTATTATTGACTACTAAACATCAAACCACATACCTCCTCCTATAGGCATAAGAATAATCCTGCTTCAAATTCTTGGCAACTGTAACGAACCCAAATGCGTTACTACCTCTGAACTTTGACCTCTAGATCATCACAAATAATAACCATCTTTTTCCCCAATAACTTGGAATAAAATGACTCTGTTATTATGTTTTAACCTGAATCAACATTCCTCCAAGGTCACGGTCGTATCGGAAGAATCCACCGGACTCTATTTAATAATAATAATAATAATAAAGACTCTTGGTGTCTCTTCCTAAAATGACACTTTAATCTGTTACAGAAATGTCTTAAATGATTAATGCATTTTCTTCCAGCATTAATGAATGTTGATCTGCTTCAGTATTATTTCACACATATACTGATAAAGGTTCTGACAACCACGTCACTCATTACTACAACCAATAAGAGTTAGCGGTCTGAGTCACGTGACATTAATAACTCCTCATTGGCCCACGTCCCTTTTAGACTCCCTTTAACTTCCGACCCCGGAAGCTAGAGAGTCAGTTCAGTTCAACGAGAGAAACAAGCTGAACAAGCTAAGAGAAAGGAGAGCGGTTCTGGTCTGACGCTGACCAGACCTCACCTCTCAGCTGTCAACCCCTACACAGCTGACGCTAGTTGCCGGCTCCCCCTGAGACGGTACCTCAGCCCGTCTGAGCCGATGAAACAGCTTCCCTCTGAGGTCAGACACCTCCAGTCTGACGCTCTGTTATGGGAAGGCCAGGCCTAGATGCTCCCTGCTAGAGATGGGTTATCTAACTTCGTATCTACGGACGACACCTGTGGCCTCCGGCGGTCCTCGACCCCCGCAGCCGTCTGATCCTGACCGAGGGGGAAAACCTCACCTCCGCGCGTCTCATCCGACTTCCAACAGTGACGATCCAGGGAACGCAGTTAAGTAACCACAGCTCTGGTGAACTTAAAGGCCTCTTGATAAAAGCTAACAACTTTAGCTCACTCAAACTAGTTACTGATCCATCCGTAACTAGCTCCCCTCCATCAGAATCCTTAATCTAAATTAAGTAAAACTCCCTAGTCTCCTAAAACCTCATGAGACTCAGAGTGCTAAAAGTTATTTAAGATTCAATTCAGAACACCTTACCATCGTGAATGACTTAATGCTGACTACCTGCTAACTACCTCTTTCTTATCTGTGATATTTGTCGTATGTGTTTCTTAATAAAATAATGAAGTCTAATTTCCAAGACTCAAGCTCTATTCGTCAATATAAAAAAGGTCCTACCAATTCCCTGTAATTAAAGAACCTAGAGAAATATCCCCGTTCAGACACTAAAAGAGTGATAGTGTCAAGGCTCAACCTTTGTGCAAAACTAACAAAACTCCATTAGTGTTCTTACGGAAGGTGTAGAATAAACCCCAGGTTTTATAACACTACACAACCAAACCAGACTGGTACCCCATGTTATGGCTGTCACTATGATAATATACCACCACGACCACGCTATGGAGGTCAGAACACTGTTGAGGTATCACACAGCGAGGGGAGCTCACTGCATTCTTAATGTGCAACAGACTGCAAACACCACCCAAATTTTCACCATTTTTTAATTTTACATCAAATCAAGGTCTTGATCCAGGAAGAGGTCTTTGATATGGTTCCCAGGAAACCTGTGCAGACAGATCAAAGTCTAAATTTAAGTATTAAAATAGTTGATACGTAGCTTTGAAGTGATGGACATGCGAAACGTCGAGGTAATGTAGTCCTCTTATTGTGAAATGAGTTGATGTTACTGTGCTTTTAGATTGAAACTTTTATTAAACTTTTACTTAAGTTTAGCTAGAAGACATAGGTCTTTGAAAACATAGGGGTCGCCCAACGTTACTCTAAAAATGATAACTATTTTGGAGACTTGTCACCATGGTAACCAAGTTAACATTTTGTGGTTTTTAGCTTGTGTTGTTTTCTCCCTCATATCCAATTTCTAATCCTACTGTGAAAAATAATGTTTGATTCGTTTCTCTTCATAATTACAGCCCATCTGAAGAGCGCACACTCACGTTAGCTGGCCAGCTCTCATGTCTTCTCCAACAATTCAGTTAAGGCCTCTCATTCTGTCACTGCAGACAGACCTCAGATGTCTGCAGAGGACAAGAAAGGGGCCGCTCCGCTCGACTGAGGCCATGCAGAGGTAAAGGATGATTGTATTCTGCTTGCTCTCTCCGCTGTCATACTCCAGCATTTCTCTTCCACACAATGACCATGAGGAGAATGGGTTAGAACACCCGTCACCCTGATGTCTCCCTGCCATATCATGAAGAGCTCATAAAGATTCGCTCTCTTCACTTCAAATAGGCCAATCTTTGTGTCAGCCCACAAGAGGGAACCGAACACGACACACACACCAGGCGCAGCGTTTGTTAGTAATGTTTTACCGCCAAAGAACTTTTAGTCTGATGACTGAAAATTGTACTGCTGGGGGGCATTTTCCACACATGATTACATGCATATTCATTAAGATGATATGGATTTGTACTTTTTTCTTTTTAAATGCCACCTGAGCAAGATTATAGAGGGAGCTGGATGATGCATGATGGATTTTCTAAAAATGTTTCTCAGAAGTTAAAAAAATTTCGGTTATTTTTTTTATTGTAGCTGAAATCAAAAGTGAAATGGTCACTTATTAAACCCTTCACTGCCCTGTTGTTTGAGTCCTGTGAAAAGGCTAACATTGTGAAACAGATTTTTGGAATTTCTATACCTTTTGAAAACAATTTTTGTTTAATCTTTTATCATTTGGCACAGCAAAAGCTTGTTACGTTGCTACTGAATGAGAAACTGAATTATTTGTTATTAATCCTCCAATCTGAAACTATTTTGTTTCAGTGTTATTTGTAAACATATCTATTTTACTAAAATGAAAACTAAAGAGGTTTAAGACTGCTGATCTTAGCAGGAATCAACTGTAATCTTTAAAATGCTACAGAAGCTCCAGTCCCTCCTGTTAGCTATTAGATTAAAGGGACTGGGGCAGGATTTGTAAAAAAAAAATAGTCATGCATGTACAGTTTTTTGAAGTTAATGGGTGATGAAGCATTTTAACTAAAAAGAATGAGGTCAGTATTGTTCCCTTGTCTTGAACAGGCTGTGAGCTGTAAAATGTGCTGCAGTCAGGTCCATATTTCCCGTGCCGTCCAACGGATGTGACGTAAACTGACACTGCTTCAAAACCGGAAAGAACTGTGCTACACAGGAGGTGTCAGTAATGCACTTTTGTGTTGCGTGCCAACGGCCGACTTACTTTGTCACTTGACATTGTTGCTTTATTCATAATACCAGTATGTGCAGTGATCTGAAGCTTTTGGCTGACTCTGCAGCTTTCGCTCCGCCTTCGCTTGGTGTTCGCGGGCGTTGTCCATGTGCATGTGGTATGTATACTGGTTTGGGGTAGTGGGAACATCGGACTGTGAGTTCCTCATGTTAGCGGCTCAGGGATATTGATAGCTTTGTGTTTTAGGACATCCCCACTGGTGGGCGCCCTGCTGTCTCATTCTTCTCGAGCTGTGTGTGACCATGGCAACACAAAGGAACTTGGAAGTACGGGACCAGACCCTTGCAGCTGGCCGCGTAACCAGTGGTAGATCTTCCGATGCTCCGAGCCATCGGCGCTCCGAGTTGACAGACTGCTGGGCTGGTCTCTCTCCATTAGCTCCCCTCTGGGACTATGCGGTCCAACCAAGCCTTTCCTTTTGCATAAATTAAATGTATTTTTATTTATGGAATCATGTCTCTGCTCCAGTGGCGTCTTGTCATGTAGGGCCAGTAGGTCCCGGCCCCACCAGCCACCAGATGGCGCTGTGGGGATCAGTGGGAAAGAATAGTTCATTTTTAGACTTATGCTGGGCTTACACGTAACGATTTTCACGGTCGCAGACTAAAAACTGCCAGTCTTTAGGAATCGTACCGGAGTCTCTGCGCGCTCCCGTCGTCGCGGTCGTTAGATGTAAGGGGATAATCTGCAGTCGGCGACCCAATTTATGCCAGTCTTTCTCCAGTCTTTCATATCCAACCTGCTAGATATTTTTTGTAGTCGGAGTGACGTACAACAAGCAAAAACCAATAGGATTTGTTCTCACTGCAGAACCAGGAAGCCCTGTCAGTCATAACCCAACAAAACAAGACCTTGCTGTCCCCATTTATGCAGCCAAGATTGTGTCCATATTCTCTGACGCTTTCTCTTCTTTTTCTTTTCACTACAAACGACTGCAGAGGCAAAAGCTAAAGTAGCTAAAAGCTGCTTCTCCTCCATTTTTAACTTCTGCAGAGTGTAATAACTTGGGAACTGGACTTAACTGTTATTATATCCATAGCAAATGACAGAGAGCCAGCGTTCATCTTGGGAAACTTTATTGACAACACAAAACCCGGACATTATCTGTCACAACAGGAAAAACTCGGATAATAAAATCAGCACTAGATGGCACTGTGTAACCACAAATAAAATAGAATTGCCCAGCAGAACAGTTATACTCTCTTTCAAATATCAACATAATATAGTATCACTATATCACACAGAGCATGATGGGAGGAATTTTGCGGGAATGAAATCCTAACATAATCTAGTTGCAGTCTTGTAATTAGTGTTCCTACAAGATTCAGTCTTTATAAAATCTTTAGTCTGAGAATAGACTAGGACTAAAGACTGTCACCCCGAGTCTTTAGATGTGAGCTGATAATCTTTTAGAGTCTTTTCAAAATCTTGTCAGTCTTTAGGTGTAAGCCCAGCATAATACTGCATAAAAACCCATTCTGTTACTAAGATATTCTGTTATAAATATTTGTGTAATCATATCTAATGCTGGGCTTACACCTAACGATTTTCACGGTCTCAGACTAAAGACTGCCAGTCTTTAGGAATCTCACCGGAGTCTCTGCGCGCTCCCGTCGTCGCGGTCGTTAGATGTAAGGGGATAATCTGCAGTCGGCGACCCGATTTATGCCAGTCTTTCTCCAGTCTTTCATATCCAACCTGCTAGATATTTTTTGTAGTCGGAGCGTAGTCGGAGTGACGTACAACAAGCAAAAACCAATAGGATTCGTTCTCACTGCAGAACCAGGAAGCCCTGTCAGTCATAACCCAACAAAACAAGACCTTGCTGTCCCCGTTTATGCAGCCAAGATCGTGCCCATATTCTCTGACGCTTTCTCTTCTTTTTCTTTTCACTACAAACGACTGCAGTGGCAAAAGCTAAAGTAGCTAAAAGATGCTTCTCCTCCATTTTTAACTTCTACAGAGTGTAATAACTTGGGAACTGGACTTACCTGTTATTATATCCATAACAGCAAATAACTGAGAACCAGCGTTCATCTTGGGAAACTTTATTGACAACACAAAACCCGGACATTCTCCGTCACAAAAGGAAAAACTCGGATAATAAAATCAGCACTAGATGGCACTGTGTAACCACAAATAAAATAGAATTGCCCAGCAGAACAGTTATACTCTCTTTATATCAACATAATATAGTATCACTATATCACACAGAGCATGATGGGAGGAATTTTGCGGGAATGAAATCCTAACATAATCTAGTTGCAGTCTTGTAATTAGTGTTCCTACAAGATTCAGTCTTTATAAAATCTTTAGTCTGAGACTAGTCGACTGTTAACCCGAGTCTTTAGATGTGAGCTGATAATCTTTTAGAGTCTTTTCAAAATCTTGTCAAAGTCTTTAGGTGTAAGCCCAGCATAAGTCTTTGCTTTTATACTGACGAGCTAAGCAGGTTAAATCCTCTTGAAATTCTGGTGACGGGCCAGCCCGTCACAGCCTGTCTAAAAGACGAGCATCTGAAAATCACTGTGCGCATGCGCAACGCGCTCTCAATAGACACACGGGGCACGAAGCTCTGGGCCCCAAACCCAGACCATCCAATTGAAACACTGGAATATCACACGTGACGTTACCTTCATGTTCGGTGGGAAAGCAGAGCTTCTCAGTCTAGTGTTGTTTAGCTCATGAGCTACCAGGACAAAAAGACAATTCGAAGTAGATTTTTAAAAATGATTTGCATCTTTTCTTTTAAAGAAATGAACAATGCTGGTGAGTGAACCTTTATTTGCAATTTCATATATAAAATAGTTGTTTTCTTATATTAGATTTAGATTAAATTGCATTTTTAATGTGAAAGTTTGTGCTACAGTTATATATTTGAGTTGTGCCCCACCTAACATGATGCCAGAGACGCCACTTGAACCCGAATGAGGCGAACTAGATCTGCCACATTAGAGAGGAGTTTCTGGTGCTCCCGTGTCAGGCTGCAGTTACTCGCAGCACCAGGCGCGTCACTCGTGAGTTTTGTTTCTTAATCCTGACCCTAGTTCCTTTAAGTTAAAATATCGTTTATGAAATAGAAGTCCTAAACCAAAAGTATTTGATGCTGCATATTATCAAAGTGACATCTGACATAATCTAATTTACAATATTGGATAATAATTTAAGATTTTGAATGTGAGCAGCTTGAGGAAGGTGGGGTGACTGTGGTGAACCCAAATCCAGAACTCAGGAGACTGAAGAATTAAATAAATACTTAAATAACTGAAAGGTATCGTATTCTTTAAAAGAGTGCATAACAGAGTTTTAAACACATAATTTAAATTGGGAAATACCAGTCAAGAACTGAGAATTATTCTCTACATCAAATTGAGCACAAAAAGAGAAAACCCACAAAGTTATAGCAGTTGTGTTTGTTTAGACCGATGAGTCATTTTAAATGAGACTGACTCCCAAATTGAATCAGGTGTTAGTGTTCATGCAATGATTCATTTCTAAGACTTTCACTATAAGATAATTAGCTAAAAGACAAACAAGGTAAACTTAAACAGCTAATGCCAAAATTTGATGCAATTCATTTTTGCAGAAGTAAGTTTTGAAGAAGACTCAGCGACTATCACACCCAATTGTAGCTCATATGTGCAGATTTAGGGTTTTTTTTTTTTGTGTTCTTCAAGGTAAGTTGACTGTGCAGCCACCTGGAATTGGATTGACTCAAAAACTAATCAGCTTTACTCCTGTACATCAAATTACTTTCTAATAATTTCATTAAAATCATCCAGAATTTATATATTTTTTAACTCAAATGCAGACAGACAAAAACATACCTGTAATTGTCTATTGTCATATGACAGTGAGCAATGATAAGAATAAGGAGGCTGTAGGAGCAGAGAATAAAACTGAGTCCAAACCAACTTAGTGATAAATACTTAAATGTCAGGGGAGATTAATGGAAAAGTCCCTTTAGAGTAGTTTGTTTTATCAGTTAAAGTATCTGTAGCCCTCACCTTACATCACTTCTGATCCAGACTCGAAGTCTCACATTCATTTTGACTTAAATCAAAATCTAAACTCATCAAATTTTGTTAATGTTCAAAATGAAGCAGATTTTATAATGTTGTGCCAGTAAGAGGTCTACCTGTTCTCTGTACTCATAGCTTCTAGGCCACAGGTATGTTTGGTTTTCATGTTGCATTTTTGTCTTTAACAACCAAATTCACCATAGTCACAAACACATGATGTCTGGAGGAGAAAAAGGGTCAATTTGATCCTCATTAAATTTGCAAAAGTCCTGATGGTCCTCTGAAAATGGAACGAACTGTTCCAACACAACCTTAATTTTATGCTACAGTAAGTGCAAATTAGTTTCACAAAAAAACATTTTTAATCACACTCTACCGAGTTAATTTGCTGTGTGGTAATTTTCCTTTTAGAACCAGGCTCAGCCATGAACCATGATGCCTTGTGTGATCCGTGCTCAACACGGGTCCTCTCCTGGGCTTCACTCTGACTGTCCTGTGCTCCCTCCATTTTCTAAAGTATACTGCAAAAAATACAATTAGAAATCATAATAACTTGGTCAAAATAAAAGGGTTGATGTACTTCTCAGTGGTACTACCTGTTACATTTAGTAACTTTAGTGTATCAGAGTCAAATATCAAGCAGAATATAGTTCTGTGTAACTGACTATTACTTTGACACCAGTTTGTTTCTATAACTTTCCACTTGACTCAGTGAAATCTGGACCTGAAATCCAAAACAGTGAGGCCTCAATGGAACTTAATCCTCACTTTATCTTGGTTCAAATATTCATTAATAAATTATTTATTGATGTAGAGCAAAGATCAGTCCAACAAGCAACATTAAAGGCACACTAGGCAGTTTTGGCTTGTTTTTACTAGTGTCCGTTTTAAACCATTTTTGCAAAAACAAACTGATTGCCCCTCCCCTCACTGTGTGCCTTTGAAACCAGGTTTAAGGTTTTCTTTGTTTCTTTAGAGGCTCCGCCATGATGAACACAATAAAATAGATCTCTTAGCTCATATATCTATGATGTCTGTGCCTTCAGCTCGTCTTTCCTGAGCAGGTTCTGAGGTGTAAACACGGAGTGCCGTAAAGCGTTTCTGCTCCTCGCGAGATACGTGACTTTGTGAGACTTCAGGGCAGCGGACCAGAGACTCAGATGTTGCAACTGTGGTATTCTGGAAGCAAACACCCAGTAAAGGGTCATATTAGCACATACTGGCTCAAGAAAGAGATTCCTGTGAGTTTTGTGTTGAGGGATATAAAAAAGTATACCATATTTTGAGTTTTCTTGAACTTAAAGTGATATTTATGCAGCTTTTAAGGTAGGTAAAAATGTTCTCACTGTCCTAAAATATCAGGCTAATTTTAAATGATATAAATCTGAATATTGTGTGCATTAAAGTACATTTACTTTAGAAAGCTTTTCTAGAAAAAACCCATTATGCAACATGAACGTGATTGACACTCCTGGGTTAACGTTATCATAACCTTGCTGAAAGTTGAGAGTAACTTTGCGTTTCAGTTGTTTCATAGGAAAATTAACTGAAGGTCTGACTGTCGAGAAGCAGATTTGGGGCGATTTAATAGCTCAACACTCCCTGAGAGAAATTTGCATTTAATTATTCTCAGCGGTTGTAAAAGCGAAAGAAATATTGCATGAAGTAATTAGCTTTCAACATCAATCTGCAAAGGCTAACAACTTGCACCATGTTCACACGGCTTGAAAAGTTTCTTCATATGCTGACAGACGGTAACTGTTCATAACTTCCTGTTTAAACCAACATGGTGGACACTGAGTCCAAGTCCATCAAGACTAAAGGTCCAACAGAACAATAACAACAAGCCATTTGGGAAGTGTGCCAGATCTCAAAGTTGGCCCTTGTGCGAGTTTTTGCTCATCCTCCCTTGAAGCAGCACATATGTTCCCCAGGGCAGGACGAACAGCTCCGCCTGGGAGGACAGAGAGAGGAGGAGGAGGAAAGATGAGTGTCTCCATCTGTCTGTGGATCTGGGGGACTGACAGACCGTTACATCTCCCTCTGGAAGAGAAAGGAGTCACGGGCAGACACTATCAAACAGGGAGTTGAACTCCATGGCTGCCATGTCACTTTCAAAGCTTGCCAACGATAGGACGGGACAACAAAACTGCACATGAGACTAAAAACAGAAGAATTAAATGGTGCCACATTTCACCCAATGTTCTATTATCCAACAACACCATGTGGAATGAATTATTTAGACAGCAGAGAGGTGAATTACAGTTTAAATCATATCTAACAAGAACATTTAGAGTAAACATGAGAACCGTTGGGATCGTCCATCTCTCTGGCAGACAGAGGCCATCTGGTCGAGGGGTTCAGAGACAGACGTCTGTTAGGCCTTACGAGCTTTAAATGTATACACGTCAAACGCCTATGTCCCCTCCCAGGTCCTGCTCCACACTGAAGCAGATGCTATGAGATGGATCAGAGTCAGCAGATGAGTCGTCTGATATTAAAAGGGAAAACTAGATGTGGTCTATGTTGACCTAAATCAGTATCTGGGTACTGGCAAATCTCACAGGTTTAACTTCTGATTCTGCTCTGTTCTGAGGTAGGAGCAGTGCATTAGGTGAATCTGTGTTAGGCAGAAACTCGGTGGTTAGTTTACTGCCTGTAGGGCATCACGTTTGGGTTAGCTTTGTTCTTCATAGATGAGAGACCGCTCATCTTTAATCATGTCATGCAATAGATCTATCTTTCTGATCACAGCACAGTTGGAACCACTGGTTTAAAGAATATCATGGTTACATTATGTAATACAATTTCAGCTGTGCACAGATCATCAGCAGGACAAAAAACTAAAACCAGGGTGTATTTTCAAGTTTTTTATACTTTAAATTTGATGAAAAATACGTCTTTGGAGTTTGTTCAGACGTGTAGAGTGACTCCCAGCAGCTTTTAGGACAACCAGTAGCTATTTTTCCTACTGAGGAGATGACAGTTCTGACCTCAGAGTGGTATGTGATGTGTACATGGCACGTTTTTACTTTCCAGAATCTTTTTATTATAATATTCTTCTGAATCCTGAGTTATAAATACATTTTTCTACACAGGTTAATTACTGTTCTTCTGTTCTATTGACAATGAGTCAACCTTATAACAAAATTACATTCCTAAAGGTCATGCACGTTGTCAGTGGCTGACATTTCTGCTAATTTCTTTACATATTCTCATCTATTTTTTCTTCTTTCACCTTTTCTCTGTGTAGGGTAGCGAAAAGGATGACATTACCCAGAAGTTGGTGATGATCTGATGAAAATAAAATGCACTCAGGTACTCAGATATTATCTGTATACTACACAATCCCTTTCCTCACTTCCCAGGCCTTTTTTTTAAATGAAAAAGTTAATAAAACAGCAGAGTACCATTAAAACACACAGTGAGATGAAAGACAGACGCAAGGTATTAGAATAGATACTTGATGACTCAGGAAATAATAGGGATGTCATCTCTTTCCGTTCGAATCACACATTTCATCTGCAGCTGCGTGTTGGATGTGATCCCCTGGCCCTGACTGCGACAGAACTCATAAACCTCGGGCATCTCCTTACTTTTAATTTGGACAGTGCTCCTTGGAATGATACATCGCCTGGCTGCAGTGTCAGCCAGAAAGAGCTGAGAGCATGAACATCCAGAGCATTCTCTTATTAATAACTCATATGCACAAGCGTGGTGTTATTGAGCTGCGCCGCTTACAAACACTGAATGTCACTTGGCTTAAACAGATGAGATGAGGGAGGTAGTGATTGCAACAATTACACAAAACCTCGTAACCATGAATAACCTCGACTTCAGATTCTCATGTTATTTCTCTCTGTGCGGTATTACCTTTTGTAATGGAAATGTATTTGGTGAATGCTTGGGTTTTGTATCTACTGGATACATTGTTGATCCAGAATGAGGAACGTGTTGGAGTCATGTTGAGTAATTACATGTTTCTTTTGTTTCTGTGTCTCCATTGGGACCAACATAACACGTTCTCAGGTCTTTAGAGAGCACAACTGAAGCCTCATCTCACAGAAACACAGATCGTTTTTCTAAACAGACATTTTCTGCTGCATTTGCATCTTTTATCTATATGCAAACTGGGTTTTTGGTGAGGAAAACAGAAATTTTGAAAAATGCTTACCAATGTGCCTGTCTATCCAGGGTCACAGAGGTAACAGGTCCTGAACATTAGTCTCTATAGACCAGAATGGATAAATAATTCTTTCAGCAAGTTCTGGCTCTGATCTGGGTTCAGCTCCCAGGGAGACGTGACTGGACATCTTCCAGAGGGAGTCGACAGAAGAAGGTGCCCAAGTCAGACGTCTTAACCATATCAGCTGGCTGGTTTTAATGTGGAGGAGCAGTGGATCTACTCCGAGGAACACCCCACCTTATCTCTAAGGCTGAGCCTGGCCACTCTATGAGGAAGCTCATTTTAGTCACTTGTATCTGGAATCTTGTTCTTTTGGTCAAGATACAAAATTCATATGTGAAGGTTAGAATGTAGACAAGCCAGTGTATTTCTCGTCTTTATCATGGAGGAGTTCGAGTACCCACATGGTCCTTGTACTGTCTCCCAGGACAAATTGGCCTGAGGGAAGGGGTCAGACCAAGCCCTTAAAAGACCTTGATGAAGGAGTACCACAGGTCTCCACATTTAAAAAAGGGTGATAAATGCACCCTTCTGGAGCCAGCTCAGGGGGAGGAGCTTGATGATGGTCGAGCTTTGGTTTCTAGGGATTGGGTTCAGTACCTGCAGGGAGAAAAGTCTGGAGTGCTGATTCCTGACGTCACAGATCAGCATTAAACTAAAACTGATGTGAGAACGGCCTGCAAATTATAAAATGCTCACTAAGTGACTCATATATTCCATCATTCCTTTTACCCACACTTCATCAGATACACACCTAAAGGACTTTGCAGCGTCCTCCTTGTGCGCCCACTGCTTTGTCTGTCTAATAGAAGTAGTTTAGATGTGCAGGTTTGCAAAGAGAAGTGCTAAATTACAGCGAACTGCCTTTCAAATGGTGAAGTGTTACATTCTAGGTTGAAACTGAATCTCTAGTGAGTGGGTGGACGGGGTTCTCCTATTGTGCTTAGATTTTGGTTAAAAAGCAGTAAGAGGACTCTGGTTGGACATGGTGTTTTGGGTTAAACATCCATGATGTAACATATTATCTCAGATTTCTGCCTATAAAAAGCTCCTTGCTTTTGTAATTTCCTGGTAAAGTTCTTTCCTCGCTGCTGGTAAACCTCCAACTGGACCACTATTAGTTTTCTTTCATCACACACTAGCTGCTGCAAATTAGTCTCACACAGGAAGCAGAGTTGAACATGCACACTGTACTCTCCAGTGTACTGTGCAGAGCTGCAATGCAGTATAGACGCCCCTGCCTGCTTATTCAATCGCAATTAATTATTAGTGGATCTGGGTCCTTTGGGTGAACAACACTATCAATACTGCATCTACTTGCTGCGATCAATGAACAAGTTATTTAGGGAATTGGCCACTACCATCTGCATACACTAACTCACTGCTCACACACTTACATTCAGGCTTTTCTTCATTGCAGTCACTTCAGATGATGCTTAAAAACACATACAAGGCCATTCCACAATTCATAGTGTTATGTGTACTCACATGCCCCCCCTCCTCCCCACCTTATTGTCTCTATTGCAATGAGCAGTCCATTAGCAAATGCCAATAAGCTCTCTGTAGCGTGACAGCGTGTTCTCAAACAAATTAGAGCCCTAAAGACAACAGGAATATTATTATTTTTAATCCCCCATCATGTGTTCATTAATCTTCATTTGGGCTTGATGAGTGTGGCAATCAAATGAAATTATATCCCTGTTTTAGCCTCTTGTGGATACCCCCCCCCCTCCCCCGGCATGCAGTCCTATCTAATGCAGTCCCGCAAGCAATTGGAATGCAACAAAATTTCCAAACGACTTTAGATTAATTTTGTCTGATTAGCAGCTAAATATATCACCAAGCTCCTTCAAAGTCATTAGCAGCAACAACAGCAGCAGCAGAAACAAACACATCACAGCAAACGCACTATCAAGAGGGAGCAGGTTCAGGAGGACCCTTAAATATTGAAAGATAAACATCATACAGCAGCCTTTGTTTTGTTATGCAACCTCGCCAAATCTGTCGTGCCGGCTGCGAGGTTTCGGCCGGTAATTAGAAGGTGTGTGTTCGTGGCCCGGCTCCATTGCTTTAAATCACTGTGATTGCCCTCGATCTCCTCTTAAAAC
Organism: Callopanchax toddi; assembly: GCA_006937965.1. Classification (NCBI taxonomy): domain Eukaryota; kingdom Metazoa; phylum Chordata; class Actinopteri; order Cyprinodontiformes; family Nothobranchiidae; genus Callopanchax; species Callopanchax toddi. Next base: position 3,277,141 of record SSNR01000016.1, read on the forward strand.
ACCACTATTCATTCCCCCATAATTACCGGCACATCTGTGGTTGCACATGTGCCCCTGTCCTCGCTGACATCATGGTGCAGTCTTATCTGGTCAGCGAGCCGCTTTCTGTGGGCGGCCCGCCTGCTGGAGACTGGAAAAAGCAGCTTCAAGACATTTTTATTGTGACATTACTTTGTTTCACACAAGTCCTAAATCTCATTCCTTCCTGTTCAGCCTATTACTTGCTCAGCAGCAGTATTACTTTAAAAAAAAAAAAAAAAAGCCAATAGGAAGTCTGCTGCACTGTCTGAAGGCAAATTTCAAAGCACTTTTTGAAAGAATGTGGAAAAAAAAATCCTACAATGAGAAGATAACAGCAGCACGCCGGTGCTTCAGTGTTCTCTGTGAGAATGAGTAATGGACTTTTTTATTAAAATTTGGGAGTATTTCTGGTGACTTTGCAGATTGTCAGTCAAGGGAAGTGTAGCCTCAAACTGCCAAGCCTGAAGGATGTGCAGTGAACAATCACACCCGCGGGTCACCTCTTTATTGGATAAAATATAAAACGATGAAACAGCTGAACTTCTTTTGTGTGTCAGCTGCATTGTTTGCCTTGTTTTTTAACTTCTGTCTTTCTAATACATATTTCGGATGCTTTTACTTCCTAAAACATGACACAAGTCTCATGGTGATGGAAATTTCTGTTGCAGGTTTAAAACTCTGGAATGCTTCCTTTATTTTAAATCTTATATACATCTGTCAAGTCATACATTTGTGGAACAAATTAGGATTTTGACTTTATGAAGGTGCATGCTTGAGTCCAGCATGCTGTAATTATGGCGATGTGTAGTCTCGTATGAAGTCCAGCATGTCAGTTACATTTTGCATGTTCTTTTCAGCATCTTGTGACAGACAGGCAGTGACTCTACAGCAGGATTCACACTTTCAGAAGTTTGAGTGTAGGCGGGCAGCATTAGGTTGGCTGTAATTTGTACTGCTAGGGCTCTAATGCACAAAAGGTCAAGAGCTGGCGGCAGGTCTGCCTGCTGTGTCTCTTTATATCACCAGTGTCTGGGAAACCCAGCACCTGAACACGCCAAAAAGAATAAATTCAGCTGCTAGAAAGGATGCATAATGCAGGCATGAGCAATAAGAAGGGAGTGGTATGGCCAAATGTGAAAATGGTAAATAAATCAGTGTCTGGATCAAATGGATTCTATTAATTTAACTCAAGTAAAAGTGTCTTTTTGTGCTCTGCAGAACGATTCTCATCATTTATACTTTGTTTACTACTTGTGGTCCTAAGTGTGCAATGAAAAACCTGCAGCCATCTGTTAGAATACTAAATTATTTTAAAGAATGGAGATATTTTAAGATTAAAATCCACGTTAAAACTTGAGTTGCGTGCACTTTTAGCTTGTCAAAGCCAGAACTAATCTCTCTTTCTACAAACTGAGGTCACTCTGACGGTTATCTACAACAGGTAGATATTGATTATTTATAACCCTCCCACAGAAACTCATTTCAAAACATCTGAAGAATCATTGTGAAGCATTTATGCTTCATGCATAAAACTGAATGTCTCACTGGCATACTTCAGAGTGTATTTAATCTAAACGGCCAATTGGAGGAATCTCAGTGATTAACCCAACATAGATTCAGTTTGTTGAATTGGCCATAAAAAGCTAATATTTGATTTGATGGTTCAAACTATGAATTACACATTAAAAAGAGATGATAAGCATGATGCTCCACACAGCTGATTGTCCGCTGACTGTTTGAGTGTCTTAGAGGTAACTAGAACCTGGACCCTGTACTAATGTTAAGGAGGAAGAAGATACTGATGAATTTTTCTGTTTTTACAAACAAATCAAAGTACATGTACAAGTTCATGGATCCAAATCAAGATAGATTTATTTGAGATCTTTTATTTTATTTTATTTAAAAAAAATCTTTTTTGTAATTGTAAATAGACTTTCTTGTTTTCTTGGAATTGACAGTGGTTTGCTTGTGAGTTGTTTTCTCTCTCTGTGCTTGCGGAAAATGGTTTGGTTTATTTTGTTAGCCTTGAACAAAGATGAGTGATTTTAAGGTAATTTGAAGAATCTCCTTTTTGAAGAAAATAATCAGTTTTGTGAAAAACTTTAAACAGAAACTCGTCATTAAAGGCATACTTTGCAACTTTTTCATGTTTTTAAATCTTTTCCTTGAGCCAGTATGTGCTAATATGACCCATTGCAGGGTAATGAAAAGTCACTCAGCCCCATCTGCTGCTTGTGTCCAGAATAACACGATTGCAACATCTTTTTTTCCGGTTTGGTGCCCCGGAAATCTCACAAAGTCAAATGTCTCGTGAGGGTTAGGCTGACCCAAAGTGGCTAGTTGTTGAGCTAGCACCGAAGTGTTTTTAGCTCATGACTTCTGCTTTTTTTTCTATCTCTCCCTGCTTGAACACAGCTGATTTCTTTGAATGAGTGATGAACCGCTCATGTAGGAAGCAGTGAAGGCTGAGGAGACATTTCAACAGTTAGATTCATAGACATTATATACGTAGACGCCCTGTGGACTGGCGCTGCCTATTGGAGCTGGCGTCTCAGCGCGCCGCCATCTTGAATGGGTTCCCAGATGGCCCCAGTCAGCTTATTTCTACTGAGGAAGGTGTTTACCAAACTACAAAAACACGTTTTATTTTGCTCTTTAACAAAATCGGACATATGCAGGGGGAAGCTGCCTTCAGCATTTCTGCTTCAACAATCTGGAACACTTAATAGATCTGAGGGAAGCATCTGAACAGATTTAAAACTCTTTGATTTAAACAAACTTATGACTGTTATTCTCATACTTTAATCTTACCATAGATATTGTTTTGTTTTTATTGTTTAGTTCTAGGACTGTTTAATAGTTTTTACAGCTTGTTTCTTTTATATATTCCTTTCTTTTTATTGTATTTGTATTGAATGTGCACTATGTTGATGAGTGTGCACATATCTGACAGCATAATGTGTGAATCTATATTTATCATAGATTATTTATCTGCTGTGAAGCTCATTATATTGCTATGCATGAAATGTGCGCTGCTATAAAGTTTGATTTATATTAATAACAATTAATATATAAATATAATAAAATTATAAATATATATAATATATACAAATATGAATTAATTAAATGCATATTTTAATTAAAACATTTTGATTTGATTGTTTGAGTTTATTTCACAATATTTTTCTCACTTACACACACACACACACACACACACACACACACACACACACACACACACACACACACACACACACACACACACACACACACACACACACACACACACACACACACACACACACTGGGGCTATAGGGAGCTAAACCCTTGAAAATAATTTTTTTGCAGAGCTTCTTCCGAGTGCTGCCACTCTGTAACTTCTGGGTGGTGTAATGTGGTGGAGCCTTAATTTATGAAATACAGAAACAACAAGCATGAAATGGTGGCTGTCAATCCCAAGCTGGGTTTCTGCAGTGAGTTCACCGGGTGCAAAAACATCTTCTGGACCATCAGACGGTGGTAAATGCCCTGAAACTGCCCTTCAGTGGGATTGTTATTCCAGCCTCCTACAAGGAAGAAAGGAAGAAAAAAAATCTTAAAACAATTACTTATATTAAAACTATGTTTAGCAGGGACAGAGTCATAAAAAATACACATTATAAAGGTAAATAAAGAAGATGTATAGACATTTTTTCCCAACTGGTAAGTAGGTTAAAAGATAAGGTAATGACTAAGCATGTTACTTTTACAGAACGATGCTTGTTTTAGGAGTATGAGCAGTTTGAGAGGTATCACATCATTTTTTATTTGTTTTAATCGTCTTTAATCTGTGAAGCACTTTGTGATTTATTTCTATGACAGGTGCTATATAAATAAAATGTACTTACTACTACATCAAAACAGACTAAAAAATGGATGACTAGTTATAAGAACAATCTTATCTAAAGTTTGCACACCCAGATACCAAAATCCCATCTAAACAGACTAAAAAGACTAATAATTGTGAAAATTCTCTCTGATGCCCTGACAGAATTGAAGAAATTCTCCAGTGATCCTAACTGAAGCAGTATGTGCAGACCTTGGAGCCGTTCAGGAATCAACAATGTGTCCACGTTGATGACATGTAGATGACATTTACACAATTTTATGAATGGTTGAATAACCAATAATGTTGTTAAATCTTACTTGTGAGCGATAATTCCACACGATCTGCTTTCGATAGTGTGGCGGTTGATGAATTTAACTCTGGTTATGGAGTGAGGGACCCATCCAAGATGGCGGCGATGCTGCTACGCCCAGCGACAGGCCACGGGGCGTCTACATATCTAATGTCTATGGTTAGATTTAGGTGTTTCTGAGCAGAAACAGTGCTAATGTTTTTATGGCGTGATTTAAAACGAACACCAGGGGGAGCCAAAACAAGCAAAACTGCATAATATCCCTTTAAGATCAGGTGTTAACTGATTTTACAGGATACAAGCTCAAAAGAGTTTGCTTTAAATTTCATCTGTCTTTAACAAACCACTTTGACCTGGACTTAGAAAATCTGCCATGTCACTGAGAAAAGGGAAACAATGGTGGTGAAACTTTGAGGTAGCGCCCCCTATAGGTCCAGAGCAGCAGAAAGCACATGTGACCCAATTCTTAGCTGTCCTATAAACACTTGGCTTCCAGTAGATTACTGTCCTCCGCTCACAATCAAAGACATCCTGAAACAAACGACTGCAGCAAGGAAAGATGTGGAGACACACGGGGAGGAATGTTGAAAGGAGGAGACGGTGCTTTAAGAAGAAAAGATTTAGAAAAGGAAAATTAAAAGAAGCAAGATGCTGCCGACCGTACATGTGCAGGATGAGATAATATGACATGTAAGCAAACCTCGGTGCAAAGTCACAACTGATGATGAGTGCTTCAACTTCTGCTTTTTACTTTTAATTAAATGTTCCTAACACCCAAAACAAAATGTCAGTCAGAAACTGACAAAATCTGTATTTATATTTAAAAATCACTTGGAACATTTTCAACCTGAAATTACATTTTCACACAAAATCTCAAGAAATGATAAGGACAACTTATTATAACAAATGAGGCAAATAATGTTCTTAGTCAGATAACCAGAAACAATTAACTCTGTGTGAAAGTATGTGAACCCCCAGTGGGTTCAGATAAAAAGGTCATTTTTAACTTTCTTTTAGACATTTTGATTCTCCTTGAGGAGCTTTCTTAATTAACAAAAAAATACATTTTAAATAAATATTTGTTCACTTATCTCATAAATTTTATTTGCATATAAAGTAATAATTATAGAGAGAAAGACATCAAAATAAAAACAGAAAAGTCAGTTTCAAAGTTGGTCTTGAACAAAGTCACTTGATTCCCAAGCTTGAGAATCTCTCCTTTGACCTCTGAACACAGTCTGTTTTTATTGATAAGCCAGAGCTGGTGGACAAGCGTTTCCTGTTGGAACAACCAGCGTACAGCAGAAAGATATCTGGTAATATGCAGATGTGGAGCGCTTCAGTGCAGTAGAGGCGTACGCTGTGGGGAACCAGTCCAGCACCAGGCCTGAACTGGGATCAGTAAAAAATGTCTCATCTGGTTTAAAGGGAGACTGATTTTGATGGGAACATCTTAGTGGATCTCTAAAATGCATTTTTCTCCCAAAGGCAAAAAATCTTAGCACTTTTTATTATGTTGCATTAAAAAAAGCCACTTCTCCATCTCTGTGATGAGATGACACTGTTTTATGTCTGTTGTTTCATTTCTAATGTCGAGATCAGTGATTGCACTTTGAAGGTAGCTTTCATTTCCTGTCTTTTTCTAAATAAACGGATTCCATTAATTTGTAACAGTTGCACATGAGGGAGGAAGATACAGTATCTGACACAAGAAGGGGAACGCCTGAACAACAAAACACAGGAGGGACCTATTAGCACATTTATATTCACTCTGTGCCACAACCTGTAGGCTGTTAACCAGGGCCGACGTGCAGTGGAGCAGTCATGCCTTGTCCTTGTCTTTCTGTTTCCAAACCTCCATCACTCAAACTTATGCAGAGGCAATATTAATCATCATAACCCTCTCCATGCACAAGCTGCACACACAAAAATAAAACACACTCTAGTGCTCATTCACCAGAAGAAATCAACCAATAAATGTTGCTTGGGAAAACGTTGAATTGTTGCTTTTGATAGAAGATTTTTTTAAATTACAAATAACTTTACACATCAGGAAGGTAAACTTAAACATGAGTCAAAAGCCACTAAATATGTTAAATAGTTAAGAAAGCTATTAAAATGAGCTCCTTACATGTAATTTCTGCAGTGAGTTTGTCACACCGTTCAGATAACTTGAAATATTACTCTAACTGTTGTTGAGTTTATTACACAAACCCAGTCTAGAATAAATTTTAAAATGGTATAGGTTTGATACCCCAGTCATCTGTTGTTATTTTTTAAGTTTATGATTCATTTTGAACAGAGGAATTTCCTCTACACTTATTACAAAATCATTCAAACTTATGACATGAGGTCCCAGATGAAACTGATTCATTATGTTTGGTGTCATCACTCTCATTAAGAGATCCCCATTTTTAGATCTGAGAATGTGATTTCAGACCCTTAAAATAGCCATGAGGTCAAACTGAGGAGCTTTATTTTAAACATACAGAAGTGTGCCGGGTTAAGTCTGAGGGATTTCACGAAGCGCGTTCTCTTTTCTTGTTAATGGCACTGACTTTTTGTGCCTCGAATGACACATTTGTTTCATTTAGTGTCTTACTTTAAATGGTAACATGTACTCACCGAAGGCATTTAGAGGACACTTTGCTTCATGACACCTCTGTAGGATGCAAAATTCTTCAACTCTTTACTATGAAAATAAATCCTTAACAACTAAAACAAAATTTCACTGCATTTTTGATAAAAGCTTCAGAGCACTCAAGAAAGTGCAGAAGCACCAGGATCGTCTACTAAAGGTGGTCCAGCTGCAGGATCAGGGCTCCACCTGTGCAGACCTTTGGAGGATGTCATACTGTATATTAAGAAGGGCAGCAAAGATGTCACTTCTCTCCAAGAAGAAACATCAGACACAGGTGGATATTCTGCTCACAGTCCAGGGATTGGATTGCTGACGACTGGAGGAAAGTTATTTTCTGTGATTGATCCTCTGAATGCTGAAAGTTTGAGGAATCAAAGGTTGTCCAGAGAAGCAAATGTAATCCTATTGAGAACTTGTGGTCAATTCTCACTAGACAGGTGCAGATGCACAAACCCACATACTGTATTCTGACTATAAATGGACTTTCATCAGTCATGATGTTGCCCAGAAGTGGACTATTACAGCAAAAGTAATGGAAAACAGATATTGACTATAACTGTCAATTTAAGTATTTTAACTTTATGACATGCTTGTATTCATTTTTCAGGAACCATATCAACATCTGAACAATAAAAATGTAAAAACACTGAAGCATCAAACTTTGTAAACTTGTATCATTCTCAAGTACGTTTCTTTTACTCCTTTTTATCGCTGCGAATTGGAAAAGCACCATGTTTATTTAAAGGCCCAATAAAACCACTGAATGCTCGGTGAGTGTTAAAACTCTTTATGTTCCGGCCCAAATTGTGGGGGGGGGTAAGGTTAGTCCATATGAGTGATAAAAGGCACAAAAAGATCTCTTAATAGTTTAAGAAGAGCCCTACACAGACAGCCTGGTGAAAGTGTGTGTGCATAAAGAATTTCCTCCTTCCTCTGAAGTGTCTGAATGTCTGCCAGAGAACAATTAGACTGTCAGACGTCTAAACACCATCCAGGGCCAGAGCAACAATACATGTTTGGAATAACCATCAGAGGGCCATTCATACAACCTTAGGTTAATCACCCTCTGTTCATACTCTGCATCCTTCTCTCTCTTCCCTCACACTTAATACACCTCCACATAACCCAGTAATCTCATTCATCAATGCCAGAGCGAAGTGTGTATTAGTAACCCTACAACAGTGTGTAAGGATGCATTATCTTCCTGCCACTTGTCTCCTGACTGCATCAGAGGAAGGGAGTAATTTCAGAACGGCAGAAAACTGATGAGAGCTTTGCTGTTGGTCTGGCCTTGTTTGCTTCTGAGTCATTGTGTTGATTCACTCTGACCTTTTTGCCCATTGTTTCTATGGACACTGACATTCTTATGGCTCGTCTTGTATATTACCAAGTATGCGATAAGCCTAGAGAATACACTGGTGGAGATTAAATGAGTTCCCTACTGAAACAAGACGTGCAAGTTAATTAGATGATGTTGAGCTATTTGAAGATTATTTTACGCAACAAAACAACATTTTTAATGAAAAATATGAAAGGTTCCAGGTGATCTATGTGACAAATGTATGTAAGAATGTATCACAACGTATATTTTTTAATGTCTTCAGACAAATATTTGTTGAATCTACAAGAAAAAAATCTCACTGTTGTGTCATTAATGAGCTGGTCTCTTCTAGTCCAGAGTTTAGGCAGACGGGGAACAAATGAAGGAAATCCAGGTCTATTGTTACTCTACCCAGAAGTGGTTGAAAAACAGACCACTTCAAGAGGAAATTGGTCCAAAAGGAATCCAGGGAAATTTCTAAGCATAAGTCAGCCACCAAAAAGAAACAATAATGGCGCGAATAAAAGAGCTACAAAGACGAAAACACTGTCCTTTAAGCACTGCAGTCAAAGCCCTGGAACATACACGCTCAGGCAATCATGCAATTCAAGTAGAATGGAAAAAAGCAATAGTTACATCTAACTTTCAAAAGCTTAATATGTGAAGGGACTCAAATCTCAAATGATGTTCTAAAGGATGGGAGTTTCTTTTTATTTTGAGTATATCCTCCTAGGGAAGGATTATGGTAAAGAGTCCAGGTGTTAAAGGGCTTACTGAGCATATGGTAACTCTCAGAAGACTTTCTTTGAAATCCCTTCCCTCCGTTTTTCTCTGTTACTGACTGCCTAGTTCATATTCTCAGTGCGGAGGCATGTGTGTCTCCTGTTGCCCTCTGTCTAAGGGTGGCATTATGGACTCAGCAGGGCGATCGGTGGGGGTCAGAGCCAGCGTTTAACCCTCTGTAGACCCAGCAGCCACCCTCCATACTATACACCTGTTTCTTTTTACACACAGGACGGAAACAGCAGTAGCCGCATGAACTCAGAGGTGAGTTTTCTACCAACAGAACAGATATTTTTATATCAAATCAATTAAGGAGCCAAGGAGAGATCTCCTATATCCACAAACCTCATTCTCACATAGAAATTAAGTTAAAATGACAGGCTCATCTTCATGGAGAGACATTAATTATGTATTGACAAATATGTGTGCTTGTGCTTCATTTCATGTAAAATTCAAGCTGTTTTTTTTCCTTTTTTTATGGAAAAAAACAGTATCTATGAGGTCCTCTTGCCTTGCCAGAAAGACAAACAGAGAGAGAAGTGAAGTGGAGGAGCCAAGAGGGAGGGTTCATAGAGGATTTGGGTCATAGATTGCCAAGAGGGATTGTATTGTGTGTTTCTGTGTGCAATTGTGTTAGTCTGTAAATGTGTTTATTTATGTATTTTTTTCTAGTCTTGTGCTAAGTCATGTGGGTCTGTATCAGTTACACAACAGATCTACTGATTAGATCTAATTACGTTTAAGTCAAAGCACTTTTTTTATTTTGTTTCAAAGTTCTTCAAAGAGTTTGTTGTAGTATCGCCACTGCTGTACTAACATAAAGACATGAGCAAATTGTATTTTTGGAATACTTTTCATAACTTGATTTGAGTTGGTTCCATATTGTGCGCCACTGTTCTTGCAGTCACAGTTTTTAATCTACCCAAGGGTCTGTTTGCAAATATGAGAAATATGCTAATTAGCTTAACGGCATTAGTGGCTGAAAATAGAGCACAAGAAAATATAGTCTAGGGTCGGTTACATCATCTGTTTAGGCTGAATGACCCCAGAAAATGTAAGTGCACACACTGTGACAGCCAAAGAAACCACAAAAACCTGGAACACATATCTGTAGTTGTGAGAGGGCTTTCACACAGACATGGTTTTGGCAGCGATGCTAGACACTATGGGTGAAACGCCAGACTGTCTCTCAGTGCTGGCCTGCATCCATGCACCATGCTCCCCTGGGGTGAAGGGTTACTAGACCACTGACCTTCAGAGTGATGCTGCACCAGAGAGAGGATAAAGACGCATCATATATCTGCAAATAATGTAACTATACTTACTGAGAGGAGAAAAAGTAAAAAATGATTCAGTTCTGTGATTTTTGGCTGGATTTATGAGTTTGATGAAGTGTTAAAGTGTTATTTATGCAACTCTCTTGAGCATTCGTTGTTGCTGGGATGAACTTCAGTGTCTGTCTGTCTGTCATTCACTACGATGAGTTGCAGGAACTCACTAGAAATGTTCTCTATTTATTAATCTCAGAGGTCAAGGGTTCATGACCCATTACTCTGTGCTGTCATCACATGACCCCATAGCGACATCACTCAGTGAGATGTCCTGTGGACTCAGCACATCTGCGCACATCTCCTGTCAATCACACCAGCTACGAGGAACTCCGTGGTCAGAGGTGATGCCTGGATGTTTTCTCGTCTCTCTACTCTGTCAGCAATGTTTCTGAATAGTTGGAAATGTTGTTTTGACGTGCTCATGGTTTAGTGGCCATAACAAATCAAGGACTTTCCATTCACTTGTAATTTGCACCAAGAAGACTCGTCACTGATTAGAAGACACGATAGGAACCAAGTGACTCGTCAGTGAGAACTCATTAGTAATCATATATGGTAATGATTTTCTGAACAGCTTATAGGCAATCTCCTTTAATCAGTTCAGTTTCATTATTTTCCTGATCATGTAGACAGTGATCATCTGTGAGATTCAGATCTGACTTTATTTTTTCTTTGGTCACTTCTACAGAAGCTCTGAAAGCCAGCCAGCTAACAAACTGAAATTGAATGAAATTAGATCTATTTTGTTTCTCTAAATATATTTTTTCTTTAATGTCATAAATGCTAACATAAAGCAATATGTATATTATTATTAGTTTGTTTGCAATTTGGAGCTCAACAACAAAAATCAATCATATATCTTTTTGCTTCTTTCCTAAATGAGAATAAGATTATTTTCAGAAAGCTTTTGTCTCCTTTTAATCTGCTTATAAATCATAAAAAAGGGACCAAAAACATTGAACAAACTTAGAAAATGGGACGACCTTCATTGTTTTTATTTTATTTATTTATTTTTTATAATTTTTATGTTGGTGTTCAGGGCTTCCTGATCTGATAAGTGTTTGAAACATTCAACAATCTTTTGAATTGTTGAGTCGTGTTAGAGGTCAGAGGAAAGATTAAGCAAATGTCTCCACACAGGCCAGATTTAACTGTACATTTCACAGATGTAGATCTGGTTACAGATGGACTTCACTTCATTAGTGCAGAACGAAGCTGTTGGAAGTTTCTCAGCAGCCCTGGAAGCACAGTTTAATCCACTTATATCATATTGTGAGGTAGAAGAAGAGCGAGAAAAAGAGAGCAGTCTGCAGCTGAGTAACTTTTAAAGTATAACTAAAGTTTATTCACTTTGTTCATTAAAATAAGTCCTTAAAAACTTTTTTTTTTAACTTTAAAATGAAGTGTGAACACACATTAGCAATAAATTTGTGACATTTTCTCCTGATTCCTTCCTGTTTTAATTTACACCATGCAGCCATTTGTCACCTTCTATGATTACCACTTTAGCCTTGGGATTTGCTGTTGCAGCTTTGACTATATGCAAAGAACTTCTGGCTGCATCAACATCTGTGAGTGCTGCGATAGTTTAGGCTAATGTTTTAATTGGTTCCTGAGAACACAGGGCAATCCAAATTGCTTTAGTGTCCCAGAGGCTTTCTCTCTTAATGAGATATTTTACCCTCCCAGGATCAGAGGGGTCCTGACCCGTGTGTCGTCACCGGGATATTATTGTAGCAGAGACCCCCCCATCCCTCTGGTAGAACACACTGAGAGGTTAATGAAAGCAGAAGTCAAGGGGATGTATGTACACGCAAAGGGAACAGCTGTTTTCAGGCACAAAACAACGAAAAAAGGAAAAGGAAGATTTTTGTTTAAGCTCCTTCCTCAACACGTTCATATGTAGTTCTGTAATGAATACGGGCTTAAAGTGCTCACCCTCAGGTTTAAACGAGAAAACGGTTCAGGAATTACAGCTCTTCAGCTCCTTTAAGTGTAGGAACCTCTATAATAAAAACATGAAACACAAGCTGGTTCACGAGAGAGGAAATCCTTTAGTGTTAGACAGCTTGGAATTATTTTTTTAATTTAAAAACAAAAACTAAAGATCAAAATGACAATTTTAAGAAATTCCAGCCGTTTTGAGACTCTTTTCATATATTTAGACTATATGATATTCTTTGATTTTTTTTAATGTATCTGACAAAAAGGTCAACATTTTCTTGATGAAAGGCACAAACTTACATGAACATAACCATTATTTTTTTTAGTGCTTAAATGGATACATTTGTCAAAATTTTTGCTTCTACATTTCTCAACCTCTAATCATTTTTTCCATTATCTCGTTTCGTTTTGTATAAAAGACAATTTAACCTCAGAGAACAGTATATTTTTCATGCAAAAATATAGCATTAATCTTGATATTGCATAGATGTTTCACTGAAATTCACCTCTGCCCTCTGCTTCCATTCAACAGTCCCATTATACTGTAGGAAACACTTCAGTAGTGGAAATATTACTGTCTAATAAAGGTAAAGTGCAGAAAGAAATTCTAGACAAATGTCTAAAAAAAATTTAAAAAGCCAGTATAGACTTAAAATATATACATATTTCACAAAACAAGATAATTTTGCAAGAACATAATTTATAAAACACATTAAGGTTGTGTGACTGGCTTTCAGTGGCACTGGGTCACCATTACTGATCAACATTATGAATAAAAGACAGATAAGCTCTAATTGATTAGATCTTATAAAAATCTCACTTTAACAACATTTAAAAAATGATCAGAGACACAAGACAGCATCGCATCAGAGTCCAGATCAATCTGAAGCTATCTGATCGTTCTATCTGATCATATTAATGTACTGCAGCTTGGTCTCTTTGTCATTGCCCTAATTAAGAAGAAGAATTCACTCTATGCTCTTTAAATCAATAGTTCTCCCTGGACTAAATCCAGCAGATGTTCGCATGCAACCCAAGCTCACATCAAACACCAACACTCTTCTCCATGAAACAAATGATGCTAACTCTTTAAAACTTACTGAATATACAAAGTGGTACTCCTAACAGGAATATGACCTTTGCAGAAAGCAAAGCTCCTAACACTATGTTTGTCATTGAATCATAGAACATAACATGAATGGTTTAACTTGCTTTTCTGCTTGGATTCTAAGCAGAGAACGAGAGAAAAGGTATATTAAAGACTGATTTATCTGTGGATCTTTCTTTTGTAATGTTCTTTGTGAAACACATATTGCAAAACTGAATGTAATCAGGTAATCAGGAGGGAACGCAGGCATCCATCTCCCCAGATACACTATCCAGCTAAACATGGAGATCCAAAGTCCAGAGAGCATACACATTATACTGCCACAGGTATTAGGATGTCCCACAATACCTCTGCATTCAAGTGTTCCAATAAAAACATGGTTGAGTGAGTTTGGTTTGTTTTCGGTCCAGATGATCAGTGGCTCCACTCTGAGTCCCCCCTTGATCTCCTGCAGTCTCAATCTAAACTTTCTGACCATATGTGGGGGTTGGAAGAAAAAAAACAGTAAATTGAGATTTCTGCTCAGCTCCGTTTTTACCACAATAAACCAGAGCGACCCCCCATTACTGCAGCTGGTTCAGCTTTCGCTCCACCCTACCATCACTTGTGAACAAGACACCAAAATACGAGTCTCAGACAGAGCACACACTCACAGCATCAGTATTAAGACTGTTAAACTGGGCTTGTCCTCCCTCTGACTAGCTGTTAGCTTGACTGCTCCATGAAACCCTGATTAACTGACAGGTGTCAACTCCAGGTAAGATACTGACTCTCAATAAAAACTTCACAGAACCACACTTCAAGAACTCTCCAATATTATGCATGATGTCTACAAGAAATGATCTGTGAAAACGTGTTTAATTGTTTGATATTTGTGTTTTCTTGGAGGATTCATTGTGTGAAACATAATGATGACGATATCTTCGCTCAGAGATCAGATTGTAAAATCTTTTGTCTATTTTACGAGATGTGCTAGCGGCAAAACCAGCTGCTGTCTTTTCCTTGTCGAATCCACTTTTTGATGAATGTGACAAGAACAAAACGATTCTTTAAAACGCTGCATAGTTTCTTCTACTTTCAAAACCTCTCTAAGGGTTACCCCCCGCCCCTCGTTGGTTAATAAAAGAGAGGAGGAAAAGAATGAGGCAAAACAGAGCCAAGCAGCTTATGTCCTTCACCTGTGGTCAACCATGACAAAAGCTCTTTAAATAGGGCCAGACAAAAGAGAAAAGATTACAATCTGCACTGGCTGTCAGTGTTTAGCAGGAACATTTCCTTCTTGGCCTCTTCATTGTGACAATCAAACAAAAAGAAAGGAGAAATTGAGACGAAAGGAGGAAACGTACATGGACATGGCCTAGCCTCGGGTCATTTTGGTCTAAAGGGACTTCTGTTTATACCCGTGATGAAATAACAGAAATCAGAGATACGGAAAGCACTTCTTCTCTGCTGATAGAAGCATATATGACGCAAAGCTGATTCCCGCCAGCAAAGCAGAGATACAGCAGATATCTTCTTCTGGCAGCCTCAGGCCTCCCAGCACCACCTCCTCCATGCTAAACCCTTCTTTAAAAGCAGCTAAATCAATCTGATACACCTTGTTTAAGTCCCTGAAGGATCTGTTAGATTAAGAATTAACTGCTGATATATTACCCAGCAATCTATTTGGAATGAAAGCATGATGACAAACTCCCAGTAGAGGTGGAACAAGGAAAAGCTCAGGATGTTTACAGCAAAAAACAGGTGATACGATGATAAATAAAAGGGTTTCTCCACCCAGCCCCCTGATGGATAGCATATATGATTTGAGATCACATTAAAACACTTGTTTGTGCTGTAATGTCTGTTCTAATAACTTTACCTTCAAATAATCACTTTCTATTTCTTGTCATGTCCAGAGATGACCAATAGGAGAACTGAGCTCTGGATTTGTTGTGTTTTTATTTGTTGGTTTTCAGCTTTCATGTCATTTTTTTTTGTTTTCACTCACTGTTTGGTCATGTTGAAGCTCTACAGGAGTAATCCCAGGCTGAGGATAATAATGTGGACATGCACGTTTCGATGTGTTTGTCTGATTTGACCAAATCTAAGCGAGAATGGGCTGATGTTTACTAAAATGACAACAATTTGTTTGACAGTGGTGGTGCAAAACTTGAATCCACAAGCACAAAAAAAGAGGAAGTCATTGGAGTTAATGGTTTTGGTTTTTGGTTAACTTTCATTCTACTAAAACACATTTTAGAAATCTAATCTGTGGTCTATATTTTGGTTGATTTACTTGAAATAATGAAATATTAGAAGTTTGGATCAAATCTTGAAGCTTAATAAAAGAAAAAAATATTGCAAGAACTTTTACAATCTGTTGTTTGATGTGTTGTGAGTTCCTGTCAGCTATCACCACATGGGATTTGATCTCAAAAGCAGTCAAATTTGAGTCATAGCCCTTTTTGTGTTTGCTAGGATTGAATAGCTGCAGCCATCTTGGCTCCAAATGTTGTAGTAGTAGACGATCATCCACTGAAGACTTCCTGAGAGTTTCATTAAGTGGTTCATAATAAACATTTAGCAATAAAGTCTTGTCTTTCAACAAAACAATAAAGATGTTCGTTCCCTTTCACAACCGTTATCGTCATCTTGAAGTAGTTTTAATAGCATCGAGTCATGAGCTCTATTAAAACCATATATTAGCTTTAATGACTGGTGGATTAGTCCTTTCTGCTCCATCAATAAGACCTGCGTACCTGTTGTGCTGCTGCTGCTCGTCTCTACAGAGGCGCCCTCACAGGAGCAGGTCGCCACTTTGACTGACAGACTGATTTGCTGCATTCTCCACTGCTGTTCCTCTCCACCAAGCTGAGAAAATTAGATCTACAGTCACCGCACTAATGTCATTTAATGCTGCTTGTATTATTCTGCTGTGGCAGTCTAGTTTCCTTCTTTGTGTGTGTGTGTGTGTGAGTTTGCATGTGTTTTTTGTGTCAGCATGTGTCGGTGAATTGTGTATTTGTGCAGTGACCCACAGAGGTTAACATGTTACCTTATAATGCAGTTTAAAGTAGTTCACAGTGCGGCTAGACTTTTTGTCTCATTATATTTCTGCGTTTCATGATCAAAGCTGACCACGTCCAGGAGAAACCAGCGTTTGAACAGACCTCGGGTTTGACTGTCACTGATCTAGTTTATGTCAGGCAGATTCATCGAATCCAGAGACTGATATTGTGGAGCAAAGCAGAGCTGTGGAGCACTCTGTGCTGCAACTCACAGCTCTGACCCAGATCCCAAACGAAGAAGGGTTTTCATCTTTTCACTCTCTTTTTAGAACAAAGGCTCCTCTAGCCCTCAGATATGTGCCTCAGTTCCACTCAAATGTGCGTTTCCATCACCTTCTCCTGTTTCTGTGTTCTGGATTTCCTGAGATCAAATCCTCTGGTTTCTGAAGACTAAATGATGAAGATGTGTCACTCAACTTAACATGCTCCCTAATTAGGAAACATCAAGACAATTCGGTATGCATAGCTATGCATATATTTAAGACAAGTGAAGTTTTTTTGTATGGACTTCTTAAATTAACCCCCTTTTTTAACAAGCTGCTGTTTTAAACCTCTCTAACTGCCGTAGAACATTCCAACCTTTTCACAGAACCTGCTCCTCAATTCTACAGCATTCTCCCAAGATTCTTTGAACATTATGGAAAATTAAATTAACATAAAATCAATTAAAGCATTAATTAGCCCTCTTTAATTACACTAACTGAAGTATACTTTCCATTATTTATTCCATAATTAATAGACTTTAATTAGCTGGTATCAATATTAAACACCACAATGATCCCTTTAAGTGAAGTGGGCATCTGAGGCTCATTAACAACTTACAGTGACCAATAGCAGATCAGCTGATTCCCTAAGCAGCCAATAGCACAATGGTATTATAGTATTAACATAATGGGAGACATGGCTGCTCGTTTGGCAAAAAGTGGGCTGTGAATTGATGGTTAACGATGTCATACTTTATTACAGGAAAACAATCTTTGACTTTGTTAAATAAATCTTGCCAATATTCAAACCCCCTCATGGGTCATTTTAAGAAAAAGCTTTTACTTTTTAGGTTATTTTAGGTTGAGATGCAGGGAGACCATTATCCAGCCAATCAGGTGTTGTTTGACAAAATATGTTCACAATGAAAGCCAGTATGAGGGAAGAAATCAACAATGTTTAAAACATGTAGCATTTACTTCTTCTTCTGGAGTCTGTTCTGCAGAATTAGTTTTTGTTAAAGCGGAGCCAGACCCACCGTGTTTGACTAGAAACGTTGTCCCTCGTGCGTAGAGAGACACCTGATCAGTCTGCAGATGACCCCACTTCTTGTTGACTGTGTTAGGTGCTGCCTGGATCTTGAGGGTGCTTTCCTCTCACTCTCTTACTGCCTCCGTTATCGAGCTGCTGAGACCGCAGCTGTAGGTGATATGACAGCTAATTAGCTGAATTATCAGTGACCCCGTTAACAAGCCCATCATTTAAACCTGCTCTTCTCCTCTGAGAGTCCAGCGCGAGCCCAGAGAGAGTGTGGGGCGGTGGAAGGAGGAGGAGGAGAGTAAATGAGAAACACAAAATGATAGATGCAAAAGAAATGAAACAGAAGAGATAAAAATGTGCGCTGGATGTGGGAAGGAGAAGAAATGTAGCACAGTGGAGAAACATTTGCTGTGAACTGTCAATTGAGAGGTTGAGCAGCTCACAAAGAGAACAGAGAGGGAGGCAAAGCAAAGGGAAATAGAGCAGTTTGCTGTTGATGGCTTAATCTGTGAGAGCATTTTCCAAGAAGAGCAGTAGAGTAACTAAAAAAGGAGCTGAATTAGCCAAAGTAATGATTTGAGTGTAAATGAGGATGGACAGCCGTGCTCCTCCTGTTCTGTTCTCACCTCGGCGTCTCAGAAAGCCTACAGCGTGCAGATGGCACCGTTAATTACACACTGCAAACAGAGAGGGTCAGCTCCTGCTTCCTCACATCACTAAATCTAAATCACAGTGATGCAATTTGGTGTGTGTTAGAGACTAGGCGAGCGATTTCTCCAACTGCCTTTGTGGTATGTGTCTGTTAGGCTGCTAAAATGGTCTCTCTCACAACTGAGAAGTAATAAAGAGACCAGGTTGTAGGACGGCTGCAGCCGTTAGACATCTCATTAGTGTCCGATCGGACAGAGAAACAGCGTGAGAACACAAAGGCACAAAGGCATTTGGTACGTACAGCCCTGGCACAGCATGGCTCGTTTGCACACACCTGGTAACCAAGACAATGAATATAAAGGGTTGACAGTTTCTTCACAAGGACTGAGAGGTTAAATCAGAAGCAAATGCATCTAAATGCTTCTGAAAAATACAATTTTAAAACATGACGGACTTAAAATAATGATTTGTGCCAAGATGACTGAGAATTGGCCTTTAAAAAAATGGGATTCTGGGTTATTATGATCAAAATAATACTAAGAGGATTTTAAAAAAACAACAAGTTTAGAAGTGAGAACTAAAAAAAAAGCAAGACAAAAAACTTAAAGAGGGGAAGGCTGTATCAAATACAAATTATTCATGTACCAGTAACCCATTTAGTTACATAACACCAGTGATTATGTATGCATAGCCGCACTTGTCAGCTCTGAGAGAAGTTGAGAATATTTACTGAGGGAGAGGACTGTTGCTTGGATGAAAAGAGACCTCCAGCTTACTCTCTTTTTGACTGTTTAGAGCCATAACACACACACACACACACACACACACACACACACACACACACACACACACACACACACACACACACACACACACACACACACACACACACACACACACACACATACCACAATATTAGTAGGATGTACTTGTGAATATGGCCTACAGCACAGGGTGACTATGTGCTTTCAAACACACACAAAATGCACTGCAGACACCAAAACACTTCATAATTCACCCCAAACTAACTCTAAAGCTGCCAGAACAATAACAAGTACTGACATACAGCAGTAGTGGAGCACTGCTCAATGAAAAACTGAACTAATCACAAAGAACAATGTTCTGAAGACACTCTCTTGCTTAAGAGGCAGACAGGAGGCAGATGAATCTGGTGGACAACTTTGTGGAGTAGTCCTCAGGAATCACGTGCTTCTAAATGGGACTAAGAGCAAGGGGACTGTGATCGACCTCAGGAAAACATCTCCAACCAGACACACAGAGCTACATATATCTCTGTGTGTACTGAAACAACAAGCTGAATTAGCACGACATAACCAATGCTGTTTGCAAGAGGAAGATGAACAGACTACCTTCTTAAAAAACTCTGATTCTTTAAGGTGTGCAGTAAAAGGCTGGAGGTCTTCTATCAGTTTGGGGTAAAGGTTATATTTTCTGTGGTGTTTGCTGGTGGAGCAGCACCAATACCAAAAAACCATGACAACAGCAACAACAAAATCTCTCATGGATATAGGGTGAGGGAGAGATCGACAGGCTGATCGGGGCAGCGACTGCAGTGATGCTGAACCAGGCTGTTGTGGTGAAGAAGGAGCTGAGCCAGAAAGCAAGGCTTTTGATTTACTGGTTGATTTATGTTCTAATCCTTACAGATAGTTATGAGCTTTGAGTGATGACCAAAGAAGTGCAAATGTCTGAAATGAGTTTCCTCTGCAGGGTGACCAGACTCAGCCTAAGAGATAGGGTAAGGAGCTCAGACATACTCAGACTTGGAGTAGAACCTCTGCTCCTCCTAATTGAGAGGAGCCAGTTGAGGTGGTTCGGGCATCTGGTCAGGATGCCTCCTGGACGCCTCCCTAGGAAGGTGTTTTGGTCATGTTGCACCGGCATGATGCCCCCAGGTAAACCCAGGAAAAGCTGGAGGGAGTATATCTCCAGAATGGCTTGAATCCCACCGGAGGAGCTGGCAGAGGTGACTGTGGAGAAGACAGTCTGGATTTTACTACTTGGGGTGCTGCCCCTGAGACCCAGATCTGAAATGAGAAATACAGGTGGTCAGTATGATGATATTAGTCTGTGAAGGATCAATGCTGTATGTTTTTATTATAAAACCTTAACCAGAGAATGAAGAATCATAAAAATCAGTTTTATTAAAAGTAGATCTTTTTAGACAAATCAGAAACATTATCTTTTTAAATTTTCTACAAAGCGCTATTTTTTCCCCTCTTTGTCATCTCGTTCCATGTTCTATGCATGTAACATCTTACTGCGAGGCGAAACCCTCATGACATTCTGCCAAGTGCCGAGCTGTATCAAAGGAGTAATAATAGGGATTTGTCTGTGCGGAGTTCACAGCACAAAAGCTGAAGTGATGGATCAGAACAAAGCGAGCAGTCGTCCCTCCCGTCTCAGGGCTACAGATAGAGACGTGAGGAGCCTCTGACTGACCTCCAGTATTTTGGATCAGATGACATAAAGTGGCAGTAGATTATCCTCTCATGTCATTCTGCTTAATGCTCAGATACACAGTATACGCGTGTGCACGCCACATACTGCAGACTTTGAGACACCATGGTTGCACCTGATGATGAACCCATTTGCAGTTTCTGACATGCTGGTGATGCAGAATTTTAACTCGAGTAAATTGTTCATCCTATCAAAATGTTTACAGCCTCTTAAACAGAATCATAATCCAGAAAACCCAATAAGGTCATTTATTTACACTGTGAATTTGCAGATCTGAGAAATTCCGAAAGGGATTTTCTCCTGTAAAGCAGCAAGCATGCAGCTGGATCTAACTGTCACTATATTTGCAGAATACTCTCACCCAGTGCATGTAATTTGCTACCCTCGCCTTGCATCTTTTTAATTCACTTTTAGACTCAGCTGTGCTCCAGCTGATATTCATCAGCCTCTATAAAATCAAATCATTACTGAAGATTTTTGCAGGGAATTTGGCTGAAAACATGAGCAGATTGCTGGGATGACTTGATGCTATAAAGCTACATTTGTCTTATAATAGATAAAATAATAAATCAAAATCAGTTATTATCTGTCTTTGACTTGATTTTTCCCCCCCAAATCTTGTAATTAAATTGTGACTATATTGGTTTATAGAATAGGAACACTTAAATCAATAATTACAGCATAAAGTGAAGAGTTAAACACCAGGACAGTCTGAGATATCATCTTAACAGATAACAGGCATTCTAATTGTCATTATAACTCAGAAATTAAAATTAAATGGTTGCATTTTCACAAAAATGTAATAACATTGTGATTTAGTTGATGTAAAAAACGCTGCAAATTTCACTATGTCAGATCGGATCGGCTGAAACCTCTGTGAGTTCGAGTGTAGCGTGTGTGCGGCTCAAACGCGGCAGTAATTAGCGCTGAGCGTTCGCGTACACGCAGTTAATCTCGGAGCAGCCGTGCGGTTCTCGATGGAAGCGAGACCGCGGGACTACTCCGATAAGTAAGTAGTAAAACTGACTTACTGGTAGGTTGAGGATGAAGCTCGGAAGCCTGGTAGGTTTGGATGAAGCTCGTAGCATGAATGAATGAATCGATGACTGAGCACAGGTGTGTGGGGTGAAGGGTCATTTATAGAGGAAGTGAAGCCAGAGGGGTGATGGGAAATGGAGTCTTAGCGGGAGGAGCGGTCAGAAGGAGGGGAAACCGTGACAGTACCCCCCCCTCCAGGGGCGGCTCCAGAAGCCCTAGACTGACGGGCACGGAAGTCAGAGATGAGGGTCGGATCCAGAATGGAGCGAGCGGGTTCCCAGGAGCGTTCCTCAGGGCCGTAACCCTCCCAGTCCACGAGGTACTGCCACCCACGACCTCGACGACGAGCGTCCAGGATGCGCCGGACAGTGTAGACCCGGTCGCCGTCGACGAAGCGAGGAGGCGGAGGAGAGAGAGAGGGCACCAGGGGCGAGGAGACGTAGGGCTTGAGCTGAGAGACATGAAAGACAGGGTGGATCTTGAGAGTCGAAGGAAGACGAAGACGGTAGGCGACAGGGTTGATGGAGTGGTCGATGACATAAGGACCAATAAAGCGAGGGGTGAGCTTCCTGGACTCGGTCCGGAGGCGCAGGTTGGAGGTGGAGAGCCAGACCTTGTCGCCGGGCTGGAACGAGGGACCGGGCCGGTGACGGCGGCGATGCTGGCGGACGTACTGGGACTGGGCCCGAGCGATAGCAGCACGAGCTTTGACCCAGGCCAGCCGACACCGACGGACCATGTTCTGGGCAGCGGGAACTTCCACCTCCGGTTCCTGGTGACCGAAGATGGGCGGCTGGTAGCCGTAGCACACCTCGAATGGAGACAGGCTGGTGGCAGAGGAGACGTGAATGTTGTGGGAGAGCTCCGCCCACAGGAGGTATTTGGGCCAGAGCGACGGCTGGGTGGAGACAAAGCAGCGGAGGTAACGTCCTAGCTGCTGATTGGCCCTCTCAGTCTGGCCGTTGGTCTGAGGGTGGTAGCCGGATGAGAGACTGGACGTAGCACCCACCAGACGACAGAACGCCTTCCAGAACCGGGCGGTGAACTGGGGGCCTCGGTCGGACACCACATCCGTGGGGAAGCCGTGCAGGCGCACCACGTGCTCAAGGAGGAGTTCCGCAGTGCGCTTGGCCGTGGGGAGGCCAGTGAGGGCCACCAGGTGGACGGCTTTGGAGAAGCGGTCCGTGATGGTGAGTATGGTGTCCAGACCGTCCACGACTGGGAGGCCGGTGACGAAATCCAGTCCTATGTGGGACCACGGCCGTTTAGGGACTGGAAGGGGTTGAAGGGACCCAGAGGCTGGCTGGTTAAGGGACTTGGAGCGGGCGCAGACGTCGCAGGCAGAGGTGTACTCCTTAACATCCTTCGCCATTTGCGGCCACCAGAGGGCCCGCTGGAGGAGCTTGAGGGTCCTGGCGAAGCCCGCATGGCCGGACAAAGGTGAGGAGTGAGCCCACGTGAGGGCTTCCTGACGACAGCCTGTGGGAACGTAGAGGCGGTTGTTGGGAGTTTCTGGAGGAGCCGGGTCATTGGGGAGTGCTGCTCGGATAGAGTCCTCCAGGGGCCAGTGGAGAGGGGCCAGGAACCGTTGGGACGGCAAGATGGGACTGGGGTCTTGAGAGGGAGCGGAGTGCGTGAATTGACGGGACAGAGCGTCAGCCTTGTGGTTCTTGGAACCGGGTCGATAGGACAGCAGGAAGTTGTAGGGTTCGAAGAAGAGGGCCCATCGGGCCTGGCGAGGGTTGAGCTGTTTAGCGGACTGGATGTGGATGAGGTTTTGGTGGTCTGTCCAGATGGTGAACGGCTCCACCGTCCCCAACAACCACTGTCTCCACTCCTCGAGAGCCCACTTAATGGCTAGGAGCTCGCGGTCTCCCACACCGTACTTCTGTTGAGTGGGGGAGAACTTGCGGGAGAAGTAGATGCAGGGATGGAGTATTTGGTCGGGACCCCGCTGAGACAAGATGGCGCCGGCGCCTACGTCGGAGGCGTCGACCTCCACCACAAAGGGTCTCAGGGGGTCTGGGTGGAGCAGTATGGGTGCTGAGGTAAACCGTCCAATGAGGTCTCGGAAGGCTTGGTTGGCGGTAGGGGGAAGACAGAACGGACGGGGCTGATTGGTTGGTTTGGTTAGAGAGGTGAGCGGAGCGACTATGGAGCTGTAGTCCTTAATGAAGCGGCGGTAGAAATTGGCGAACCCCAGGAAGCTTTGGAGCTGCTTGAGACTGGTGGGGTGAGGCCAATCTGCGACGGCGCGGACCTTTTGGGGGTCCATAGAGAGGCCCTCGGACGAAATGATGAAGCCTAGGAAGGCCACGGAGGTCTGGTGGAAGGAGCACTTTTCCAGTTTGCAGAAGAGGCGGTTCTCCAGGAGCCTGGAGAGCACAGCCCGGACGTGGTGGACGTGTTCGGCCTCTGATCGGGAGTAGATCAGGATGTCGTCGAGGTAGGCGAACACCCACCGGCCCAACATGTCTCTTAACACGTCGTTGATGAGACGCTGGAACACGGCGGGGCTGTTGCACAGGCCGAAGGGCATGACGAGGTACTCCCAGTGCCCGGTAGGGGTGATGAAGGCGGTCTTCCACTCGTCCCCCTTCTTAATACGCACCAGGTTGTAGGCGCTCCTCAGGTCGAGTTTAGTGTAGATACGGGCCTGAGAGAGAGAGTCGAGGGCAGTGGACATGAGCGGCAGGGGGTGACGGTCTCTGATGGTGATCTTATTCAGGCCCCGGTAGTCTATGCAGGGCCGTAGGCCCCCATCTTTCTTTTTGACAAAGAAGAAACCGGCAGCCCCTGGGGAGGTGGACGGACGGATGAAACCCTGCTGGAGCGCCTCTGAGACATACTCGTCCATGGAGCGGGTCTCGGCGGGAGACAGGGAGAACAGGCGGCCACGCGGAGGCGTGGTACCCGGTTGGAGTTGGATCTCCATGTCGTAGGGGCGGTGAGGAGGCAGGGTAGAGGCCTGCTCTTTGTTAAAGACCCGGACCAGGTCCTGATAGGGAGCAGGGACGCCCTCCAGCGGAGTCTGAGGAAGGTTGGGTGTTATGGTGGTTCTGCTGGGGGAGCAGGAGAGGTGGTGATGGCACGTGGGGCCCCAATGAACTAGACGGTTGGTGGACCAGGAGATGTGCGGGTCATGGAGGCAGAACCACCGGTGACCCAGGATGAGAGGCGTGGAGGGAGCGGAAATGATGAGGAACTGAATGGTTTCATGGTGGTCCCCCACTCTCATCTGGATAGGTTGGGTCTGATGTTGGACCGGGAAAGGACGAAGGGGGTGACCGTCCACTGAGGTGACCGGAACCGAACGGTCCAGTCTGCACCGGGGGATCTGGAGACGGTGGACCAGGTTCTGGTCTATGAAGTTGTCGGCTGCTCCTGTGTCCAACAGAGCTTCAAGTTCAGTTGACCCCTGGTCCCATAGGAGGGTTACATTGAGGAGGAAACGGTTTGAGGGGGAAGTAGCAGCACCCGGTAAAACACCCCCGACGTTTACCGGGTCTCGTCGTTTCCCGACGGTGGCCGCAGTGGGCACTGAGGACGGCGATGTTCTGAAGATCCGCAGTAGGCGCACCGTCCCTCTCTCCATCTGCGCTGCCGTTCCTCTGGGGTCAGGTGACCCAGTTGCATGGGTTCCTCTTTAGAGGCGAGGGGCGTGGCCGCGCCGGGAGAGACCGGTCGAGCCGCCGGAGCAGCGGGGTGAGGGGCTCTCGAGGAGCGGGGGCGAGTGAGGACGCGTCGGTCGATCTGTAGGGCCAGGTCCGCTACAGCATCCAGAGTGTTGGGGAGCTCGCGGCCCACCATCTCGTCCCTGATGTAGTCGGCCAGTCCCTCGACGAACACGGACTTCAGAGCCGCGTCCTCCCACTTTAGCTTAGCGGCTAGGGTCCGGAACTCCGCCACGTACTGGCACACAGGACGGGCCCGTTGACGGAGTCTGAGCAGCTGGGACTCGGCTCCGATCTCGCTGCTGGGAGGGACGAACGTCTTCTTCAGTTCCCTGACGAACGCCGGATAATCAGTGCAGGCAGGGGATTTATTATTGTACAGAGCTGCAGCCCACTCCTGAGCTCGGCCGGTTAGCAGCGATGTTAACAGAGCTACACGGGAGCAGGCTGAGGTGTACTTGGTCGGCTGGCACTCGAACAACATGTCCAGCGAGGCTAATAATCCATCGGGGCGGCCGTCGATTCCGTTCCAGCGGTCCGGAAGGTGGATGTGAGGTTCCAGAGCTGAAACCGTTTGGTGCCGCTGGAGAGCGGTGACGGACGCCGTGAGCTGGAGCACTGTGTTATTCAGCGACTCGATCCGGAGGTTCTGGCGGTCCACTACTGAACGCAGGTGGGTCAGCTCAGAACGCATCCGCTCAAACTCAGCAGGGTCGGTTGTGGGCTCAGTCATCCTGACAGATCGGATCGGCTGAAACCTCTGTGAGTTCGAGTGTAGCGTGTGTGCGGCTCAAACGCGGCAGTAATTAGCGCTGAGCGTTCGCGTACACGCAGTTAATCTCGGAGCAGCCGTGCGGTTCTCGATGGAAGCGAGACCGCGGGACTACTCCGATAAGTAAGTAGTAAAACTGACTTACTAGTAGGTTGAGGATGAAGCTCGGAAGCCTGGTAGGTTTGGATGAAGCTCGTAGCATGAATGAATGAATCGATGACTGAGCACAGGTGTGTGGGGTGAAGGGTCATTTATAGAGGAAGTGAAGCCAGAGGGGTGA
The DNA here is from genome assembly GCA_006937965.1 of Callopanchax toddi. Classification (NCBI taxonomy): domain Eukaryota; kingdom Metazoa; phylum Chordata; class Actinopteri; order Cyprinodontiformes; family Nothobranchiidae; genus Callopanchax; species Callopanchax toddi. Next base: position 3,303,657 of record SSNR01000016.1, read on the forward strand.
TGGGAAATGGAGTCTTAGCGGGAGGAGCGGTCAGAAGGAGGGGAAACCGTGACACACTATTAGAGATCAGATTTTAGATCCAGTTGTTTCTGCCTGCATTTATGATTTTGTACAGAATCTGTCTGACTATGAACTGGAGGAGTTCAGACTCTTTAAAAATGTTATGAAACAATTTAAAGTCTGAAAACATCAAAGCATTTACTGAGGATCTTGAAATATTTTTATAATACTTTTTAAAAAGCGGTGTTAAAATCCAGTTTATTTACTGTCCTTAAAAACAAACAGCTTTAAACTTGATTCACTTTGATATAATCAGTCCACAACAATTCATACAATGTTATTCATTTCAGTTATACAGTGAGTAAAATAAGTACTGAGCGTGCTTTTGATATGAAATTCTCACCAGATGTCTGCAATAATAACCCATCCAATCCACACAAGCAAAGAAATCAAACTACCCATGTCCATACATTAAGTTATGTTGAAGAAAAAGGAACGATGATGAGAAAAATGATTGAACACATGTAGAAAAGAAGGTGCAAAATAGCCTGGATATTCTTGACACCAGCTGGAACCTATCAGTAATTAGAAAGCAACCCTGAGAGAGAGAACCTGGAAATGAGGAGACACTTAGTCCAGAATAGAATTCTTCACCAAAATAAACGTGTATCCTTGGCAAGCCTTGCCAAATCATGGTTTAAAAAAGGTGTCTCATTACCAAGGTGTCGCACAAGAATAGTCATGATGGGTCAAATCAAAAAGCTTCATCTAAACCTTCACAACATTATTGCTCCTAAACGTACTGATGGTGTTGGTTACAGAATAACTTCAGTGAGCACTGTTGGGTCCGTAATCAGGAAGTGGAAAGAACATAATTTTTGTAACCACCAAGACTCCCTGGACATGAAAACTGGCTATTGGAAAAGGTGGCTGGCCAGCTCTGGGTCTGGAGAGAGGTCCTGCCTCAAGAGGAGGAGTTTAAGTATCCCGGGGTTTTGTTTATGAGTGAGTGAAGGAGGGAGCGGGAGATCGACAGGTGGACAGCGTCTGCAGTGATGCATGTTGAAATATTTTTAAAATTGCTGTCCAACATTTAGAGAAGCCTGTAAAATCCTGAGACCAAAACTGATGGATGTCATAATAACACACCATGTTTGGAGGTCAAAGGTCACTGCATATCACCTCAACAACACAAAACCAACAGAGAAGTTTGGAGGTGGGAGCCTCATGGTGTGGTGCTGTTTTTCAGCATATGGCATGTTTTATTTATTGAAGGAAGGACGAATGGAAAAAGATACCAAGACATTTCTGAGAAAAATCTGCTGCCATCTATCAGGACGATGTGATGAAACTAAGGTGGATGCTCCAGCAAGACAATGATCTCAAGCACAGCCAAGAAAACTCTCAACTGGTTTCAGAGAAATAAAATAAAACAGTTTGATTGGCCCAGCAAACCACCTGATCTGAATCCTGTAGAAAATCTGTGAAGAGAACTAAACAACAAACCCAACAAATCTTCAAGATCTGAATAAACATCCTAAAGTGACTGGCCATGATTGAGTTTCAGCCTCAGAACATTATAAACTTTGAGAAACTCACACACCTACATGACAAGACACATTCTAGAGAGAGGTCACGCTTGTATTCTTGTATGCACATCTTGCCACGCACCAAATACCTTGTCTGACTATCAGAAGTATTTTCCCGCGCTGCTGCACTTCCAACAGATGGCCATTACCATACACTGATACACAGTCATGTCAGAGATCCTGCTCATTTCAACACTATACAAGGATATATGTGCTCTCCCTAAAACACTTATCAAATGCTTGAAATCTTCCCCCCATAACAGGAAAAGTATATGTTTTAAAAGCTCCGCTGCTCATGAGCCGACAACATCCGAGTGAGTTTAAGGGCTTCTTTTCAAGCAAAACACTTCTCCAGCTTTCAAAATCTTCCCCATCACCTTAATGGGATTGAAGGCATTGAGGCTTTTATAAAGCTTGTACTCTTTGATCTCACAGGAGCACAAAACTCAGACGCTTCTGTGTAGCTATGAGCTCTGACAGAATATAAAAGAGAACAAAACAAAACAAGGGAAAAAAAGAAGAAGGAACAGAGAAACAAAAAACAGAATAATAGAAAATGAACACTTCTTCAGCTGTGAGATATGTGTCATAGAGGGAGTTTGAAATTTGATTTCAAAAGAATAAATGGAAATAAAACAAACACAAAAGATGCACTGCATCAAAATGTCTTCATGTGAGCGCTGTGACTGCAAGGAGGAAATCGAGGGGGGTGGGCTGCAGTCACTTGATAACATGTCCCCTTATATTATTTCTTTAAGGGGGCTACTGACAAAAAAACAAAACAAAAAACCAAAACAAAAAACTCTGGGCATTTGTCCAGGCCACAGATGGTGTCATACACACAACTACATACAAACTGCCTAAAGGAAATGCACCACAAGCACCATATGCATGCCTTTAAAACTTATTCCAACACTTCCAAATGACAAACTCACTAAAACTGTTCACCTAAAGCTGAAAATGATGAAAGATTAGCTGTAAGAGTTGGAAGTCGAGATGCCGGTTTCAGAATATTTGCCATGTCACAGAATGCTGAGCTCTTTTTTCCTTGTGAAATGTTGGTTTAAAGAAGTTTATTTTGAAGATTTTTAGAAAGTAAATCTCCACATTTACACTCATTAAGGTCTAAAACCAGTCTATTCTACAGTAGTCCACCAGAATTAGGAAAGATGTTAATTGTTCATAATCTTTCACAGAACTCCACCTTAACAGAGGTGTTTTGGTGCCTGGCTATGATGTAGAATGGAGGCTAAATCAGGAAGCTATGAATCCAGTCAAGTGAGACTAGCCACCATCATATTTTAGGTCACTTAGATTGAGGATCTGTTGTTTTAAATCTACATCTTTTAGGGTGTGTTTTTAAAACACACCCTAAAAGATCAATCAAAGAATCAAAGAAATACACTGTTTTTCTTTGATTTTTTAACCAATCTTTGCTCAGATGTTTTACATTTTTTAAGCCAAAAAGCCACTTTACAAAATGGGGATGCAGTTGCTCCACTTGCTCTATTGATCATGGACGCAACATTCATTCAAATTTCTGTGTGAATAACTCAAAAAACTACATGCACTTTAAAGATTACATTATTTAGGTTAGTGTACTCTGCCAGTGATATAACTTTGCATTACACTTAATCAGTCTGCACAAAGTCATGTGCTATAATTAACAGCCGCTCGGCTTTTCGAAATATAAATTGTGCAAATGGCATGAAGATGAGTCTGTAAAATAATAAAGGTCACGTTAGCATATTACATCTGGCTTCTGTTCTTCTGCTCCTAGAACTCCTTCCCAGTGTTTTTATGTGCCTGTAGTCATTAGACTTGTGAGTGGCCTCATGCTGTAAAGTGCCATCTACTCTGATTTGGCTGCGCTGAGGTCAGGTGGAACATGAACGCAGCATTGTGAGGCCACTCGGCATCAAGAGAGACGGGAAACAGAGCCCAAGTGTTTGCTCCTAGGAGCTCTCAAACAGATGGGATGGGACTACAGAGCATTATGGCTTTCCCAGTTTGCACATTTCGCTCAGTTTAAACAGAATACTGTGCCAAATTAATCAGTTTTACCCCGAGTCATGTTTCTCCCCCCGTAGACCATGAACTGATGTGGCAGCAGTATCACTTGTCATGCTGTTAGTATTTCAGCTCAATTGGAAAAAAATGCAAAAGCAATCACTGTCTAAGAGCGAAATATCAGCACGGAAAATACACTTACAGCTGTTTAATGTAATAATGCACGCATCAAGCTGCACTCCGCCATGCATGACAACCTAATTTGTGTAGGTTGATTGTTTGTGATTCAAACATTCTCTCAAAATGTCTTAAATTGCAAATGAGCGCCCCCATGCACTTAAATCCATGTAAATACGAGTGTGAGAGAGAATGAAGCCAGTGTGTCTGTGATGTGTCACAGATTCTGTGTGTGGGAGAGGGTGGATGGGAGTTTCAGGGAGACGTAGTATGAAATAAAGTCCTGTCAGCAGGGTGTGAGCATTAGCCTCTAATTATAGAAATGAAATTAAGCTTAAACAATTGCCAATCACATTATCATGATCAACTGGTTATGAAGGAACAGCCCACAAATAAACCATCAGTGATGCTTGAAGGGCTCAGAGTCCCTCACTGTGCTGCTGCATCTTACTCTGCCTGTATCATGACCTTCCTCTTTTCTGCAGCTGTAATCCATTCCAGAGGAGTAGAGTGCTGTGAAAATAGTGTCAAAGATTTCTTCTAAAACACGTAAAAGTTTCAAATCAGCAAATAAATGTCAGTATCAGTCAAAGCTAACCTGAGAAAACACAACATGCATTTAAATAATGATTTCCTTTATTGAAGGGAATTTGAAAATATACAAAAAAGTAATGTTAGCTGTTTACGCTGAGTCAGCAAACCAGCCTACACATCACACTACCACCACCGCTTCACCTCCTACCACCTTATGTTGAATCATGAACTCTGACCTCCTTAACCAATTGTATTTGCTGATTTAAAACATTTAAATGTGACATAAAGATATAATAAACTATTTGTAATCACATCCCTCTCTGGATTAGATGAGGTTTTCATTCACTTGTTCCCTTATAACTCAATACTTTACAGGAATGGTTTTACTGTTTTTTGGGGGTGGATTTCTATTTTCTGACAGATCCTTTTCTTTGTAATATCTGTTCAGATGATCGTTCTCAGAATACATTCTGGCTTTGCAGGCAAACGCTCTTCAATAATCAATAATTAAAGCTCTATCGGATCTTAGCATTCAGGTCTATTTTCTTCCTAACTCTTCAGGGAGGCACAGGTTTTCTATATATCCTCCTATCTCAACTCCTCCACTGTGTTTGGATTCTTGTGCAACTTCACAAGCTCTTGTTCTCAGCAAAAGCAACATGGACATGTTAGCACAACGATTAAATCCTCACAATGTCTGACAGCAACATATGCAAGCATGCAAAGCCACTTATACTAGATTCATACTTCATATCTGAATGCATGCTCTCTCACCTTTAATTCTCCAGGAAAAACCTGGAGCTTTAATTTGAGATCTTAGAAAATGGTTCAAATCATAATTATGGAACACAATCTAAATAAAAGAGCATATTTTGTCTCTCACTTTAAATACAACTTGCACCTTCTAAGATCTCAAAATTGAGCAAAAAAAAGCCCCATGAATAATAAACCACATTAACTTCATCCATGCACTTTAAAGTGCAGCGGTATTTATTATTTATCTGATCTTTTTTAGAAGCTTTTTCCATTTGTTTCAGTAATTCTGCTGTCAGTATAATGCAATCTCATGCAACACCCAACACGTTTCACAAATGTTGTTGCCATAAACTCTGCTGTGTTCCAACAAGTGAAGTGAGTTTTTGAAGCTTTTGAAGTGGAAATATCTGTCTTGTTGTGCCAGAAGATTAAAGGGATGACAGCAGTTCCAGTCAAGAGGAAAGAAGACAAAATCATAGCCTCAATAATGCTAACATGCTTTATTAACTGAGCAGATTATAGGAGTTTTTACTATCTGCAACATAGTTAATGTAGGTATTCACTTGATGTCAAAAATATCTTCAATTTTAATATAAATACTAATAGAAAAATGTGTTTAAAAGATAATTTTGTTGATTCTCTTGTAGGAGCTTTTTGTTAACATGTCCTGAAATACTAACAGAACTTTGCAAGGGAGGATGATTTCTGATCAAAAGCACAGAAAGTATCACAGCAGAGTGTCGGTCTGTGAGGTCCAAACAAAACAAACAACAACAAAAGCTTTGCTATAGCCTGTTCTGTTGTCCTGTATTTACTTGTTTCACTAAGTGTTTATTATGCTGTTGTATTCATTCACTCAATATGAGAAATAACATTTTAGGAGTCAAAAAAGGCAAACTAAACATGATTTTCGAGCTGAAAAACCTTCTGAATGACATTTTGAGCACAAGCTAGTGTTAGCAATACAAACGAGTTTGGTCTAAAATCTATTCACTTTGGGAGTTTTGGCAAAAAGATGAAACGTAACCATTTGTATGAACTTAACTGTTGTGTGACTGTTTTTGTCTACACGGATAAATACATTCTTTAAGAGTCAGACTTTATTAATTTTAAAAATAAACTTTGCTGTGTTTCTGTTTTTCATTTCGCTCCTTGGTTTATTACTTTTAGTCTTATTTTTTTTGTTCTCTTCAGTCACACCAGACCTTGGAATTTATTTTCTTCATCAGAATTGCACCGTAACCATCATTTCCCTCCTTCAGTATTTTACCTTTCAGCTTTTCAGTTGTCTTTTTTTTTAGTTGCACACTCTGACAAATTTTCAGGAAGCCTTGAATTTCTTGCTGGTCTCTTGTTTGTGGTTCACCTTCCACACCAACCTGTAATACAGCTGTTTATTCAGTGTTTCCAGAGGCATGTCTCCAATTTGCTAATAAAAAAGTTCATTCTTTGGCTCAGGATTTTAAAAGTCTTTCTTCTTCTGTTTTCTATTGTTTTCTAAATCTGACCGTCTTCACAATTGTTGTTTATTAAAGACTTTCAGTCTCAAACGACTTGTTATGTGAAGGTTTATTCTTTCCACCTCTCCTTTTAAATCCTCTGTGAAGAGAGTTTCTGTGGCGATGAAGAATACCTTCCAACCCTAAGCTATAATTATACCTCACTTTGTCCTTATTATCATCCACTGTGGTCCCCAATAAATAGGCTGCTTGAGTTTTGAGTTGATATTATTTTTCCAAATTAGATTAGGATTAAATGTAAAGTGATTTCTAAAATTAAGAAGGAAATCTTCATATCTGGTTAAGTCACTCTCCCGGCATTACAGAGTTTTGTTTGAATGAACTTGTGTAAGGTTTCAGTATTAAAAACTCTAATCTTGTCCTAAATCAATCATAAACAACTTAAAGTGATGCACTGAATCAATTTTCTAATACAGTATAAAAAATTTGTTACTGAAAATAAATGTGTCCATCCTCCATGTAACAATGGATTTAGGGTTTATCTAACTGGGTTTTCACAAATGTATCAAACTAGAGGTGCATCAATCACAACAGTATACATTTTAAAAAACATTTCAAACATGCAACAGCAAAATACGTCTGTGAATTCACAAAAGACATCTGAGGATCATATTGTTACAATAACAATATCCCATTCATTTACAAGCAGGGGTAGGACTTCAAAGTGATTCTGCAGCCTGCCAATAGGATGCACTTGTTGAGTTTTTGTAAAACCATGTCATCTTTCTCTGTGTTGTCATTATACATGTCAAAACACAGAGTACCTGTAAACATGGATCCAATGTTGTGATTTTTAGCCACAGTGAGCATATTCAAAGTATGTTGCCCATCACTGCTAATGTTATTCCCACCAGATACACCATTTGCATATAGATAAAAGTGTGAACACAGCAAAAAATAAAAAAAATAAAAAATCCATTTGTGTGGTCAGGACCTAAATAACCTCAAGCTTCAGATGATGCTGGGCTCAGGAACACGTCTGACCTCATGGTAATATCAACATACAGCAAGAAATATACGCTGCAGAATCCAGAAATGATGTCTTATGATTCAAATTCATGACTTAGGTAAAGGAAAAACATGCATTGCATTATTTTATACTTAAAAAAAGGATTATTGGTGATGTCATGACTTGGATTATCATGCAATTCACACCATTAAGCCATAATCATCAAAACGGTGCATGAATTGATATAATGTATTAGTTTAACTTTTTGATACGAGTCACAAAAAATATAGAACTTTTTCATGTTATTCAAATTTTTTTAGATATACTTGTTTAATATAGAGCTGCACCAGTAGGTGGCATTTTCCTGCACTTTGTGTCCCTCCTCTCAGACTAATTTTTCTCTATTTACCATCTATTACGTTCCTTATTTGACCATCTCTGTACTCTAGGGGGTAATTAGCGTAATTTCCTTAATTAAAAGTAATAATTACCTGCATCACTTCACCTGCATCTTTCTTTTCCTCTGACCTGGTCACTTTTCGATGTACATTTCCATCATGATCATCCTTGTTTGCAAAACCTGGAAACTGAAGAGTCCAAATGTAGTCACCAATCGGTTTATATAACACAAGGATGTAGCAATCAACTCCCGACCCTGGTAGATAATTCAACACTCTTTGCAATAAAAGCCTTGAAATGGTTTGTTGAGAGGTGCTGAATTAACTAAAGTGCAAATTACATAGCAACAGGCTTTATTACAGCTTTTATGGCACAGCAAATGGCAGCTGGTCACAAAAAACGGATGTTTCTGGGTTTTTTCCCCCATCTCTGCAGCATCAAACATATTTAAACAATCTGTTTACAGTTATGGAACTTTTCAGGCTGGTGTTCTCATCACATCAGGAACCTCCCACTGTGAGGACTGAAAATGGAAATGTGCACAACAAAAACATGAAAATGTTGCAGCCAGTGGGGAGAAAAGTGTTATTTAAAACAGTAAAGTACGCTTTGAAGTGAGGAATACTTATTTACAATAAGAAATAGAATGTGGCAATTTTTGATTCAGTCTGATGGACCAAGTTCTACCAGATGTTTAAAAGTCACAATGAAGCTGAACTTAAAATAGGATGTTTTTATTACTTGTAGACTTCAGAAACTCCTGTTATATTATCCTCAATATTGTTTTCTATACTTTTAATATATGGGAGTACTTCCTGTACATGAATCTCAGATAACCCAGAAGACAACAATCACCTCCTCTTTCACTTATACATCTGGGCCTAAGTGTGTATGTAGATGTGCAGAGTCTCAAAATTAATTAAAAAGTTGGAAACTCGAGTAATAATTCCTATCAATGTTTAATGTGACTGGAGACCGGAGGGATACTTATTTTTAAGCAGTTTTTTATTTATTTAAAGAATGATTCTAATATGAACTAATGCAGGATAAAGTTTGGTTTAAACTAGGGGTGGGGCTTTAATGCGTTAATTTCAATTAATTATTTAGGAAAAAATAATGTGTTAAAGAAATTTACGAAAATAACCGCAGCTTGCATTTAAAGTAAAGGGGAACACTTGTCAGCACGATTTTCTGCTATGCCAACGCACAGATCAGACCTTGACGCATAGTAGTAGAAGTAGGTCTCCTTGGAGCTGCTGCATCATGTTCTTGTGCCGTTCAGCGGAGGCTTACGGCAGTTCTTTGTCATAAAGTAGTCCCGAGTCTAAAATACATGTAATTCCTTTGTGTTATTTTTTATTTTCATTTGCAGGCGATATGTTTATTGAGGTCACTAGGCAGAAATAATATCCCTACTGAGTGAGTTTTAAGGACTTTTTTCTAACAATGCTAGTTGTTACCATTCACTTGCAGTGTTTTACGCTAAGTTAATGCTAAAGGAGTAGTGCTGGATCAGGAAAACAGCTGGGCTGTTTACAAATTGTTTTTACTCACTTATCTAACGGTGAGGAATATGGCAATAGACAAAAAAAAATCACTTTCTGGTGGAATATCCCTTTAAATAATAAAAAAAAAGCCTAACTCTCGTGAGATACGTGATTTTGTGAGATTTCCGGCGCACCGGACCGGAGACTCCAAAGTTGCAAACGTGGTATTCTGGATCCAAGCACCAGATGGGGCTAAGTGACTTTTTAGTAACCCTGTAGCACATACTGGCTAAAGGAAACGATTTTAAAATATGAAAAAGTTACATAGCTTGCCTTTAAACACTTTAATAGTTTGGGGTTAAACTTGTTTTATTCTGACTTAAATTGAAGTCCAAAATAATTTCTATAAGGACATTTAATAATGTTTTATACTGTTGGTCTGTATAGAATCCTGTACGGGTAAACAATAAAACCTGCTCAAAGCTGATCTCAGAACAGTATATCTGGTTTTGACAGGACAGCAGGTGTTTGGAAACATGATGACGCACCTGAAAAGGACAAGCTCTGTCCTAAACAGCTGCTCTGTACAGCCTCACCTGTGTGTCCGCTGCGTTGTGTAGACGCTCTTTGACTCAACCTTCACTCAGACTTCAACAGATGAACCTTAAATCTCCACAAAACATCCAGCTCACCAGGTTTAGCTGGGCGAAGTGGGGGGAGGGTCTTTTTAATAAGTTTCTGTTCAACCCTCCAACAAAACTTCACATCAAACAGCAGCTGTAAACAAATCATTTTTGTACTGAACCATGTAGCTAATCGCAACACTTAAGTGTTAATAATTTAAATCTGTCAATTCCCTGGAACATTCACATCCTTGAATGGCAATTTTCTGTTGCTTGGTGATGATGAAGATTTCCAGGTAGCAGCTCACAGGCTACAAGTTTCTTAGCAACAAAAATAATAAAATGTGTGCAGATATAAATGGATAACATTGTGAAATCTATTGGGGAATTTGCAATGTCCCTATTGTTATAATTATGCTAAAGGAAAACAGTGTAAAGTTTGTAAAATGCATAGACAAGAAGAAAAAGAACATAAAACAATTTGAATGAAACTGACAGACAGTTAAGAACTAAATAAATCAAGAAACATGTTCAGACATCTACGTATATTTACAATGAATTTATTTACTTGAGTGAGATTGTTGATGCAGAAATCAGCTGTGAATTTAACAACAGGAAGGACCTCTGCAGGTTTTAGAGCTTGAATTGAAAACCTTTTAATAAAATTACATTACAGCTGTAATATAATAAAGAATCAATGTGGCAAATCAACACCATTTTGCTCTATTTCTGTCATGTTTTTCAATATTTGCAGTTTATTTTTAGAATCGTAGTACGTTTTCATACTTGTGTTTTCTGTTGTCACATTGTACTTTTTAACTCACCCGTTCTTTGCCTGCATGCATATTTCTCCTGCGTTGTGGAGCTCTGGGCTGTCATGGACGCCATGGATGACACGAGGGATCAGTGCGTACCTCAAATGTGGATTGTGTTTAAATTTAACTTAGCTGAGTTAAGCTAGCAGATGGTTTTGTATGCATGAGTTCTGACAGATAAAATCCACTGGAGGCAAACAAAGGCAAACATGCCCTAGTTGTCACTGTTGGAGTTTGATGTTTGCAAGAAAGAGACTCACTTGTTGTGTTGGCAAAACATAACGTGACTAACACGACTTTGGGACAATAAGTCCGTCTTTTTTTACATCTCATTTGCACTCCTGATGGCAAACCTCATCAGAAAAGTTCAACATGACATCTCTTCTTCTTTATGTAAAGTTTTCTTTATTAACATTGCACAATTTTATTGATTAATCAATCCAAACTATTATTTAGTTTAAGATATCTGCATTGATTGAGCATCCTATTTTTAAAACTACTGGTTAAAACTAATCTTGTTCCATAATGGTTTAAAGGGACGCCACACTAAATGCATGTTCATTTTGAAGATGCATTTTATGCTCAAATAAAACTTCCATCAAAAGTAGAAAAGCTTAATTTGAGCTTTTACTGCCAAGTCAACAAAGCTTCATAAAACAATAATTTATTGGCATGATAGTGATTTACAGTGAATACTTGTTGAGTCATTTTATTATCCCTGACTAAAAATAAGGAATCACAGCATAAAAGCTAATATCATAGAAAACAACTAATTTAAAAGATGGCCACTCTAGTTTTGTAAAACAAATTAAGAAAATGACACAAATAAATCAAATTTTAAGAGTTGTACAGCTTGGCAAAAATATTCCTGCTTCTGTAGATCCAGCCTGCCAAAAATAAAATAAAAACATAATTGTTACTTTGCTGCACCACTGATTTTTTTCTGACATCCTTTTTTTTTTTTTTTTTTTTTTTA
>SSNR01000016.1:3315501-3351667 GCA_006937965.1 Callopanchax toddi
TTTTTTTTTTTTTTTTTTTTTTTAGATATCAGTAATGTTGTAACCAGGGGTGCACATAACTGGTTCACCAGTGTGCATGTACACCAGATATCATGGATGCATACCAGAACCCTCTGCCTGAATGCGCTTTTGCAGACCCGATCAAGCAGCCCGCGATCAGACAGATGAACTTCACATGGTGTGGTGTGGTGCGCTCACATGAGTGAGCTCACATGGCCTCACACACGCAGCACCTCTGACACACATGCAGAACTGGTGACACATGCATGTGCAGCACTGGTGGCACACACCAGCAGAGCGCCCCACAGTTTCTAGTTTTATCTCCCGTGTAAAATTTGTGAACTTGCTCTCTTTGTTGGTGAAAATCCTTGTGAGTTGTAGATTAGTGCTTCCAGCTCACCTACAAGAGCAGCTCCAAATGGCTCCTCGTGTAAAACTATTGACGTGTCTTTCGAGAACTGTTCACGTTACTCCCTTTTGTGGTTTGTAACAGCTGCTTCACTCACAAATGAGTTCAGTATTACAACTGCAGCAAAATACATACAGTATGGACCTGCCTCCACCTGCTATCTACTCCTTGAAATCCTGGATCTGGTGCTGTCCTCCTGCCTGTGAAAGAAACAATCAGATACCCTTTGTTAACAGTAAACTCATGAAACTCTTTACTTAATTTCATGCAGGACTCACTCAACATCGGCTTTTACCTCTCAGACCTAGTGGGAAGCGGTAAGGTCAAATAAAAGCTGGAGATTTCACCCCTGAAATGTGTGTGTGATCTTTCTCTTCACGTTTCCAGTTTACAAAAAAGACAGAAAAATAAAGGCTTTTGTTGGACAGCTTTAGTTCCCCGTAAAACCTTTCAGGTTTAAGGAGGCTTTTGGGAACAAAGCCTAAGGCCTGAATGGGTTCAGGATATAAAAAAAGCCCCATGGCCGACCAGTTATTACCACCATGCCAACCTTGAAGGCTGGTCTATAAATAGTTCATTTTCAGGTTCAAACTCAGAGACACTACAGTCACATTTGTATTGGAGCTGGACCGGTCTTGTAAAACAGAGGAAAGCACTTTGACTGGAGCTCATGGGAGTTTGACGCCAGGACACCATTTTACTGGTAACTGTGGCTTTCTTTTAGCAGGTTTCTCAGACAGAAAATCTGTTGAATGCTCCACCGCCAGGAGGTTGACACAAGGACTCAGTAATAGTCTGTGTAATTAGAGAGCTCAACTGATGAAAGGCTCATAAAGCACAGCTGTGTCAGCCTCATTCCCGTGTTCCTGATCAGGCTTTTGCACTTGCTTTTCTTGAGTCCTAATGCAGCAAACGTTTAAAGACCATTTCTGTTTATGCTTTTGATGTTGTGTGATCTGCCAAATGCAAATATGTTCTAGCTCCTTTCTGCAGGTCACTGGAGCAGGTGGCATGGTAGGAGGTCTTGTTTTTGCAGTGATAACACTTAAAACATCCTGTCGTTTTGACCTTTTATCACTTCAACTCTGTAGTAACTCTTAAATCTAACAATTAACTTAAGTTTAAGTTTATAAAAATCCCTAACACCTACAGTATGGAGACGTTAGTGATTGTTCAATACTTGGTGAGGCTCCTCAGTCATGTTGTTCTGACAAACCAATTTTAGAGAGAACTTAAATAATTAAGTCCAAACAGATGGCAGCTAATCAGTAACAGTGGCCTCCACTCCCACATGTCACATGGCTGTTTGATTCTGACACACAGATGATCCCCCAACCAGGAAATAAAAACAATAAAGCATAAATTATTCAAATAAAAACAACAGTACATGTTATGTGTGGAGGTCAGGTACCAAAAACTGATCATCTATCTAGTGGGAGTTGAGATAAATTCAAACATAAAGTTTAGAAAGGCATAAATAGTCAATTTTTCATATTTACTTTGCAAGATAACAGGAACTTTCTTCTGTGAGTGAGTTGTGTTGATAGAAAATTACAGAAGATGACAGAGATGTGGCATCAGCCCACTATTACAAACACAAAGCTGGATTATTTTTGATTAGTTGGGGGGGTTTGTCTCACATGAACAAACATAAAGTCTGTCTGACGCAAACTGAACAGACCATAATGAGTGCAGATGATTAAACATTTAGTTATTAAACAAAGTACAAAAAAAATGCTCTAATGAGTTCAATAAAAGTCAGAAAGCTGTTGTTATTTTAGATGGAACCACAAGACCTGCTCTATGTTAGACAGAGAGCTAGACTCTAGGAGGGCTATAAGCATCCTGTCAGCCTATGAAGCAGCGCAACGAGATGTTGATCATTTCAACAATATTACACAACAGCAACACAACCCCCAGAATTCAGTAAATTAATGCATGTCTTGTCTTGAGAAATTATATCTGGAAACATTTTGGTCTCACACAATTTCACAAGATGGTGTTTGATCAGTTAGCACACATGTATGTGTTGTAAATGACTCTCAGCTACACCAGACTCATATCTGTAAAACTCACTGGGTTTTAACTATTTTAGTGTTTGACACAGTTGATTTGCTGAAGGAGCCATCTTGAATCAGGTGGGCTCAAAAAGTTAAAGCAGATATGTGGATTATTTTTCTATGTATCACAGTTTTCTAAATGTTTTAAATGATATTTCAGGTTTAAACTATGATCTATGGGTTGAGTTCCACAACATCTGCCATTCTGCTGAAGACCCCCTTCCTCCTATAGAACCCTTTGCATTCTTTCTGACCTGTGAACTTTTTTAGCCAATAAAATTCTAATTTCTGCATTGTCGGCTGTCAGTCAACATGCACGCGCTTCGAGCAAATCTGTAGCGGTAGGGGGCGCTCTTGTACAGGGCGCTTTGACTGTACAGTCTCAGCCGTCATGGAGGAGCCAGAGAAGTTATCCATTCCCCAGCTGCTGAGGGATTTATTTTTATTTTTAAACATTTCTCCTCACAGAATGGCAAGGCTTGCCAAGGATACACATTTATTTTGGTCAAGAACTTCTTATTTCCGGGTTCTCAGTAACTCGCTGCTACAGTATCAGAAACAGGGACAGACAGAGCTCAGACCCTCGTACAGTGTGAGAACATGATTTGTGAGCTGTGAATGATTAAACCCTACAATGTAATCGTAGTTTGAGCAGGAGTTTACGCCCAGCTTACAGACCTTGGTAATGCGCCGTGTGCACGCGCGTGTTGAGGTGAGCCGTTGACCGCTGGATTGCTCTCTTGCTGAAATGCTCCACAGTGCGGCTTTAAGTTGTAAATGTACATCCAATAATGAGTGTTTCATTAAAACCCATCCAGGGAGATATGTTGTTCACAAGTTCACACTGTTGTATTGGTTTAATACATACATATACATTTAAAATGTATAAAATTCTTTGTTTTCACACATGCATACCACTAGAGGGCGCTGCATAGGTCAGTCGAGTTCCTGCCCCAGTTGTCAGTCAGCTCTGTCCTTCTTCTCAAACTTCAGTTTCCACTGAATCATGAACAGATCTGGGTCTGCTTTGGTCTCCGATGAGCTCAGTTCTAAAAGTTATCAAAGACTGAAGGGGTCTAAAGTGTGGGAGAACTTCAAGCTGACTGACAATAAAACAGTGGTTTGTTCTCTCTGCAGGATGTCAGGCTGATCACAGCAGCACAAACACAACACATGAACATCTGAAGAGGAGCCATACAGCCATTGTTGATGAGCCACCAGAAAAACAAAGTGGCTGTAAAGTTTTTTATTAAGCTGTTAAATGCATTCTGTGTGTTAGACAGTTGCCTGTCTGCAACATTTTCCAGTGAATAAATGTTTTGGGTAACTTTTTGACGTAGCCTGGTTCTGCATTGTCATAGTGGACATTCCCCATTGCAAACAGCCCTAATAGCATAAAATAACACTTAAATAAGACAAATTCTTAACATTTGAGTCATGTTTGTAAAGCTCAGTTGATAAAGGGATGTATGATCACCAGGACTCGTACTAGTTTAGGACTTTGTCCCGGCTGGTCACTTCTTATGTCTCCGCCTGTCAGAGCCGTTTATCGTGTGGTTTAGGAATTGTGAAAAATCACGCAGTTTCACGCCACCTGGAAGGAGTAACTTATTGTTGTAATCCGGATTAGTGCTGAACTTTCACGACTAGCTGCCATTTCTCATTAGGATTCTCTGTGTTTAAAACCCCATCAAAGTATCCTTTTCAGATTAAGTAATCTTGTTCTTGGCACTAGAAATGTCACCATTTAACCATTCTGATAAACAAATCTCATTGTTGCCTCAATATTAAAGTATTTCTCCTCCATGGGTATAAGGTGGGTCAAAGGTCAGCAGTCACAGGTCAGAATATAGTCACTGTATTTCCTGTTGTGGTGTCAACACAAACCAGGGAGGATGGAGAGTCTGTTGACAAGGTTCATTTTTCACTGCATCCTCTACCTCTCTCTATGACACACTCAAGGTCCAAAACTTGTTTCTCAGGCCTGTAAAGGAACCTTTAAAGGACACACAGGTGCTCGTAACAGGAAGGTTTGTTTTTATAGTTTTGCACAAAGAACATTTTAAAGGATAAATCAAAAAAATCAAATTAAGCAAAGTTTCTCCTTCTTCCTCTTCTCAATTTTGTTTCCACGAGTCATACAGTGCAAGAAATATGTCGACATTTTTGCAGCTTCATCACACACAAGTGTTATAAGTAGATATTTAGCATGGTGCCACATTAAAATTCATGTATTTTCTCACAATATTGTTTATCCAACTGCACTAGCACAATAAGCTCGTATCCCAGGGAGACACGAGCTTAATTCCAAAAAAGTTTTATAAACTGAAAGCGAAACAAAGATCTTCCTCATCAGATTATTCACATCAACTGGATAAAACAGGAAAACGTTCTCCCTCATTCAATGCTTGCTCAGTCCTCCAATCTAACATTTGAGTAAAAACATAACAAATGTTTAATTTCAGTGTTCAGTTTATTTGTCGAAACCTAAAACCCACCTCCTGTAGCTTTGAGCGGTGGAAGTTCAGCAATAAGGCAAAATGTTATCTGCCGGTGTATTGAGAACACGTACGCGTTCATAAAATTTGCATTTAAGCAGTACAGGAACTTGCACAGGAACCAGTGTGCAATCAGAAGATAATTTATGGTTTTGGAAGGACTTGAAGTTCTGCCGGAAGGGGGGAGTTATTGATCTGTGATTGAGTCCAGTGGTCGACCTTCTCTGCAGGAACGTGTGCACAAAACAAGCAGTTTCACTTCTCCACCCTCTCCCCTCTCTACATGCCTTTTTCTGATTAGTGACGGTAAAAATCGACTTTCTGTCTGGTAACTGAATGATCAGTGCTCATCCAGTGCATTAGGTTTTACATCACTGTGAAGCTGGGTGGAGTTAGCTTTTTAAACATCTCTCTTGACCTCCTGTGAGTGAGGATTTCTGCTTCTAAGAAAACAAGACGGGAAGAAGGAATGTTGAACAATTACAAAGGAATTTAATCTCCTCACATGTTATTTGCTGTATTGAGATAGAGATGCTAAACAATAAATCTTTCGGAGAAATCTTTTTTTATTATAAATAGAGAAAAAAATGCACTTGAATAAAACCAGTGTCTACTTCCAAACTTTTCTCATACTTATCAAAATAAAAGTCTTGCATTGCAGCCTTGCATCTTATTGCATCGTAACTAACATAAAAAACGAGCAGATTTCATGGATGACCCTGGTCTAGAGTGTAATGTTAGAGGTTTCCTGTTATGTCCCTTTAATGATGTGATAGTATTCCTGCAGGCGTACAGCACAGGGAGTAAAGAGTCAGAAATGTGCTGTCATCAGGCAGGTTTTGTGCATCTGAGTGATTAAAATGTTATTATTACTGGGGTTGTTGGATGCTGCTGCATGCCAGCTGCACACAGACCAGTGCTGTCACTGCAAGCCAATGCATCTCAGGAGCATCAAGGGTAAGCAACACATTAAAGTGCTGCTTAGATTTACGCAGCAGTTAAATTCAAGCCACAGGCCTGAGCTGAGTCGGCATACATGTTTAAGCACAGACACACATCGGCTGCGCTGCACATCAAAGAATACCGGTAAAACGCTGAAAACTGATGAGACAGGGTAATGATTCAGTCGAGGATGGATTCCCATTCATCCGTTTGTCTTCACCCCCTCCCAATATGCATCATTGTTCAGATTTGTAAAAAGAGAGGGGGATGCTGATTCATGCTGGCATAAATGGACCAAACTAGGAGGAAGAAACAGAAACAGGAGCTGCTTTGAAATGGCTCTGAATCTGTGGAAAAAGTAGCTTGCCAATTTGAGCCATAAACCTGAAGCAACAGCAGGCACAAACTCATGAATCAGAGTGACATCGGTGTGGAGTTCAGTTTGACAGGAGCGGGATCCAATCAAACCCCAACCAAACCGTAGGTGGTTTTTTTTTGTTTTTTTTTTGGGAATAACAAGAAAAATAGAAAGGAAACTACATTACAGGATAGTAAAGGATTGTTTGTTGATATAGTGCTTTAATTTCCCCTCGTAAGGAGTCTGGTTTGGATTAGAGCTCTCCTTGGAGTAAAGGAGCATATGGATGTGCTCTACCACATGTCTGTAGACAGGGATAAAACTGATTTGTTTTATGAGGTTAATTGTGCTTTGATACACTGTTTTTTTACACACATAATTTCAGATTCTGAACGGCACCATTATCATTCCTTCTGTGCCTTAAACTATAGCGTGTCTGCTTTTAAAAGAACCACCTCCAGTACTTTGATGATAAAGTGCTTATAGAGTAATGTTTCTGTTGATAGAGCACCCAGTGGGAGTGTGACTGTGAGGTGTTTCCAACAGCTCGCCATCTCATCTAAATCTTCTGAAACCTCCTACAAGCCCACAGGGACACACGGATATACAACCTGCCAGAAAAAGACAATAGAGGATGACCAGAAGAGCACCATCCCATCAATCTTTGGCTCACATTCTGCCTCAGTGATGCAAGAACTTTTCAGTCTCTACATCATAAAGTCATCAGAGTTTATTGGCTTTTATTAGACTTTATTTCCAGAGGGAGTTGGGACTCCTAGAAACCCATTTCAACATATTCTGGATAAAATCACGATTATATATAACTGCAAAAGCACAATAATAATAATAATGTTTTTGATATTATTGAGTGCTCTGAATGCAGTAAAAAATGACCAACCATGATATTACTCATACAATACATTACAAAGAGTTACAACTTGTTTTATTTATAAAATGTTTTAACTTTTGTCAACACTTTTGGATTATTGTTTGCTTTTCAAACTCTGCAGTCTTCTAACATGTTGGGCTTTGCTCTATTTCACCTTATTACCCATTGAAATCACCTAATGTTACCATAGCGACCATCAGGATTATAGATTTAAATGTCTTTACCTGCAGAGGGACTACTGATGGAAATTAGCCAGCAGCTAAATCAGACACAACACATTTTTAACACCCATTGAAAAAGAAAAAACTAAACCTAAAAATACACCAATAATTGTCAAAAAGTTTTAGATTCTAGATAATGAATCCCAAACCTCTGACTATGGTTATCTCCTCACTTTATATTTAACATTTAAATTGAGTAACACTATGAAACTGATGTGTTTGGTCCTGAAGAGGAGCGTCACAAAATAAATATCACAATAAAAGTACAATTTTGACATCTGCTCAATGCTTCATGCATTATGTTTCTCAAAGAGTCAAAATTGCCTCACATTACTTCCATATGTTGGGTCATCCAGGTTGTCTTGAACAGTACAAATGTACTGCATAAGGTTTTTAATGATATATTGTTGTTTTTTTGTTAGATTGTCTCCAATCAGAGGTGGTATTAGCATGATGGGCACCCTGAGTATACCTCACATTCTGCATGCCTCCCTTTCCTCCACTCTCCCTACCTTCACCCAGTATGTAACCTGCTGCACAGAGACAATAAAACTCTGGATTTACTGTATGCCAACACCAAGGAGGCATATACATAGATCATCACCTCTCCCTCCCCTGGGGGGCTCCTATCACAACCTGGTTCATCTCCAGCCTGTGTATAAACCCGTTTTACAGAGAGAACCAGCTGTGACACACAATGGTCCAAGAAGACTGAAGGAGCTCTGAGGGAGTTTTTCAGCTCCACTGTGTGGGAAGAGTTGTGTGATCCTCCTGGGGTGGACATTACATTAACAGCATCGCAGACTGCTGTGTGGACACCACTGTGCCACATGTACGGTGTTTCTCCATCAACAAGACCTGGATCAACTCTGAAATAAAGGCTCTCCTCTAGGAGAAGAAGAGAGCTTTTACATCAGCAAAACAATGAGGAGCTGAGAGCTTTGCAAAAGGAACCGAGAAGGAAGATCAGGGATGGAAAGTAGAAGGAGGAACAGCTACAGCTACACAAACCAACCCCCATGCTAGGCGATGTAGGGTGGGTGAATGATCGGGAACCTTTTTTAACAAAACTAACATGACTGTTACCCCATGCTGCTGCTGCAGAACTGGAGAGCTCCTTCAGTGACAGACTGCTGAGTCCTTGATGCACAAAGGAGCGTTATTGTAGATCCTTCTTCCCAGTAGCTGTTAGACTGTAACTATCACTGCTCTAAACTAAATAGGTGTTTACACCCCTGATGTTATTTCTTTTCATACACAAATATATTTGCACATGTGGTACATTTTTTTCCTACTCAGTCCTTTAATAACAACAATCCTATTTATTTGAACATTTCTGTGAATAAGAATCTGAGAATGCCCATTTTTAATGACTGTACAGATTATTTTTTAATACTGTAAATTACTTTAAAGTCTCTTATTCTTATTTTCAATTTTATTTAAATGTTTTTACCCTTGTGTGAATCTGTATGCATCCTGTCACATTGCTACTGGTGCACCTCAATTTCTCCACTATTCTATTCTATTCTATTCTATTCTATTCTATTCTATTCTATTCTATTCTATTCTATTCTATTCTATTCTATTCTAATGGGAAGAAATAATAGCATACATTTTGTAGATATTGTATATATTTTGTAATAAGTGTGAATGATATACTCTCAATGATGAAAAAATTACACAGAATTACCACAAAAATATAGACAAAAAGGAACCAGAATGTACAGGAAAACAAAACAGAAATGATACATAGAGAATTGCAGTTTTAAATTTCACCGATCTTCATCTCATCTAAGTTTAGACCTTTCTTGCTTTTCTTGACCCAAACTTGTTGATGACATCAATGTAAGAAACCTGCTCAGCACTAGTTATGATGACGACGAGATCAGAAAGATGCAAACTGTTTTCTTTAACAGAGTTATTGTTGCAAGCCTTTTAGCGTTCCCTTTGTTTAGAGGATCACAGTGCAGGGAAACAGTTTATCTACTCAGACCACTCGTTATTTCAATCACTGACACATTTTCAGCAGCAAACAGAGGTGTCTGGTCTCCAAATTGACTGGACACTGATAGTAAACTATTAAAAAAGAAAGAAAATGACAGATTACTTTGCTTTTATGAGCACTTGTGCTGCCCTGTAAGCCTTATTTCCTTTATCACAAATAGCTTCTGTCTCCAAATTGACACATCAAAAAGAAATGTTTCAGTGTGACATATAAACACACTGCCTCTGTGTCAGCATAAAGCCACTTAGATTGTTCAATCTTTTACTTCCAGGAAAGGAACAAAGAAATCTCCCAGTCTCCTGCTCCTACTGCGGCCTGCTGAGAATAACATTGATGAAGATAATGAGAAAATCCACAAGAAAGACAGAATTACATCTTGTTGGCCTTGATGGGGATTCTAGTTGCTCAAAAAGCAGCAAGACTTCCTGTTTCCTCATCACCACAGCCAGCCGTACCCTTGAAAGTAAAAAGAGAAATGAAGCAAAGTTATTCTTTTGTTTCTCTTCTCCTTCCTCACCCTGCCTCTGTTGACTTAGATGTTACCTTGAATTGTGAACGCCGTGTGTTAATATACCGTATAATGTGACACTAAATATGCATATTTGTACAGCACAACACCTGATTTCACATCTGAGTGTCAAAGTGCCATCTGTGGGGTCGCCTGGTGGCCTCGCTCTGATGTCACGGCCAGAAACAAACAAAAGGAAATGAACAAAACAAACTGTGAAAGAGAAAGAGGAGGGGAGGTCAAAACAGCCTCTTCATTAGACTTGATCACAATATTCAGGCGAAAGTGGACGCATAAGAAGTTTGTTTGAATTAAAAGGCTGGAAAGAGAAAAGGAGCCATAATTATCTGCTTCACTCTATACTGAGCTGCTTCAGCTGAAAAAAGAAAGAGAAGAAGTGCTTACTAAAGCCTCAGAAAGAGGAAGCTGCCACTAAATCAATGGGCCACATTTACCTGGATTCTGCAGTAATTGCTGCATATCTTTTTGTATCTGAAATGTGTTCATTTAAAGTGCACAACTGCAGTAGATCTGCAGGAGAAATTCACGTTAAACCCACATTAAAATGCAGTATTCCAGTATTCAGAGGTCTTCTAAGCCTCACTGGTTGTTTCATATAAACATTTTATTCATACAGTACATTGTCTGTCTAATTATTACCATCATTCAGCGTGTGGAAGAATTTTGCCCAGTTTATCTAAAAAAAAATCTGTTCTTCTGCAAAATCAGGGATTTATCAACCCCGAAGAAGAGTGAATAGCAGGCAAACATCTAAACAAATGTTTAAGGGCACATATGTGAGTGTGAGTTATGTAAGTGTCTGCATTTTATTGTTCTGAAACAAGTTAGACATTGTATGACAGCGAGTTTGTCATCACAGTCTCACTCGGCTGCTCTGGAGTGGCTCTGCAGACGGATGTCTCTCAAATGCTTCAGTGAGCATGCCAGTTCAGCAGCACAAGCAGATGCTAAATGCAGATAGAGCTGGAGCTGATACTGGGCTAATTTTATGAGTAAGCATTCATTTTCTAAAATAAGTTTCTTTAGGAACATAAAGGCAGCATTTATTTACCTTTTCTTCTGCTGCATGACTCAAAGGACATTTCATGTTGCTACCAGCAGGTTTACCGGGCAAATAATGTGCCAAAATAAACACAAAGCTATAAGAACAAACCTCTGTGTAACATAATCAGTTAAATCTGTAAAATGGACAGAAAATATATCCACACTGCAGCTGGTGTAGCATTATATAATGTTAACCATCCACTAATCTGAAGTCGCTGCTTCACTTCATGCATTTAGTCACAGAGTGGATGAAAACTCACTGAGTGTAAAGCACATCTGGGCCATGTTGTGGCTGATGATGACAGAAAAAAGTAAGGAAAGTATCTTTTGTATGTTCCAGAGCAAAGGCTAATCTGGGGTTACTAACAACATATATTTTAAGAAAGTTTTTCTTCCTGTTTTTAGGGGTGGACGGACGGATGGACCCACCCTGCCCTTCAGGAGGTTCCTGAAGGGCACTAAATGCCACTCCACAGTAGTGGCAGCACCAACAGCAGTAAAATATGTCACAATTTAAAACTAAACATTTTCAAAAATAGTAGTTCCTGTGTGTAGTAAGACATCTAGAGACTAGAAGTAAAGATTGCAGCAAGTATTTTAACTATGGCCTTTCAATATCCATATTTTGATGACATGTAAACAAAGAGTTAACTTGTTAACTTCACATGCTTTTTGCACACTAAGAACCTTTTGACTGATAGTATTGTTACTCATTACATAATGCCCATTAGACTGTGGTGTTTCTTAATCATTTAACAGTTTTTATTCAATTCTGTAGAGGAAATATGCTGTAAACTGACTCCTGCATGCTGCCACCTCCTTTGTATGGCTGATCAAATCTCCACAGGCTGATAGAGAAAATGATTCCTTCTTTGAAATAAAATATAATGATGTAAGTAAAACACTTACTTGTAAAGTGGAGTGCCGTAGAAATGCACTGCGGCTCTTCAGATGTACTTGCTGTCAAGTTTTTTTGTTTTTTTTTTTCAAACAGCTGCTTTACATTTACATGCTGCAGGCCTGCAGGACTCCAGGTCTGGCAGTACCCCCCCACCCCCCACCCACACTGGAGCAGATGTCACACCTGGTTTGTGTGATCTCTGCTGTGGGGGTGACCTCTTGGTCTCCAAGCAGCACGCATGTCCCAGGACTGACGGCCCCTGTAGATACAGAGAGATGTGTGTGTAGGTGTGTTTATTAAGATGTCTTATCTTTACAGTGTTATAGAATGATCAACACAAGTTGAACATTGGATCATTTGACAAAGCTGATGTAAAGTGGGTGCCATTTCTTTAAATAAATATTTTATTTAAAAAAAATCTCCCCTGACTTCCTCTACCTCACGTCTTGCTCAAACCCCTCCAGACAATGACGGTATTCCTGGTTGTCATCTTACTGTAACTAAGAAAGCCGTGGAAATCCTTTCTCCCGGGCCTCCATCCCCCAAAACACACACACACACACATGCACTGATACAACACTAATCTCCTTGTCACAGTCTCTAATGGAAAGTATTCAGCTGAGTACTTTTCTAGAAAAGAAAACGCAAAGTGAAAGAGAGAGAGAGAGAGAGACAAGGAAGGTGCAGTGTAATGAATAAGAACTCAAACGAACACAGAAGAAGGATGTTTATATTTGAGGACTGAATAGGAGAAGCCAAGGTAAGTGGGAAAAGGTAAATTATCAAAAACCAAAAGAAAACAAAAAAACTTATGAAAGAGGAAAAACCTTCCACTAGAGATGGCTTAGCAGTCTCATATCACGCCATGTTTGAAGCTGAAGAGAAAAACACTTTTCTGAACTCATCCACGCTGACACAATCAGGGATTACTCCTTCTATCCTCACACAATGTCAGCCCATGACAAGGCTCTACCCAGCTGGGCCAGCAGTGATAACACACATGCAACATAGGACCGATCTGTCTGCAGGAATTATGCACAGACATTCCCACAGATACATCCTCTGAAGCGCACTCTAAGCTGGGACTCAATCGTATGTAAAGCAGGTGTGTAGGATCAGCGTTTGTGCTCGTCACGTTTTCCTACACATGTTAGCCTGAGCCCGTGATCGTGCATGTTTTTTCAAATGGGAATTCAACTCCAGCATTTCCATGAATGGTCAAAGAATTTTGGGTTTAGAATTGAAAGCATGCCTATAGGAGCATGTACTGTAAACGTTACACCTCTGCATTGAGAGTCCTTGTTGTGTTGCATTTTTACTTTTTTTTAAAAATCATGCATCACATCACATGAAAACGTAGCACAGATGCATTTTTTAAGAACAATTAATGATTAAATCAGGGGTTTTAATTTTATGGACACTTATGTATTTTGGTAACAAATCCAGAGATCAAATGTTGACCTGTCCAGTTGGATAATTATACAATTAGACAAAGTGTAAAAAACAAGAGAAATGTAGCTTTGCATGAAGTGATTTTTGTATTTTCAGCATTAAATGTTTGCTGCAATACAGTTGCAAGGTTCTGGTATGTTCCAGTGGAACAAATGTAGGATATTTGTTTGTTTAATGAGTCTACAGAAGTTTAAATTAAATCAGAAAACATTTTAAAATGAGCTAAGAATGAAAGGACCAGACTCATAAATTGTTTATAACAAAGATATATTAGCTGTATTCATCTTTTGCACATCTCTATCTTGCCCAAAAGAGTCTAAACCCAAATAAAGGAAATTGATAAAGAAGCGTAAAACATTTTATTATTATTTTCAGCAGTTTTCCTCTCTGTGATTACAAAAATAAATATTGTGATTTTCACCGTGTTCTAAAACACATGATTTGGTTAGGTTTGTTTTTGAACTAGCTAACATCATGCTGCAATCAGAGAAATGTGTGAATTTATTATATTTTTTCTGCTATGTTAAGAAAGTGAAAGCCAACAGGAGAATATTGCAGGAGATGTTGGCACATTATTGGGGAGCACTGAACATTAGAGTCTGTGTTGCTCATTCCACAGATGGATAGTCTGTTATACTTCATATTAAAGGTGATTCATCTTAATTCTGGCTTCCAGTGAGATGTTACCTTACAATGAAGAGTTAGTTATCAGTTCCATCATCAAACAGCTTTTGTTTATGAACAGAGAGATTCAATAATGGTGCATCTGTGATGTTTCCTATATTTTAGAGCGATTTCTGTCACCAGTTGCTCATTATCCAACCGTCAGAACTCAGTCTGAGAAGAGCTCTCAGCAGATTGACAGAAAGAGATGAAAACAGGGAAAGGTGAATCCACATGAATATGGATATGAGCCAACAGTCCCATTTGTTTACCCAAACACAAGTTATCGCAAATGGATCCTATCATAGTCTGCTATTTTTGCATTAGCATTATGAGAAGAACAATTATTTTCCATTAATTCCAGTACAGTGTGCCATAAGGCCTGTTATCACCACACTGACTGACAGGCTGAGTCTGTTTTTATGCCACCAATCCATGCAAGGCCATTTACCCTCTGTTCTGTTCACGGTGCACATAGTGCCAAGTTCATGTTGCTATTTTACTTCTAAAGCCCAGAAAGTGAAGTTTGACCTTTTAAATAATCTGTTAGCTGTTGATGTAGAATGAGCACCCATGGAGTCAATCAAACTGTTGCAGATAATGAGAAGATGTCCGGTATTTGGTTTGAGTCAATGTGCATCAGATCACAACAGGATCCTTCGGTTTTAGCTGTTTTCTTTTGTAAATTCAATGAAAGAATATCAGCAGCTGGAGGTTTGGGTTTTTACTGAGTCATTAAGAAGCTGTTTAATGGTCTGTGATAAAATGTTTTCATTAGAAATATTAAGTAAAGAACTACTGATAGAAGGCACAAACACATTTTTATGTCCTATATTTTCTGTTATCTGATATGCTGACTGATGTAGCCTCCCCAAATAGGCTATATCCTCTGACCTTTGACCTCTGTTGACCATCACAACAACAATCCATCTTTTTCCCAATAACTTGGAATACAATCACTCTTGGATTATGTTTTAACCTGAATCAAGATCCCTACAGGTGTCCTACTGTCCACTTTCAAGTGTCCATCCTGGTAAACACTAAGCCAGAGTTCCTTTGTTTTACAGCCTAATGCTGTATTCATTTAGTAAAATTATTTTATGTTTAAATCAAACTTAATGTTTAATTTACTACTATTTTCACAGTTATTTTATTAATAATTACTGTAAAGGGGAGCCAAGTCAATTCGTTCTGATTGGACAAGGGACTGGTGGGGAGTTACCAAGTCACATGACTTCCGCCCGTTAAGACTCACATTATAATGGTAGAAATGCATGACATAGCAGAGAAGCATTATAACACTTTGAGTGTGTGGATGTCCTTGGAGCAGGAACACTACAGAGAATGTTCTGTAAACAAGAGATTACAGTTGGAACACCAGTCATTTGGTGTTAAAGAAGAGACTCCTTTACAGAGAGTGTTTTATTAGACCAGTTAGTGTCCAGTTAAGGTCATCTGGGAGATGGACACTTGAAAGTGGACAGTAGGACACCTGTAGGGATCTTGATTCAGGTTAAAACATAATCCAAGATTGATTGTATTCCAAGTTATTGGGAAAAAGATGGATTATTGTTGTGATGGTCAACAGAGGTCAAAGGTCAGAGGATATAGCCTATTTGGGGAGGCTACACTGAGTTTGTCCCCTGGCTTGGACTAAGTTTAAATTTTGACCCTGTGTAAATGAGTTTGACACTACTGCTAAAGCATGAAGTTCTTTAAGTTAGGTTAAAATAGTTAGGAGAGACCATTGATAGTGACACCATTCTCCTGCTGCGGCCAGGTTTCTGTAAGACATGATAAATCCTTATAATTAGTCATCAAATAATCTGAAACCAGAGCACAACCCACACTAGTTCCATCAGTAAAATAATCTAATTTACCTAAACTTTTGTACTAGTATAATTATCTATTTTGATTAGGGTTGAAAAGTTTGCTCCTTTTGTGATGACTTTAGAGTACGAGACAGCTGTTGAATTAACTGTTTTTATTGTGTTTTAAGTCAAGACAGAATGCAAGCAAATGCATGAAAGTCTCCAAAAACAGATGAGTGTCAGAGAGTGAACAACCTGAGACTAAAACAACGTGACAGTGAAACAAAGTAGCCAAGATGTGAAGCCTAATGACAGGCCTGCTGCCTGAGCCAAAGCCCAGAATTGAACCCACAGAACATCTGTGGAGCGAGCGAGAAGTGGATGTTCAGACATGTTGGATCCAGTCTGACGAGGCCATGCAAGATTTGTCAGAAAGAATGGGATTAGCTGCCCATGTTCAACGTTTTTATAGACCAAAGAAGACTTAGAGCAGCAGAGGAGCTGGCCTAAGGAGGTCAAATTAGATTTTTACCGTCAGAGATTTAAAACAGCTGATTTTATTTTATTTTTTTCAGAAAATTAAGCGTGTTCCTGCAGCTGATGATATAGAAATCACCCTTCTATCTTTACATTTTCAAGGAGCTAAACTGGTTTATAATTTATCTTATTAATTAGCTCTTAAACCATAAACGTTTTTCTATTTTAAAGCTTTAAAATATGTCTTTATTGCATAAGTGTAAAAACGGAATATTTGTTGAACACATTTGAGGTAAATTACTGATAAATTACAAATAACTTAAATAAGATTTTTTACATTTTTTCAGGAATTAGGTTTGAGAATACAAATACTGGTGTACTTTAACAGATATTCACACCAATCTATGTTTTTAGTAACAGTAGATTTATATAAGGGTCTGTAACTGTGTTTGTGTGAAAATATAAATATAAGAATACATTATCTCTTTAACAGTCTTATTAGTGTTTCTAGTTTTACTGTAGTTTTTTCTTAGCTTTATTCTTTAAATCATTTTGAAGCGTAACTCGAGGGGTGGGAGCCGAACTCTTCCACCAACAACCAGGTGCAAATTAAAGAAATACTTCAGGCTTGGAAGCAAACTTAAAGTATTCTTATTGATTTATTACCATCTGCAGCTCAACACAGAGATGGATTTGGCACCAGAGGAGGTGACCAACCAACACACTCATTCCAGGAGTCTTTGTTGTTGTTTTTTTTAATTCTCCTGATTGATTTTTATGATTTTTGCATTTTCCTCCTGCAGTGCAGCTGAGCCAAAGGCCATCAGAGGCTTTATTTAGAAATGTCTCTGCAGGTGGTCAAACACTGCATGATTTACCCTGACTTAATCAACTACACTGTACTGAACACACCTGCGCATGCACACAACAACACATTTAAGTTCACACACACACACACACACACACACACACACACACACACACACACACACACACACACACACACACACACACACACACTTTTATTGATGACTGCCCAATAGTTGCAGAAACACAGGATGGTTGGATGTACTTCTAGGTGTATTCTGCTTTTCAAACATTATGCAGATAGAGTGTGAATCACATTAGAAACCAGTGTGAATAATTGAGTGGGAATAACATTACAAGTAAACAACATGTAGCCTTACAAGTCATTACATCAGCCACACTGAGTGGAACAAGAAAATGTCTTATCACAGCAATCACATGAGATTGTTTTAAACAGCATCACAATTACAAACATCCCTATGCTATTAATAAATGCTAAGGATCTCTAACATGTATTTTTAAGGTGGAAATTCACTTGTAAGTACTTAAAAGTATAGAAGGTGGATTTGATTATTCAGTTTCAGGTTTGTATTTCAGAAATCAATGTTTTTAAAGTTTTTCCTTTTATTCCTCTTTTTTAGAAGCCTGTTAAAAAGCCTTAATAAAAATAGAATTTGATGGGTTTTTTTTATATAAATGACTTATTAATGTAAAACATTACAATCTAGCCTAAACTTTTTTTTTTACCATATTTTGGTTGATTTGGTTTATCCTAACCTCCTTCATATATGACATTATGCAAAAACAAACAAACAAACAAACAACTGCTGCAAATGTATAGACAAATAATCAAGATTAGTAATACACAAATAAATGTTATAATGAGCACATATCGAAGACATTTTCAGTTTCTTTATTATTATTAGGTTAATAAAGTTATGAGCTCTTTTAGCTGTTTTACCAGTAGATTTGATTCCACATTGCACACAATTGTGTTTGTGACATGTTTAATCTGAAATGTATTACAAATGTTTTGGCAAAAGGATGACCACATTTAAAAAATGATCGCATAAAACAAAATTCAGTGCATTGTGTGTGTGTGTGTGTGTGTGTGTGTGTGTGTGTGTGTGTGTGTGTGTGTGTGTGTGTGTGTGTGTGTGTGTGTGTGTGTGTGTGTGTGTGTCAATACAAATGTCTGGTAAGGCCAGACTTTACATTAATGTTTAATTTATACATTTCATACATAGTAGACTACCTTGAATGCATGAAATTAGGTCTAAACAACAATTCCTGGCTGTGACAATAAACTTCACCCCCTTGTTGGAATCTCATGCCACATTATTGCCACCCTTAAGTTGTTTAGATCCACCCCTGGCCATGAAAGATCCCAGACTGCTTAGACTCTAAGCAGTCTGGGAGTCTCTAAGCCTTAGAGCGTGATGAATTCTGGACTCTTTAAAAAAAGTTTTTTTTAGGAACAGTATTTGGAGATGTGATCATTTCTGTTTGCTTATTTCTGTCAATTTGTGTCACTATTAACATTTTTTCCATTGATTTGATTGATTTTTGACTAACAGTTGATAAATATCTGTCATATGTTGATTGATTGGCTGATCCCTTAAGTTAGATTGTTCTAAATCTGAAGTTTAAATGAGTTAGAATTCAAAAGCTTCAAACTCATTCTTTAGAAAATAATCAAACACTGGACAGGTGAATCCTGGTAGGGGGTGTTCAAGACTCCTTTCACTGTATTTGTATGAAACCTCACACCCTTGTCTTCATGAGCTACTCTTATTCTCTCTCAACTTTTTATTACCCAACACGTTTTCAGTAGAATAACTTGAACATCGGGTTATTTTGTCCCTTGGTATTCTGCTGTTTATCTGCTTCTGGCACCCTTCCTCTCCTCTCTCGCTCTTCAAAGACTCTCTACTCGACTCTCGCCTTGCACTCCACTGACTCTCTTTCATATACAGTCTACACACACATGCACAAATGCGCGCGCACACACAAGCACACAGGTATTCTGCTACAGAACTAGCCCCAGGGGGACAGAACAAAGCGGACGCTGTTAATCGAACCCGTGGCTAGAAGTGAGGGAGGGAGGAAAAGGGGAGGGG
Source organism: Callopanchax toddi (assembly GCA_006937965.1). NCBI lineage: Eukaryota > Metazoa > Chordata > Actinopteri > Cyprinodontiformes > Nothobranchiidae > Callopanchax > Callopanchax toddi. Next base: position 3,334,688 of record SSNR01000016.1, read on the forward strand.
TTTCAGGTGGGCTTCCATATGGTGCTGATGCTACTTCAATAAGAGAAGATGTAAATACTGTAAAACAAAGTAGAGACAGATTTATTGGTCCAACAGGGATACATTTGTCCATAGACAGATTGTAAGATTTGACTTTAACTTCTTATTTTGAAGTTTAAAAACCACAGTAAATATACAGAGCAAAACTAAATAATTAATTAATTTATAGACAAAAAATAAAACCTGTCACAATAAATAATATAAATATTTATGGCCAATAAAACTAGCTTTTACCAAGAACATGCACTCCTTACATTACTTATCTCTTTACAACAGTTCGATTTATTTTCAAGACACATTTGTGTTTATTGCACATTGAAATGCAGTAAATTTGTGCAAAAACAACTTTATTTTAGACTTTAAATATTCAAGTGTACTTAGCTTAGTGTTATGTTTACCGCAGGGTTTGTCCCATTTGCATTTTTTTACAAAGTGAAAATAAAACTAAATGATTCAGCATCGAGGAGACTTTAGATTTTTACAAATTTTCATTTAATCTTCTAGTTTTGCATGTCGTTACTAATTTACATCAAGGTAGAAGTACAGCTATTCATTTTACACCTGTCAGCGCAGAACATCATCACTAGTACTATTGTAGTTTTGATAGTTTCTATGGGAGAGAACACACATTACTATGTGTTTCAGAAGCACGACTTCATGCTGTGTTTGTTTATTGGAGTCCTGATAGTCGATGGCATCATGTTGCTCAAAAATCAATAGAAAAGGTTGAAAGGTTCAGTTGATCTTTTCACAAAGCCAGACTCTCATCTTAAAAACACACAGCTTTGGTTATTGGATGATATTTATCTGAGGAAAGACAAAAAGAGTTTTGTTGATGACAAGAGGAGTTACAATGAGACACGACAGGATCATAAAAGTATAAAGTACTTCTGTTTTTGTTGTAGTTGAGAAAATTCTTCACATCAGGAAACTGCCAGCAATCGGCATGACTCATCATGACTGTTTTTTCTTCTTTAATTCAACAAATAAAAAGAAAAACTGTGTTGTTTTACAAAAAAAAGTAGATTTCTCTCAGTGAGTTTAATAGTTACATCCTGTATCTTATGTCCTCTTATATCAGTAAATGTTTTATGATTTTTTTTTCTCTTTTTGCAGATCTATGTGAGAGTAAAGGAACAAAACAGATTCGATGCAAAGCAGAGAGTTTTTATGTAACACTGCAAAGTAGATCAGAGAGCAGAGCTTGACCTATTTTTTTGGGCTCTGTGGAGAAAATGTTTCTGTTCCATGTGGAAACTATGACTCCTGTTCTTCTTAGCCTTTATTTTTCTCATCTTACATTAGAAGGTTAAAATGTGACAAACTGACTCCTCACGTTCCTCAAGGTAGAAATGACTAAGATAAAAATCATACTGAGTCTCACACTCAGTGTTTCTCAAATATAAATTCTATTAATTAAAATAATCTAAATAAAAGAAAAACTTAGAATGATGTGGACAAAGTCTCTGTTAAAGATACAAACGTGAATATGGAGAACAGTTTAATAAGAAATTTATTTTAAAATCTTTTCATTAGTGTAGTATTTTACAACTGAATTTACAAGGTTTATGTGTTTTTTGTGTATGTTTGGATTCAAATAAGCTAAATAAACCAAATCAATTTTAAATTAATAATTAGATTTTATTTATTTTAAAAAAAGAACATTCAGAAACTATTGGCACATTACATCATTCTTAACAACCATTTACAGTATAATGACAACTGACCACTGTCCTCATCACTAAGCTTTTATTTTGAAATGATCGTTATGATTATTGTTATTACTTATGATTTATTTCTCAACTGGTGTGACTTTGGGACCCAGTATCAGCTCTTAATGACAAGCTCAACCCAAACAGAGGGGAAAAAACAGTTTCCAACAAAAAATAAGGAGATGAATCAGAACATCACATCAGAACAAGGTCAACAAGAAACCAAGAAAACCAGCGAGTGGTGATGCTTGATAGCTGCATTTTAAAGTTTAAAACCAAACTCTTCAGTTTGATAAATTCTAGAATTGTTTAACAGACTGAGCTGTGTTTTATTGCACAGATATAAAATAAAAAATCCAAATACTGAGAGGTAAATTTAAAAATGCTCCAAAAATATAGCTTTAGATGGAACCCACTATCTGAATGTAAAATAAACTATTTTCTATCAAAACTACAGTATTTAGTCACTCAAACTTTAATCTTAAAACTTGCATACAACCAGAATGTATCAGTAACCGATCATTTAAACAAAATCTGCAAAAGTCCAACTTCTGAGAAGTATTTAAAATTACTTTAATTATGTTCTCTCACTGAATCTCCAATCACTTTTTCCTGAAAAGAGTTTCAAAATCTGAAGTTTGAGTAGATAAAGACACTCTGAGGTCACGCTCAATGATCCATATCATTCATAACCCATGCTGCCTTTCACCATGTTCAATTAGCATATGTAATGGCAGGTCTTTGTCTATAGTGTGTAATGTATTTAATAGCATTACTGAACATTATTGCCACCTACTGTTAAGGAGTATGAATAGATGACTTTCCTTGTTTACCCATCATTTCTTAATTTTTTAAATCATGAGAATGACATATTTAACATAATTTAAATTTAATTCATTTTAAATAATATTCAGTCTGAACGAGTTAAACATCATGCCATCACACATCAAGCAGAGAAATGCAAGTAACTTTTTCTCCACAGTGACAAAAACTACTGACTGTGGCTCCAGTAACTACATGTAAACAGATAAGCCACAGGTGTGCAAGAGCGCCCAAAATAATTCATGCATTCCAGTTCCTTTTGCCACTATGCTGATTTGCACACCGGTGTTATGCCTAATATTTTGCACATTGATGAGATGCGGTGACTCGCTAAAAGTTTCATGTGGCTGCAGGAGCTTAGCAACACACAGCAACAGTAGCAGAATATTTCCAGCACATAAAAAAATTCAATAAAAATGTCTCTTCTATTTCTAAAGATGTTGGACACAACTGCTCTTCTGCATAATGACCTGATATTTACAGGTCATGTTGAGTCTAACCCATGTATATTGCCTTATTTGATCAGTCTTAAGGGGTGTGCATGGACAATTTTCTGTGTAATTTTTATCTAGGTACCAACAAATAATTCACAAAAGGCAATTAATTGATTTCACTGATATGTGAGCAGTTGTATGGATTTTTTTCTTTTGTGCTGTTATCCTTCAGAAACACTAACAACATTATTAAACCATCATGTTACAGGATGAAATGTTGCTTAAAGACTCTGAAGTGTTCTTCAAATCAATTCCACCATCTGAGTCTTGTGTGTGCTCACCAGATAAATACTTTCTCCTGGATGAACTATTTATTCCATTCTGAGTCATGTTTGTATGAAACTAACCTTGTTTACGGCAAGCCAATTGGTCATTTGAAAATTACATTCAAAACAGATTTTTAGATTTCAGCTCTTGTAAGTCAAATTGAACCATCTCAGGCCTCCAGATTGAATTTTGTACCATCTGCTTTGAAAATTTTAGAAATTGTAAAGACAAGCTCATTTGTTCTTGTGATGTCATCCATCAAGGAAAAACAACATTCCAGATCTGTGACATGTGGAAGAAATCCTTCCAGATATTTAAAATGTTCATTTGGTTAAGACAAAATTGAACGTTTGCACTAAGATAAGATGACGTTGTAAAGGTTTTTAGAGATCTTAAACTTTTCCTAATGAAGGCTCAGTTGTGGAAACTAAAATATCCTAAACGTTATGAGACATGTTCTCATGTTAGATCCAGATTCACTGCTGTTCAAGAGAAATGTGTTAGTCAGACCAGCCTGCAGCCAGACTTCATGAGCATCATCTCAGAGAAGAAGCTGGTCCTCAGCCTTGTCCAGGCTTTGAGGCAGCTGCCTGAGGGACGGAGGGTGAACAGTTCATAAGCTAGATGGGTGGGGTTTGTCATTATTTTCTGCTGGAGTAAATGTCCTCGGCCACTCTCACTTTGAATCTTTTTCTCCTCAGCCTCAGATCAGTTCTCATTCAGACAGTTATGGAAACAGTCAGGAAGCTGTCCACCACATACCAGTACAAAAGAGCACACATACCAGTACAAAGAGCACACATACCAGTACAAAGAGCTGCAGCACTGGGATCAGCATTGTTCAGCCGCCTCTGTAAAGAGTGCTGTTGGTGAGCCTTTTAATTATGCTGATGGTTTAATCATAGAGTTTTGAAATCTAGAAAAAGTGGTTTCATTATATGTTACAGTGGTTTGCCATATATAAACCCTTAGACTAGCAATGCATTTTTTGTAGAAGTTGAGAATTACAAAAAAACCAGAATCTTAAACAACTTTTATCTGACTCAAGTCCTGAACAGTGGGGGGGGGGGGGGGTTCGTGATGCTGTTAAAGGTTTAAGGTGAGTTTGAAGTTTATTCATAATTTTCTATTTACATACTTCTTCCTCTCTGACTCAGTTCCTTTCTCTTCCTCCCTCTTCCTCGATGCTTCTGCCTCTCCTGTTTTCAGTCTCTGGTTACATAAACGTGTGAAGGCCTGGCTGTGTGGGCCGCATCACGGAGGTGGGCGCCACCATTTTCTACAATTCCATTCACTAAGAAGCTGCTGAGGTCAGAATAACTCCTCAGCAGACTCAGTGTATCAGAACTAAAGACTATTAACGAACCCACTTCTCTGCGCGGCACATTACCGTCACGACGCTCTTTGCTGTTATGGTCCCTCTGGAGCTTTAAGAGGCCCATTCTGAACCAAACGATGCTCTGTTGTTTGGTTTCATGTTATTACGGCGCTGTTGGTCCTCAGCTCAGTTTGCATGGGGTGATTTTGGTTTAACACGTTTTGGTAGTCGGATGATGGTGAACTGCTTTTTGCATCTTGCTAGTGAAGCACTGAAACATTGAACTTTAAAAAGGAGAAAATCTTAATCTTCATTTTTACATTTTTACAAATTAATAAAATTTTAATTCTGATGTGTAATTATTAAAGAGTATTAGATATTTATAAAATCCCAATTCCTAATAAAATAAATTAATAACTTGTGTTAAACAATAAAAATATATATTCTAAATGTTTTTATGGATGGATTTTTATCTGCATTAGCTGCTGATTGACCTCAGGTGGACACAAAGACGTCAAATAAATCCTAAAAGAAATTAGACTTTTGTTTTCAGTTATGCTTAACTCTGAACATTTTTGCTCCATAACACAAAACACTGCAATAAGAGCAGGTCAGCGAATGTCTTTAGTTTAGAAAATTCTTCCAGCCAGTAAACACTAAACAAGCAGGTTTCCCTCTGTCTCCCTCCGTCTCTTCTCTCTGTCTGTCCCCTCTGTTAAGTGGATGCAGTCTGTTGTGCCACAGATTCAATCAATCTAATTGCACAACAGGAAAAATTTGTCACACTTTTCCTGTAGTTTTAATGTAGCAAAGCGCTCAGACCTGTTTCATCTGCCTCAAGTGTCAGAACAGGACAAGGAGGGAGAACACTCATAAACATAGATAACAGCTTTCTGAATAAAAGAGGCAGGTTCTGGATTTCATTTCCATCTCTGCTGGTCTTTGATACCAGGCTAGACTGAGTGTCACTTTATAACATGAACAGATTAGGTCTGAGTTGGCACTTGACTAATAAAGAACACCCTCAGGTCTGATCTCATGGCGGTCAGCAGGGACAGTGGTTTTCCTTCAGTAATGAGACAACTTTTCATAAACAATGACTTCTATTTGACACCAGTGTTCATGGTGTTGGTGCTTTTATGATATATTTACTTTTTACCTGTTAAACAAAGTTCTTTTCTTTATTGGTTTTCTTCTCTGTAGTTAATTAGAAGCATTTTGCTGCAGAGCAAACCCCTCACAGCGTATCATGAATCATCATCCTGTAAAGTCATTAACAGTAAAATGATGAAGCGGTAAACTCCTCCTTTTGTCACTTCAGGCTAACAGTGCTCTTTTTCTTTCTCATTCTGTGGAAACCTTCAGAAACTTTCACATTATATTTTATAGTTTCATGTGTGTTTGCGTTTATCTTCTGACTTTTCTTCTGTTTGCTTTGTGTTTTCTGTGCATGTCACACAAAAACATTGGATAATGTCCTTTTACGTCAATTTGTAAGAAAGGGAATTAATTGCTTGCATTTGCTTGAAAAGAGGAGACGTCCTCCTCAAGAATTCATCTCCTCAGCTCTCAACATGTCATAAACAAAGCAGCAGTTGCAGAGATTAATGACTCTGATTGTGTTGCAGTTCATTCATATGAAATGTTTAATGAAAAGTTGTCATTTTGCCCTGTATAATTACATACCGCTGTAAAAAAAAAACAAAAAAAAAACAGCATGAGTACTGAAATGTCTGGAATAGGACTCAAAGTGTCAGGTTTTATATCTTTACCAAATAATTCAGTTATTTTGTTCTTTCCATCTATAGATGCAAGGAGTCAGAGTGGATTAGATCAGTTCAGCAGTGGGATCCAGCAGGAGAACTGGGCCAGTGGGACTCCCCGGGACTGAAACCTTGTTTAATGAAGACATATGGTGGGAAAACCTCCACCTACGCGTTCATGTCAATACCAACTCCAATATTGTATTTGACTGTCATGACAGAGTGAGAGCACTGAGTCTGCCTCCTCCAGCAGAGTCTCAGAACCTTTAAAGGGATATTTCAAACATTTTGAGCACAGCCAAGACCAAAGTGTATTGTGATTGTTTTTTTAAAAAGCTCCCTTCTCCTAAATTTTAAAATGCTCACTTCAAACAGCTAAAATGATCGATGAGAGGGGTCATCAGTCTTCTATCCGGCCCACCTCAAAGTCCTGAAGGTCTCTAGATCCCAGAGAGACGGCAGCTTGCAGCCAATCACCGTCTCAGCAAAACTGAGGAATGAAACTTTGTCTTAAATTGGGCTTGAAACGACAAGCAGCTGAGCGCGTCTTAGTGGCACATCTGCAGCCAGAAGTCGGTCTGATGGAGTTTCAGGATCAGGGGTTTCATGTTGATTTCAGTCTGCAGCAACTCTAAACAGGACATTTCTCTTTGTGTATCTAAGATTGTGAGGCAGTTGGAGGCAAGGAGACTGGGATCACATTCACCCTGTGTGTGTGTGTGTGTGTGTGTGTGTGTGTGTGTGTGTGTGTGTGTGTGTGTGTGTGTGTGTGTGTGTGTGTGTGTGTCCTATGCAGAAGTCTGTAATTGTTTTACACACTGCATGCTGACATCCTGCTGGAAGGAACTGGATTTTATTTGCATTTTCAGTTCTATGTGACTGAGTCCTTGACTGAAGCAGATCCAGTACACTTTAAGGACTGGTTTAATTACTGACTCTTGGCTGACCTTGCTGTCTGAACTTAGCTTTAGAGCATCAATTGTGGCTCATCAATTTCTATGATAATGAAGACTAAAGGCCCAGGGAGGGAATGGTTTTAGTTTTTAACAGAGTTGATGTTCCTAAGAGGACTGAAGTGATAAGATTAAGTAACCTTGTGTTGAAGGAGCGTCTAAGTGACAGAACATTATGAATGGTTTGAACTGCTGAACCTGCTTTCACAAAAACGAGCTTTAAAAACACCAAATTACAAACTCACGACTAGATTTAAACTTTCACATTTGATTTTTATAATCCTAATTTATTTCCCTGCCAGATTTACTTTCCATTTTTCTTCTTTTGTCCTAAACTTTTGTGCATTCCTCTGCTTCAACCCCCTTGTAAATGAAAAGGACCAGTACTGTTTTATATTTAACTTGAAAAAAAATTATACAGATTAAATATTTTACAGCTTGATGCCTCAGTGATGTTTAGATTTCTTCAGGTCAAGTTGACATTTTGATCACATTGGTCTCCTAGCACAAGACTTGGGCGGTATCCAAATTTTGATACCGTCAAACTTCCTCCACATTGTCCCGCGGTAGATGGTACCGTGGCCAGGGTTGGACCGGGACCATAATTCTTCCCGGGGATTTTCAGTCATGGCTCCACCATGAGCACTTACAGCTGATGTTCAGTTCGGATGGCTATGCTGTGGGTTGTCCTGGGGGGAGGGATATCCCGCTGTTGACTGAAGTGCTGTAAGCGTGTGAGAACACAACCGTGGTCGGTTTGTGCCACAACAAGCAAGTGCTGATAAAAACAAGCCGCTCAGATCGCGGACTGCGCAACCGGCCCATTCCGGTCTGGACCATCAGCTCACTGGCAGTCCAGCTTTGACTGTGCATGTTTTTCATGATGGTATTGAAACTGATATCATTGCTATTTTTAAACACTGGCTGTATACAGTATTACCATAATACCACCAGCCTACCTAGCTCATGTATGGTTGGCACATGTATAGTGGGGCAGAAGTAGTTCAGGTAGAGTGTTTACAGAGCGAGGGTTGTCAGTTTGATCCTGATAAAGCACTTAGTCGTTGTGTTCTTGAACAAGAGCCTGTAGGACATTCAGGCCGTGTGTATGTGTGCTTTCTGGCGGGTCAGCGTGTGTGTGTGTGTGTGTGTGTGCGCGTTCTGATGGAGCAGAGTGTGTTTCAACAAGCTTGCGGCTATAAGACCACTCCTTCACATTGCACCACAACTGGATGTGAAATTCATCTGTTTGATGACTGCGCGATCACCGGTCCATAGCAGTGGGATCAGATACACATGCATGATATCTGGTGCTTATGTGCACTGGCACACCAGTTGTGCACCCATTTACTGTATGTAAATACTATTGCATAAAATGTTTTGAAATTTAGGAGACTTGGACTTGCCATTAGCCATTAGCTAATCTGTTCTGTACAACTCAAACTCTATCTCTCCAAACAGAGGCTGTTCAGAAAGCTAGAATGATTTGTTTTACACTTGCACACATATTAAACTGACCATTAAAACCACTTGACATCACTTTTTGTTGCACACTCCATTCCCTTAATATTAAAGTCAATATGCAATATGTCCCAAGAATAATGAACCCCCCGGTTTATTTATAAATACTCTATAGATTTTTCATTGTTTAGCTATCTTTGACTTGATACTAGCACAGATACTTAGTCTCTTTTGATCAAATTCAAACCTTGGGTTCAAATGCTTGAACATTCTGACACATTCAAAGCAGACCTTTAAACGTGTGGATGTTTTTTACACTCACAAACTATTATTATTACCTGTAACAGCATCTGCAAATGGCAGCAACTGAAGCCAGGAACATCTGGCTTTTTCTGGTTTCCACTCTGACCGAAAGGATTCTTTCAAATTACAGTAAATGCACTAGAAAGAGACAGATGATACTTTCCAACATTTTCTAGGTCTCATCTGCAGGCAACAAATAATAGTACAATTTTGAATAACATGTCTGGTTTTAACTTATTTTAAAAAGCAATAAATTACATCTTTTCGGCAACTGTATTTCAGTGAGAAGTCTAGAAGGAATGTTTTTTTTATTCTCAGTCAGAAATAGATCTGTGACATCAAAGGCAGATCTTCAGTGAGACCCTAAGGGCGAACTGGCAGCTGTAACTCAGGAAACAGGCCTGTTGTCCACAAAGATCACTGGTTCAAGTGGTTCAGCCAAGTGTCCTTGGGCTAAACACCATGTTTCCCCTGATACGTACCTCAATATGTGAGAATTATCACAATGTGTTTACAGAATAAAAAACATTTCAGATCAATTCAAATCAAGAAATCTACCAATTTTTTACAAATTCAAGCACATCATTAAGAGACTGATGCTGTAGAATGAACGCAGTCCAAACTTGTTGAAATAATAATATTTTTTTAATTTGAAAAGGTGAAGACATTGTGTTCTTGTGATCAGCTGCATTCTACATTTTGAACAGTAAACATGCAGAAATAGGACTCTGTGTTATATCAACCTCTATGGATCCCTTAGAAAACCCCAAATATCCTGGTTCTTTGATGACATGTTTCTGCAGCAGATGCATGACTAAATCACACTGTGGATGTAAAGATTCGGCTTTCTGATTAAAAGCCTTCGAATCATCAGGAACTCTCCCATGACGCCTCCAGATGCAAGCTCTTGATTGGCTGCTTGATGTATAATTCAGATAAGGTCTTAATGAGACTGACAAATGATGTTGACACATGTCTCAAAGCAACGCCTGCACACTGACTACAGTATTTTCTGCAGTCTTGAAGATGGAAACTGATTAGTATCATTCTACTTTAAGTTTTACTGTCTAGTCCTTTTTGATGTTGATTTTGTCTACTTTATTCTTATCTTTTTTTTACATCATGTTACAGGAAGACGTTAGTATAAGGCATTTAATTTTTTAGATTAAAAACCTTGAAAACATTTCTCAGCAACCTCTTCAGCATTTTAGGGATTTCAGTGTCAACCTAAGCAATAAATATTATAGGATATTAATATTTTTCTTTTTGATAATATTCTCCTGTACGTATTTCTTCTTGTTTTTCATGCTGCTTTTATCAATAAGTGTATCTTTTAAAATTATTGGTAATAAATAACCTCATAGGTCAATATTATTAAATGTAAATATGGAGTCTGTTGAGAGAACTTTCATTTTATGAACTATTACAGTTAATAAATGACTTTAAAGCAATAATAGACATTTGATAAAATGCACACATTGAAATTGACAAAAACAGAGAGAGAATATATTCTTTATCCTTCATTTTTGTCAAGCCTATAAGTGCACCATGAGATTGTAACTCATAAATTCTGACTAGTTGTTCTAAATTTAGGCTTTAATCACTTCTTCTGCGTTTAAAATAACAAAAGACACAACCTGACAGTGGTCAGGGTCAGGGAATTCTGATGAAGTGTAATTTGACACCGATGTGTTGTTGTTTTTGTTCACACGACAACATCAGAGAGTTCAACCAGTCAGTCTGTTTCAAAAGGTCACGGCGCTGTCATGTGGAAAGACGCCACTTTGATCAGATCGGCTCGGGTCCAGTCGCTGTGTGAGCTTATTGCAGCAGTCATGTAGAAAAAAATGACCAAAATCACAACACATCATACAAAAATGCACTTTTAAACCCAAAAACCCTTGAATGAAGATCTATGCATCCATTATGGGTTTAATTATTCACACCAATGGCAACAATCTCTGTCAAACAGCAAACAAGTGACAGACTGAAAACATTAAACTGACTCTTGCTCCAGAGCATTAGTTTCATTTTATTTGTGGTTTTTTGTTTTGTTGTTTTTTTTCTGACAGAGATTTGTTGCTGGCACAGATTAGCATACCAGATGAGCAGGGAAATGGCTTCATCTCTACAATTACAAGAAGGTCACGACCCTCTGCCACGGCAACCGTTTGGCATCTATTTGGAAACTGCTTGGCACCCAAAACCCGTGGATTTCATAAACCTGCAATTAGTCAGTGGGCATGTATCAGTCAGCGCACTCTGTAAAACATCTGCTTGCCTTTGTGTGTGTGTGTGTGTGTGTGTGAGTGTGTGTGTGAGTGTGTGTTTGTCCATTTCCAGTGTGTGAATTTGCTGGGAAGCAAAATCTAAATAATGCCCCCAGCATAAAAAGAAATTAGCTTATGAATTTGTGACTTTAATTGGAAATTCCCATTCTGAATGAATTTATTATGGATTTTTATTCCATGTCACCAAGTATTGACAGGTCTAGCGCATAAATTAAAACCCATCTCACATTAATCTTTATGACTTCTGCAGGACAAACATAAAACTTCTTGTTATATGATGCAGATTCAATGCAAAGTCAAAATCTTGAGGATATATAGGTAACTTCAAAGATGCACCCAGGAAGTGAACCCTGTGCTCCAGAGCCTGACTGTAACATGAAGCATTGTCTGGATTTTGAAATGTAGTTTTTTTTACTCCTGCAGCAGCATTTGTAGCTTCCTTTCATCCTTCACAATAAGAGTCTCAGAAACGTACATCAAAATAAATGAGGTTGATAAGAGTTTTTTTAATCCTGTTAACCTCATATGTAATCTAAAACAATGGGGATTCTGAGAAGTTATCTATATGTTGTGTACAATAACATTTGCAAGTAATGGTACATCTAAAATAATGATATGAGGCATCATGGGATATGTAGGTCATTGTGTCCGTGCTGGTTCTGCTTTTGATTCTCTTTTTAACCTTAAAATAACCACAACATTCTTCTACTATTTTAAACTTTTTCTATACATTTAAAACTTTATTCTGGAAATGTTTTTTTTTAAACATTGATGCCTATCTCCAGTAGTCATTGGGTGATATGCAGGAGGCACCCTGGACAGATTGCCAGTCCATCTCAGGGTCACAAGCAACCATTCAAACACACTTATAGTGACAGTTTAGAATAATCAGTCCAATTAACCAAACATGTTTGTTTTTGGCCTGGAGAAACCGACTGCTGAACCCGTGTAGTCAGAATTACATGCCACTGACATGCAGAGCTGCTGGCTCTATAGATGCAGGTTTGTGGAAATAATCCTGGACTGATAATGTGCTCAGCTCTAGTTCTCCATGTTGGGAGTTTCAGGAATGCGTTTGATCCGACTAAAATAAAGTTGCAGCGTGTTATTAAGCTCTTAATAGTGCTTCCGTAGGAGGTGGAAGGGATGAGATTATATTGCTCTTTAGCTGGAAAAGAGGGAAAATGGCAACTGCTGAGCAAGATGTTTCCTCCATCATGAGGTGGAAATTAAAGAGACTTTATTTTTAATAGATGTTGTATATATCAGTGATTTATTGACAGGAAAAGCTGACACTACCACTTTCTGTTTCCTAACATGTTTAGCACAACAAACTTTATATGGGTTTAAAGGGACTTTTATGAACTTAGCAAAATTCACTCATAACACAAATCGTTTTTTTTTCCATCACTATTTGCAGAAATAAGCCTAAAAAATATGGGAAAGATCATTTTTATGTTAGCATCCATTTCAGAACAGCAGCAGTGTGGTGGAACTATAACTCAATAATCCATTTTGTTCCTGTGTGGCCTGAATTCCACCAAGACATGGATTCTTTTATTATTATTATTCTTTTTCAATTTAGACTCGCAGATAATTGTTTCTTTATCTGATTGCGTTTAACTGCAGTCTATTTCTGTCCGTGTTGGAAACTGGGCCACGATGCTAATTCAAGACGTTGCCTTATTTCTGAGCTATATGGCGCTTTAACTGTCCTGTCAAAACCACTGCTGTGCAGAGAGATTGAGCAGAGGACAAATGGACAATGCAGCTGCAGGAAAAATGGAAAAAAAGAAGGAAAGGAAAAGAAGGAGTAAGACATGGAGTCATGTGATCGCTCAGCAGTTTCTATGGCATTGATCATGCACCATTTATCCACTGAATATTAATAAAGCAGTGAGTGACTGAGAGGTTTTTTTTTCCTTCTGAGAATGAAGAGGAGGATTTATGTCATATCAGTCAGCCTCTATATATTTTCTGCAGGCGGAATGATGGTCAGGTACCTACTCACACTCTGAAAGAAAAACTGTGGAGGCAGAAACGTCTGTGACTCGTTTCCTGAGCCCTCAGCGAGTGCGGTTATACAAGACAGCTCTCTTCTTTCCCATCGAGTTTACAGAGGCCGCACATCTCGATAAGATTTGACAAGGCAAGCTATATGTTCTCACACTGACACATAAACACATCCGTGTTGTTGAAACATCACAGGAAAGGCCGGTGTGAATAATGACAGGAAGGTGTTGACAGGGCAGGTTTAGAGCTCACTGGGAGGGATGGGACAATCATTTATACCTCAGGTGTTTTGGTCAGCTTTTGTTCCTGTAAAAAGTTTCCAAAGTCACAAATCCGAGTCATCCAAATAAAAACAAAAAAACAAACGTTATTTTCTCTCACACTGATTTCTCAGCCGTCTCAAACCTCTCATTAGCTTTGAATCTGCTTTTAATGACATCACCATGTAGCATTAGCATATTTCCTGCCTGGTCGTTGCTGTAAAAGACCTCAAACAAAGAATGAGATCCTGTCCTGATGAGACAGAAAAGCCTGAATCAGCTGAATGAATCAGAAGGCCTAAAAATAAAAAAGCAGCACTTAAACAGATAAATACTGTTTTAACTATGAGAGAAATACCCACTGAATACAGTTATGAGCCAGTACTTTGTGTGTTTTTATTTTATTTGCTGAGACATTTGGTTTGATTGAGGAGATGTCGTTCAGGTTTGTATAATTTTGTATTTTGCATCAAGTTCAGATCAAATGAACTGAACCTTCATTTTATATTTTGGTTTTTTGTAATTATTTCTCAACCAAACAGAGTAAATTCTTGTTTTTGACACAGATTGGATGAAAAAATACAGGAAAATGTTCCCTTTTAATTTAATGATGACAATCAGCTGACAGATCCAGCCCTGTTGGGGAGGACCTGCTGCCTCAGACCCTCCTCACTACCAGGAGGAGCTTCTGGGAGTTAGGATCTTTACAAAAAAGTAACAAAACCAGCTTTTTAAAATGTTGTATACCCATAACAGATCATGACCTTCATACCAAGGTACTGATTGTCTCTGATGCACCGTTACGCCCCTATAGGGCAACAAGCATAACAGCATGTATTAGTATCAGCACTTGGTATTGAGGAGGAAAAAACATGTTTAAGTGATGAGTTCTGGTTCCAAATGAGAATTTATTAGTTTTGTTGATCCAAAGAATGTGGTGTGGAGAGCTTTTATTCTCTTCTACTAAATATAAGAAAATAGTGAGTTTTAGACTGTTTTATTGTTGGACATTTCCTATCATAGACTGATGACTGGGCTCATGTAAACCAGTGGTAGAGAGAAATGTTCGCTTTTCAAGGTCAATGTGTGTGAATCACAATTTACAACCAATGTTTTGCACAAAAACAGCTATGATCCGATCATTTCACATCATTAGACGGTCTTAGTTTAAAACTCTGGCTTGAAACAATTCATCTTCAAAGAATTATTGATCTTTAGTGTTTAAACTGCAAGTTATCCAGTGATGGAGGAGGATGTGTCCTCTCCTCCGATGGTTAAACTAGCAGAAATAAATCAAATATCTTCATTGTGTTTTGCCTGTAACACCAGCATGGATGTTTTTGTTTATTCTGATCACGAGGCATCTGCTTACACCTTCAAAATGATTCAGTCTCTTTGTTCATGTACAACAAAATAAATCTAATAAAAGTTGTATTTAAACTAACTTTCAGATCATGTGTTAACGTTTCCTGCTTTGCTTTTCTGATGGTTTTGTCAGAAGTATTAAAACTCTTAGATTATGTAAACTCCTTCTTTTCCTCTTCAGGCCTGGTTTGGTTTTTATCCAACAAACAGGAATAAAATAGAGCTTTTATTTTGTAGCAAACAAACTGACTAAGCTCACTAATGAAACGTATTTATTGTTCATTCATGCTGTTTCTGTGCTCAATCTCACAGTGGGGTTTAATTCATCCCACTGTAATCTGAATTTTATACATTTATTATAAACACTGACACAACCTAAAGTGACGAATAAAGATGTTCTCTGATCTAAAGTTTACAATAAGAGTCAGCACAATTGGTTGAGCAACAAATACTCCATTCTGGCCTTAAATAAACCAAATACTCCTAGAAATCATGATCCTTAAATTCTAAAACCTCCATAAAACAAGTGACAGATAAATCAACCCAATGAGAAGTAATGCTGCAGATTTAAAGGGAGAGTTCACATTGTTTGAATGTTTCTGTGAAAATGTTATAAGCTCTTTGAATGACCTCAGTTTTGAGAAACAGGGATTCTGACAGGAGAGACGAGCTGATTACCTCATCTGAGTGAAGCAGTTATAAAGCACTAGGTTATAAATCCTGAGGTTATTTATGGATCAGGATTAGAAAAACGGATGGAATTTCACGGTGTGACCTTTATGGCAACGTGAAGGTTATAAAACAGCACTGAAAGAAACTCCTGTATTATATTTAATATTTCAAACACAAAATGCACAATGTCCACCTGAAGGGATGTTTTAAAAACTCTTTGAAGGAACAAAAAGTTCAACATTTAAATGAAAATAAAGATTTCCTGAAATCCTTATAATACTAAAATGATATGAGAAGAAATCATCTTAAAGTCAAAGAGTTTTCTTTATTTACAGACTTTTTACCTAATCATCTGGACGCATGGTGTCTGGTGTTTTATTAGCTGCAGAGCACTAATCTAATGATTGATGTTTTTAGTCTAAACATCAGCAGTAAAACCATTTAAACTGCAGAAATCTTCCTGCATTGATTTGCTCAGCCAGTCCGTTTAGTCTAACCGGGGCTGACTTGATTCTCATCACATGCTGAGGAAGCTCTCCTCACCAGTATGCGGAACTGTACCCCCCCTTCTGGTCCCTCTCTCCCCCCTCTTCCTCCCTCCCTCACCTCTCCGCTCCCTCTCAATCTTCTCCCTCTCACCAACAAGTGAGGAGCTCGTTTCTCTGCACATCTGTTCAGCGCCGGAGCTCCGCGCTGAGTTATAGATGTCTGCTGGAATTTCTTTTCCTCCTCATCCATTTTACTGTTTAATCGATGGGGATGACAGATTGCAGGTGCAGCGCGCGTTTGGACCAGCAGGGACGGTGTGTGGTGCACTAGGACCGAGGAGGAGAGATCCCTCTCATCGTGAGCACTGAAACTACACAGCGGAGCTTTGGAGGAAACCCCCTCCTCCTCCT
This sequence comes from Callopanchax toddi, assembly GCA_006937965.1. Lineage (NCBI taxonomy): Eukaryota > Metazoa > Chordata > Actinopteri > Cyprinodontiformes > Nothobranchiidae > Callopanchax > Callopanchax toddi. Next base: position 3,351,320 of record SSNR01000016.1, read on the forward strand.
CCTCCTCCTCCATCTCCATCCTCTTCCTCGCTGGATCTGGTGCTTGTATCCACACGTTTCCTCTTCTCCCTGATCTCCACGGGGATCGCACTGAGGAGTGCGTTAGGGATGGACACGCAACCCAGGAGAGGATTTGGAATCGATCTGCGTAAAAGTCACCTCTGATTTCTTTTATTTTCCTTTTTTTTTCTTCTTTCTTTTATCCCGCTCCGTCCTAACTCGCTCAGTCATACCATGTTTTCTAGGCTGTAGATTTTTCTCCTCTCATTTTACTTCAAGCGCGCAAAGTCACATCTGCGTAGTGAGCGCTTGGCGCACTCCCCCCCCCCCCCCCCCCCCCCCCCCCCC
>SSNR01000016.1:3351677-3362497 GCA_006937965.1 Callopanchax toddi
CCCCCCCCCCCCCCCCCCCTCCTCCAAGAAGAAGCCGGACAGAAACAATAATCTCCATTCTTGCATTTGGATTCCAGTCGGCTGAATGGGTGAAACACAGAGCCACTGCATGGAAACGTCTCCCCCCTCTCCCTCCCTCCCTCTCTCCCTCTGTGTTGACCAGGAGTTGTGATGTCCAAAGCCTTCCCCGCTGACTGACTCTCGTCGAACCATTTCGGAATCAAACTGAAGGTAGGCCAATTCGCCTCTGCTAGAACGTGGTGTTCACATGATAAGTTTTCAGTCGGACGCTTGAAGTTATTCTATAAAAAAACACCATCTAATTAAATACAAGGTAAAAAGGCAATTTCTAAGAATAAGTTAAAGACATTAGATGAGTTCTGATTGGCCCAAACATCCAGATAAACATCTAAATAAATGTGAGTCCACATCAGGGTCTGTGTGTGGTTCTGGACCCAGTGTGTGAGCTCAGTGGAGATTCCGGAGAAGCCCTCTGCAGTGCAGTCTGTGGAGCTCACTGGAACTCAGTCAGCAGAGGATTTAGATAAAGGTGTGAGCTTCTCCTACAGGCAGCCTGATTATACACACAATCCTTCCTTTAGACGGGCTGCTGGTTGCGCTAAGACGCTAAAACCCAAAGGAGAAAAAAAACTTGCGCTGGTTTATCTTCCTTTTCCCTGCGCGCGCGCGCATGTGTGTGTTGTACATTCACACTGTTTGAAGGGATTGTGTGAGTGTGCGTCACTGTTACACGTCTAAATAGCCCAAACTCTATTTTTGTGCCATTGGAGTCTGTTTAATCAGGCGTATAACGGTCTGGTGCCTGGGAGGGGGGACGAGCGTGGACCCTATTGGGTGGAACTGTTGGAATACCGACGCATGACGCAGGAATTTAGCTGGAAAATCCTTTATTCCTGTTTGTGCTCCTGCTGATTTGAAGGTTGTGTTTGCTGAAAGCTGCTGCAAGTCGCTGGGAGGAGAGGCGGACTGTGGGTGGTCGAGTTGTGCTGATATTAGGTGAACAAATGAGGGAAAACTCCTGTCAGGTTCCATTAAAATCCAACATTTAGATTTGAGAGTTTTTCTCATAAACTTGATCTGATTTAAACATGACAAGAGCCAGTTAGTTAAGACAAGAACTTGTTAACATTGTCAGTGGATGTGTGTGTGTTTCAGGAGCACAGGGCCTCTCCTTAATGAATTCGTAAAGTCACTTGTGTCTGATGTTGGGAAGCGGTGCAGATAACTGGCAGCAGCTCCCAGTCAGGAGGAAGATGACAGGAACTGTCCGTGGTGCTCAAACAGACAGCTCCTTTGTTCGCCTCTGTCCTCGTTTTGTAACTTGTTCACTGGCTGCAGAAACTCTTCCCTGAATTCACTTGGTTTGAGGTTTGAAGCGTTAGAGCAGGCTTTTTGATAGAGCCACATTCTTTAACAAGACAGAACAAATTGTTTTCTTAATATATTTCATTTGACTCATTCTGGCTGTGATGACATTTTGATTCATCTTTTATTTGTCTTCATTTTGGCTCTGGAGCCACAAACGGCCTCATGATGAGATGAACAACATGAACTGGGGCTATATGTGAAAAAAGGGTTTGCAGAAAGAAAGCGTACCTATAAATATACCACAAGTAGTAAAAATATATCTCAAGGGCTTTAAATGTCTGTTTATCTCAAAACCCCACATGTTCTGAGCCTTTTAGACCCATAAATATTGTCAATGTTTCACTCCGTGCTTATTTTTTCATGTATGAAGCTAAATGGAACCAGAGCTGCATTTTATAGTTTTAGCGAAAGTACTTCACGCTACAAGTCACAGATTGGGGGGCACGTGGTATCAAACCACCAGCCTGCCAAATAGAAGGTGGCCATTTTTCTGAGCCACAGCCTCCCCAATACATTCTAAAATAAATTGAAATGAAACACAGATCATCCAGTCAGCAAAAGCAGCCTTTCTAAAACCCTGCACCCTATTAAATGCATATGTTCCTTCAAATTTCACAGGGTTAAACACATAATGTCTGACACAATGTGCAGAGTGCACGCCATGTCTGCTATAAACACAGTTGGGGGACTGATATACAGCCTAAGAGGAAATCAAATTAACTCGGGGGGGAGCTGTGACAGCTTCTGTGAACCTAATAATTGACTGCAATGCTTTTCTGTGATTACTGCTGCTCAGTATACACCAATGATCCTCTGTGTATATCAAAATGTCTTTAGGTAATAACAGTGTTAGATAACAGATGCTTTGCAATGCTAGTAAAGCGATGTGTGTGTGTCAGTGGTTTCCCAGTTTAAAGGGGAAGCTGGTGGAGTCTCCCTGAGCTGGACTGGTGCTGGTGATGGATAATGTGTGTGTTTTCCCCTGAACATTGATTGAATTAGGCCACCCCGCAGACCCATTCCTCCTCCTGAGGAGCAGAAGCGATCCTGCGGTGAGGTTTATCAATAAGCGGGTGGATGGAGTGTAAGTGGCGGTATTCCCCGGGGCAGACAGCCGGTGATGGGGAAGGGGAACTCGCTCAGGGAGAGTCCCTGATCACACAGCAGATTGGGAGCCCTTGGTGCTAACGTCTGTCGCTTCCCGCCGCAGGGGGAGAAGAAGGGTGGAGCCACACTGAGCTGACCCAGAACCACACACTGGGCCAACTTCAGGTCAGCTCCACTCATGAAGACAGCTTTGTCTTGCTGCTCTTTTCAATGGTTTATCACGAACTGCTCAGTTATTCACTCAATTTACTGGAACTGTGATCAGGTGACAACTGATTCAGAGCGAAGCAGGCCCAGAATTTTGATGGCTTTGTTTTGAAGGCTGGTTGCTTTGACGTGGACCCCCTTGAGGCCACTGGCAGCTGAGCCCCCACTGTGGCAGATTGATATTTGTAATTTAAGGGAAACTGTCACACAGCATCCTCCAGATGGAAGGAGCTGCAGAGGCATGCAGTCGATTAAACATGGTTTGTTTAGAAATAATCATTTTGATGTGGGAGCAGAGGATTTATTCAAGCCACATTGGCTCCAAGTTTAGGAAATCTTCAATTACATGTGGTAGAATGTTATGAGGTTTAAGAGTGTCTGCAGAAATATCTGAGAGCAAAAGATCACAGCAGAGAGGACAGGTCAGTGATTTGTGTCTCTGCTGCAGGAAAGGTTGGAAGCTAATTCATTAATTCCCTTTGGCACACACACACATACGCGCACACACACACACACACACACACATGCACATGTATGTTTTTATGTCACTGAGCTATTTGAGATTATATTTAGAGGTGGGTTGTGTTTTTAGGAGCAGCGTCTTCCTTGTCACATTGATTGACAACAAAGGAGGAATACACAACAGAATAAAAATAGTCTTTGTTTAACTGTAGTTAAATAGACCCAAACGTGCACAATAAATCCATCAGGATGAGAGCATCTCGAAGCTGGTTTGAAGACCTCATTGGACTGATTCTACATTTAAACTCACAGTAACAAGTAAACAAACCCTTTTCAGTTCTAAAGGTTTCTGCACCTGCAGAATAAACGTCATCGTTTAGACCAGGTCTGCAACCTGTGGCCCTTCAGACCCTCTGAAGTGGCTCTTTGTAACTTTGACCAAAAATGACATGAATCTGAGTTATTGATTGATACAAAAATAATAAAAGTAGAATGCTTCCTATAAACTCAGACAAAATCTGCCTAAACAGCTCTAGTTTTCACAAAAAAGTGTTCAAAATACAGCTAATATTGCGCTCCCTGTTGTGTTAATGCAATGTTTAGACATAAAGAACAATTTCTCTACAAATCCATCAAACATGTTCACACATTTTAAACAGAATGCTGACAAAACAGATGACTGGTACATTTATTGATGTTTAATACATTTTAAGATAGCACAATATGACACATTACTGTAGAGCCACATTCATATGTTCTCATATAAAGAGGCAAACAGAAATGTTTTAAAAGCCTGGTACATTTAGGTCATAAATAACCCACAGCTTGATGTTTTATATTGTTTTTAAAGCCAGTTTATCTCTAACTGGGTATCTTACTAAACTCATATGAGAAGAACTGAAAAAGCTCTTCGTAGTTCTGAATGAGAAAATGTCGTTTTCTTGTATAGAACAAGTTTATTCTTGTATTCCTTTTTTGTTTTATTGATAACTGTCACATTGGATCAACAACCCTTAATTTCAAGGGTCAAGTCGATGTTTTGGCTCTATATGAATTCAATTTAGTAGAAGAGATGAGAAACATGAATCTTTTAATTGTAAAGACTTCAAACCCCTAAATTAGACAAACTCATTCTAGATGAGTGTATCAATATTTCATTCAGTATTTAAATTTCTCACTCCTAGTCATTGCTTTGGATCTTTGATGTTTGCAGGATTTCTTTTTAAGCTCTCATCACATCATTTCATTCATGCAGTCTGGATTGTCCAGCACCTTGATTTGGTTTCATTCTCTTTGTTTCAGCTTTATTGATATTTTTGCTAAAATAACTTTGCTTCTAAGGGCATTGCAGAAAATGTGTTGTTTTTCCAGAATCAGCTCTGTAAATGTAAGTTCTTTTCTTTTTTAGAGAACAGTGGTTTCTTTCCAGGAAGAAGCCATACATCTTTGTGTTTTCCTGACCCTAACATATACCACACCATCTAAAGACCATAGAGTCTGGAATGTGGTTCTTGTTCCTGTTTTCTCTGAGCGTTGCTCTGTTTGAACTCAGTGTGAACTCACAGAGAATGTCCAGTTCTGGGAATGCTGTCAACAATAATCTTGCTCACAGTAGAATGACAGACTCCAGATCAGAAAAGCTTTTCCAAACTGTTTGGAAATGGACTTGAATCCATCTCAGGTCAGTGCACATTTTGGTTCCTGTAATTGGTGCTTTCCCTTCTTTGCTGTTTCCTTACATGCACTTCATCAGACCAGGCTTTTTGATCACCATAGCTAATGATCAAATTGCTATGCATTTGATTAGCATCACCTAGCTGCAGTTTACTCTATTAAATCCCATGAAAGCTGCAGGAGATGCTTTGTTTTGATCACACATCACTTCTGTGTTCTGTCACCTTTAATTCAGTCGATCTGAGCTACAGCTGATTATCATGTGGCAGAAGTATTAATATAATTACTGCTAATTCATCTTTTAAAGTTTGTTCAGGATAATTCTAGTGTTTACACTGAGACAGAGATCAATTAGTAGGTTTTTATGGATTCAGTTTTACGTTTTGTTCACAGAAATGACAAGAATGCAGTTCTACTGTTAACTAATAAGTTTTAGCATCATTATTATAAATAAGAAAGCAGGACTGGGCCAATTTAAGTCAAAACTCCTCTTTTTGTGGAGAAATTGGATAGATGAACAAGGCAAATTAAGTTTACCTGCACAAACATTAAAATGTAAAAAATTCTGCACAATTCTAGTTCTGAAGCTTCTAACTAAATCCTGTTTACCTCAAAGCTTTTAAAGCCATTCATAGCAAGTGTTCAAATGTTCCTGTGTAATTAAATTATGTTCTTGTAGCGTAGCAGCAAATGTGACCAAGCACTGACCTGCAGCTTCGTGGTTCAGAGTCTCCGAGGAATCACACAAAAGACCCGGCTGAACGTGAATTAGACCTGGAAACATAAATCATTTGGAGCATGTTTTAACTCAGCTACAACATGGAGAAATCATGGTTTTATGAAGATGTCTGTTAAATACGTGGCAGCCTGTACTGCTCTGATGATCGTTTAGGATTCTGGGAAAAAAAAGCATAAAATTGCCATTTTTTTAAAACAAATGTTTGTACATGTTTATGCTTCTGTTGCATCCCATTCATGTTTAATGTATATGAATTCAAAGTGGTGAACAAGTGATCAGCCACTATAGAGGGTTTCTGTGTGTGAATATTGATAAAGAGTCTCAGTGAGGCGTTCACTCTCCTGCTCCAATTAAAAACAAATTAATTTTTCATGAGAGATTTTCTATCTGGGAACCGTCAATCAATTCAGATTAAACAACAGTTTTAAAGTTTAATTAGTGCTGTTATTTTCATTTTCTCATTATAACAGTTTTATTTCTTAACTTCTATCTGTAACTTGGGTCCAAAAAAAAAAGCAAGTCTCAATTTGATGCTTCTATTATTTTTGATTTAATTGCAACAACAGATGTTTACTTTTGATGACATGACACACAGTAAACTTTAAAAATCAGCTCAGGTGGGATGTACTATAGCTGCAAACAGCTTTTAAAGGTAAATGGCCTTTATTTTCAGTATATAGAGTTTTACCACCAGAAACTGTAAATATTGCAGGTTGAGATTGAACTTCCCCATATTCTGGTTCTTCTTTTGATGTGGATATTAAAGGCATACTATGCAGTTTTGCTTGTTTTGGCACCCCTAGTGTCTGTTTGAAATCACTGCCATAAAAACAGTAGCACCATTGTTTCTGCTCAGAAACACCTAAATCTCGTCTCGTCTCGTCTCGTCTCGTCTTCTTCCGCTTATCCGGGTCCGGGTTGCGGGGGCAGCATCCCAATTAGGGAGCTCCAGACGGTCTTCTCCCCAGCCACTTCTACCAGCTCCTCCGGCAGGATCCCAAGGCGCTCCAGGGCCAAACCAGAGATATATTTTCTCCAGCGTGTCCTGGGTCGACCTGGGGGCCTCCTGCCGGCAGGACATGCCTGAAACACCTCCCTGGGGAGGCGTCCAGGGGGCATCCTAACAAGATGCCCGAACCACCTCAGCTGGCTCCTTTCGACATGGAGGAGCAGCGGTTCTACTCCGAGTCTCTCCCGGATGTTCGAGCTTCTCACCCTATCCCTAAGGCTGAGCCCGGCCACCCTGCGGAGAAAATTCATTTCGGCCGCTTGTATCCGCGATCGCGTTCTTTCAGTCATTACCCAAAGCTCATGACCATAGGTGAGGATTGGGAGGTAGATCGACCGGTAAATCGAGAGCCTTACTTTCCTGCTCAGCTCCTTCTTCACCACAACAGACCGGTTCAGCGTCCGCATCACTGCAGACGCTGCCCCAATCCGCCTGTCGATCTCCCGCTCCCTCCTTCCCTCACTCGTGAACAAGACCCCGAGATACTTGAACTCCTCCACTTGAGGCAGGACCTCTCTCCCGACCTGGAGTTGGCAATCCACCCTTTTCCGACCGAGAACCATGGCCTCAGACTTGGAGGTGCTGATCCTCATCCCAGCCGCTTCACACTCAGCTGCGAACCTCCCCAGCAAGAGCTGTAGGTCAGAGCCTGATGAAGCTAGGAGGACCACATCATCCGCATAAAGCAGAGACGAGATTCTCCTGCCACCGATCAGAGCTGATCGATAGTCTTTTTCCACAGTCTCACCAAACTCCTTTCATGCCAGAGAGTTTGTTTTAGAAACCACCACTGCTGCACCCCGCTTGGCCCTCCGATACCCATCAGCTGCCTCTGGAGACCCACAGACCAGCCACGCCCTGTAGGCCTCCTTCTTCAGCCTGACGGCTCCCCTAACCTCTGGTGTCCACCAGCGGGTACGGGGGTTACCGCCACGATTGGCACCGGCTACCTTGCGACCACAGCTAGCAACAGCCGCCTCAACAATCGCAGAGCGGAACAAGGCCCATTCGGACTCAATGTCCCCCACTGCTCTCGGGACGCGGTCGAAGCTCTGCCGGAGGTGGGAGTTGAAGACCATCTTGACAGGCTCTTCTGCCAGGCGTTCCCAGCAGACCCTCACTATACGTTTGGGTCTACCAGGTCTGCGCGGCATCTTCCCCTGCCATCTGATCCAGCTCACCACCAGGTGGTGATCAGTTGACAGCTCCGCTCCTCTCTTCACCCGAGTGTCCAAAACATACGGTCTCAGGTCAGATGATACAACTATAAAGTCAATCATTGACCTGTAACCTAGGCTGCCCTGGTACCAGGTGTACCGATGGGCATCCTTATGTTCGAACATGGTGTTCGTTATGGCCAAACTGCGACTTGCACAGAAGTCCAATAACAGAACACCACTCGGGTTCAGATTGGGCGGGCCGTTCCTCCCAATCACGCCCCTCCAGGTCACGCTGTCATTGCCCACGTGAGCGTTGAAGTCCCCCAGCAGGACTATGGAGTCCCCAGTAGGAGCGCTATCCAGCACTCGTCCCAGAGACTCCAAAAAGGGTGGGTACTCTGAACTGCTATTTGGTGCATAAGCACAAACAACAGACAGGACCCGTTCCCCAACCCGAAGGCGTAGGGAAGCTGCCCTTTCGTCCCCCGGGGTAAACCCCAACATACAGGCAGAGAGTCTTGGGGCTAACAAAAAGCCCACCCCAGCCCTCCGCCTCTCACCCGGATCAACTCCAGCAAAGAAAAGTGTCCAACCCCTCTCCAGGACTCGGGTTCCAGAGCCAACGCTATGTGTCGAGGTGAGCCCAACTATATCTAGCCGGTATCGCTCAGCCTCTTCCACAAGCTCCAGCTCCTTCCCCGCCAGAGAGGTGACATTCCATGTCCCGATAGCCAGTTTTCCCGTCCGGGGATCGGATCGCCAAAGCTCCCGCCTCGGTCTGCCACCCGATCCACAATGCACCGGACCCTTCACTCTCCTCCTGCAGGTGGTGGGCCCACAGTTGGATGAGCCCATGTCTCCGGTTCGGGNAAACTCAACACCCTCCACACCACGGCTGCGCCTAGAAATCCTGTCCATAAAGGTTATGAACAGGACCGGTGACAAAGGGCAGCCCTGGCGGAGTCCAACCCTCACTGGGAATAGGTCCGACTTACTGCCGGCTATGCGGACCAGACTCACACTCCTCTGGTACAGGGACTGAATGGCCCTAAACAAAAGACCATCCACCCCGTACTCCTGGAGCGTCCCCCACAGGGTGTCCCTGGGGACACGGTCATAAGCCTTCTCCAAATCCACAAAACACATGTGGATTGGTTGGGCAAACTCCCATGACCCCTTCATCACCCTAGCGAGGGTAAAGAGCTGGTCCACAGTTCCACGACCAGGACGAAAACCACATTGCTCCTCTTCTATCTGAGGTTCAACTATCGACCGGACCCTCCTCTCCAGTACCCTGGAGTAGACCTTCCCAGGGAGGCTGAGGAGTGTGATCCCCCTATAGTTGGAACACACCCTCTGGTCCCCCTTCTTAAAAATGGGAACCACCACCCCGGTCTGCCACTCAACAGGGACTGCCCCCGATGACCACGCAATGTTGCAGAGACGTGTCAACCACGACAGTCCTACAACATCCATAGCTTTCAGATACCCAGGTCGGATCTCATCCACCCCCGGGGCTCCGCCACTGCGTAGTTTTTTGACTACCTCAGCGACTTCTGCCCCAGAGATTGGACAGTCCGTCCCCAGGTCTCCCAGCTCTGGTTCCTCATAGGAATGCGTGTCGGTGGGATTGAGGAGCTCCTCAAAGTATTCCTTCCACCGCCCGACTATAGCCCCAGTTGATGTCAGTAGCTCCCCATCCCCACTGTAAACAGTGTGAGCGAGTTGCCGCCTTCCTCCCCTGAGGCGTCGGATGGTTTGCCAGAACCTTTTTGGAGCCGACCAATAGTCTTTCTCCATGGTCTCGCCGAACTCCTCCCAAGCTCGAGATTTTGCGTCGGAAACTACCACTGCTGCACCCCGCTTGGCCCTCCGATACCCATCAGCTGCCTCTGGAGACCCACAGACCAGCCACGCCCTGTAGGCCTCCTTCTTCAGCCTGACGGCTCCCCTAACCTCTGGTGTCCACCAGCGGGTACGGGGGTTACCGCCACGATTGGCACCGGCTACCTTGCGACCACAGCTAGCAACAGCTGCCTCAACAATCGCAGAGCGGAACAAGGCCCATTCGGACTCAATGTCCCCCACTGCTCTCGGGACGCGGTCGAAGCTCTGCCGGAGGTGGTGATGTGGATTTTAATGATATATCACATATTAGCTGGGAAAATGCAGAGACTATAGAGGTCTAGTGAGGTCTTTCACCCAGAGTTGAACTCTGTAAACAAGGCTTCAGAAAAAACCAGATGTCCCCTCTGAAAAGTGCAAAGTCACGATTCCAGGAAGCGAGTGTGAAGGAAGGCTGACCATTTAAGGCAGAGTTACGAAACTCATCCTGTTTTTCCAACATTGTGTGTGTGTGTGTATGTGAGTGCGTGTGTGTGTGTAAGTGTATCAGGGTTGTAAAAGGGGGCCAGACGCTCTGTTTGGGGGGCTCTCTATGAAAAATGATCTCACTCTGTGTTGTGCCTGTGAGAACGATGTAAGGCTTAATTAAATATGTAAATAAATTACCTATAATTATTTTTATAAAAGTACAGTCTCCCTGACTCATGTTTTGAACCTGGCAAACATTTTTGCATCAACATTTTGGCGCTCCAACGTGGTCAAAACGGCAGGAATTTTTCAGTGGCTCTTCGGCTTTTTTCCCCCGGCAGACACAGGATGACAGGCGCCAAAGAGAGATGGGTAAGAACGTTTTGTTCAAGTTGTCCTGTCTGCCCCGGGGGGGGGAAGGTGGGTGAGCTGCTGCCTCCGTTTAAACTAAAACCTGAGTCTGGGAACTGTTTTCTGTTTGTTTAATTCACACGTGTGAATGACAGCTGAGAAAACTTTTAATTGATTTTAGAAGTGAGAACGAGAGCCCCAGTAATTTTTTGATTGGCAAAACAGCTGTGGAGAAAACCAGATCTGGTATTTAATCGCTTTATAAAATAGGATAATAACAGAATCGTGATCGTATTCTGTGGCCTGTGAAAAAGATACCCTAGGATGCCAGCTTTGGAAAGCTGAGGAGATACCAGTGATGATGGTGTGGTGTGTGTGGGTGTGTGTGTCAGCCACACGCACTCACACA
>SSNR01000016.1:3364763-3387281 GCA_006937965.1 Callopanchax toddi
AATCATTGTAGCGTGTGTGTGAGTGCGTGTGGCTGACACACACACCCACACACACCACACCATCATCACTGGTATCTCCTCAGCTTTCCAAAGCTGGCATCCTAGGGTATCTTTTTCACAGGCCACAGAATACGATCACGATTCTGTTATTATCCTATTTTATAAAGCGATTAAATACCAGATCTGGTTTTCTCCACAGCTGTTTTGCCAATCAAAAAATTACTGGGGCTCTCGTTCTCACTTCTAAAATCAATTAAAAGTTTTCTCAGCTGTCATTCACACGTGTGAATTAAACAAACAGAAAACAGTTCCCAGACTCAGGTTTTAGTTTAAACGGAGGCAGCAGCTCACCCACCTTCCCCCCCCCGGGGCAGACAGGACAACTTGAACAAAACGTTCTTACCCATCTCTCTTTGGCGCCTGTCATCCTGTGTCTGCCGGGGGAAAAAAGCCGAAGAGCCACTGAAAAATTCCTGCCGTTTTGACCACGTTGGAGCGCCAAAATGTTGATGCAAAAATGTTTGCCAGGTTCAAAACATGAGTCAGGGAGACTGTACTTTTATAAAAATAATTATAGGTAATTTATTTACATATTTAATTAAGCCTTACATCGTTCTCACAGGCACAACACAGAGTGAGATCATTTTTCATAGAGAGCCCCCCAAACAGAGCGTCTGGCCCCCTTTTACAACCCTGATACACTTACACACACACACGCACTCACATACACACACACACACAATGTTGGAAAAACAGGATGAGTTTCGTAACTCTGCCTTAAATGGTCAGCCTTCCTTCACACTCGCTTCCTGGAATCGTGACTTTGCACTTTTCAGAGGGGACATCTGGTTTTTTCTGAAGCCTTGTTTACAGAGTTCAACTCTGGGTGAAAGACCTCACTAGACCTCTATAGTCTCTGCATTTTCCCAGCTAATATGTGATATATCATTAAAATCCACATCAGTGGGAGTTGAAGACCATCTTGACAGGCTCTTCTGCCAGGCATTCCCAGCAGACCTCACTATACGTTTGGGTCTACCAGGTCTGCGTAGCATCTTCCCCTGCCATCTGATCCAACTCACCACCAGGTGGTGATCAGTTGACAGCTCCGCTCCTCTCTTTACTCGAGTGTCCAAAACATACGGTCTCAGGTCAGATGATACAACTATAAAGTCAATCATTGACCTGTAACCTAGGCTGCCCTGGTACCAGGTGTACCGGTGGGCATCCTTATGTTCGAACATGGTGTTCGTTATGGCCAAACTGCGACTTGCACAGAAGTCCAAAAACAGAACACCACTCGAGTTCAGATTGTGCGGGCCGTTCCTCCCAATCACGCCCCTCCAGGTCACGCTGTCATTGCCCACGTGAGCGTTGAAGTCCCCCAGCAGGACTATGGAGTCCCCAGTAGGAGCGCTATCCAGCACTCGTCCCAGGGACTCCAAAAAGGGTGGGTACTCTGAGCTGCTATTTGGAGCATAAGCACAAACAACAGTCAGGACCCGTTCCCCAACCCGAAGGCGCAGGGAAGCTGCCCTTTCGTCCCCCGGAGAAAACCCCAACATACAGGCAGAGAGTCTTGGGGCTAACAGAAAGCCCACCCCAGCCCTCCGCCTCTCACCCGGAGCAAGTCCAGCATACAAGAGAGTCCAACCCCTCTCAAGGACTCGGGTTCCAGAGCCAACGCTATGTGTCGAGGTGAGCCCGACTATATCTAGCCGGTATTGCTCAGCCTCTTCCACAAGCTCCAGCTCCTTCCCCGCCAGAGAGGTGACGTTCCATGTCCCGATAGCCAGTTTTTGTGTCCGGGGATCGGACCGCCAAAGCTCCCGCCTCGGTCTGCCATCCGATCCACATTGCACCAGACCCTTCATGTTCCTCCTGCAGGTGGTGGGCCCACAGCTGGATGAGCCCATGTATCCAGTTCGGGCTGGGCCCGGCCGGGCCCCATGGGCGAAAGCCCGGCCACCAGGCGCTCGCTCACGGGCCCCAATCCCAGGCCTGGCTCCAGGGTGGGACCCCGGTAACCCTCCGGGCCGGGTACACTGGCTCGATGATTGTACTTGCATGAAGAGTCTTTTGAACCGCACTTTGTCTCACCCCTCACCTAGGACCAATTTGCCATGGGTGACCCTACCAGGGGCACAAGTGCCCCAGGCAACATAGCTCCTAGGATCATTAGGGCACTCAAACTCCTCCACCACGATAAGGTGACGGTTCACGGAGGAGAACACCTAAATCTAACTGTTGAAATGTCTCTTCAGCCTTCATTGCTTTCTACTGAAGCGGTTATTTACTCCTTCAAAGAAATCAGCTGTGTTCAAGCAGGGAGAGATTAAAAAAAGCAGGAATCATGAGCTAAAAACACTCCAGCGCTCAACTAGCCACTATAGCCTAACCCTCGCCAGATACATGACTTTGTGAGACTTCCGGGACACCGGACCGGCAACTAAGATCTTGCAATCGTGGTATTCTGGATCTAAGCACCAGATGGGGCTGTGACTTTTCATTAACCCAGTAAAGGGTCATATTAGCACATACTGGCTCAAGGAAAAAACTTTAAATTATGAAAAAGTTGCAAAGTATGCCTTTAAGGAAATAAAACAATTTAATGAAAATAATACAAGAAAAACCACTAAAAATGAAGGATTTTTAAGGATGTTTTAAAAAAAACATGTGAACTAAAACTAAAAGACAAATTTGACTCTACAGTGATTTTTGCTATAATAATTCTTACTTAAAGCTGAAAATGATGGTTCAGTTTGTCCAGCTGCAGTCGTCTTATAGTCATTTTCTTCTGAGAATTTATGACGCTGGTAAATTCACTTCCTTATCTATTTGATGCTAACCGTAGCTCCTACTGATTCCTGTGATTTGCAGCCAGGTTATATAAGTAGCAGCACTGGTTGGCATGTAAATCCACCACAGACCAACAAAGCGTGCCAGCTACTCATTACACTCAGTTTGTCGACCAAACTGAAACCATTTTCAGTGGATGCTGTTTAGTCGTTCCAGTTTCAAAGAGCTTTTTCATCATTCTTCATTTCTGGCACCAGAGCTTTATTGTTGGGTGGGAGATGTGAGTGCATCTCTAATGAGATCGATCACAAACATTATCCCTGCGCGATATAATCTGCAGCGTTTCATTAACTCTCTGTTATTCAGCATCTGGAGAGCGATTCTCCCAACTCTTTTTATTTTTTTCTGTCAGACATTTTCTCCTCCATCTAAGAGATTCTTAAGCCTTCTGAGTAACAGATATTACTGAAGCATCTTTGTTAAAAACTATGATATTTTGTGAATAAATATGTTGTCTTTATTGTAAGAGTATGGACTTTATTGTTATAAATCTGAGGAGGATTTTAGAACTTTGACAATTTGAAACTTTTTTATGATCTTGCTTTTTTGTCACACTCAAATGTTTCAGGTCAACAAGCTAAATTTAATAGAAGTCGTGGAGGAATTTTGTCCACCTCTAATTTACAGAAACTGTTTGAAACTCACTCACATTGGAGGAGTTTTCAGCATAAATGGTCCAGTTAAAGCGGCTCTCTGGAGCATTTTTCTCTGTATCAAAGTTTTCTAAATGTTTTAAATGATATTTCAGGTCTAAACTATGATCTATGGGTTGAGTTCCACAACATCTGTCATTCTGATGAAGACCCTCCTTCCTCCTAGAGACCCCTTTCCATTATTTCTTGCCGCCGACATTTTTCAGCCAATGAAATTCAAATTTCTGCATTCTCTCAACATGCACGCGCATCGACCAAACCTGTACCAGTAGGGGGTGCTGTCGTACAGGACGCTCCGTGTGTTTCTCTGCCGTCTCAGCCGTTCACTGAGGACTCACGGCTCATTTCTACAAAAAACCTACCCATTCTCCAGCTAAAGATGGATTTATTTTTATTTTTAAACCTTTCACCTCACAGAATGGCAAGGCTTGACAGGATTATGCGTTTATTTTGGTCAGAAAGTTCATCCAGGGCCGAGTCAAGTTCAGCTTCAGAGTCCAGCAGCAGCTCTCTGCTAACAGAGCTAATATCAGAAGCAGCAGGGACAGAGAGGGCTCATCAGACCCTCGTAGTATTGTTGGAATAAGATTGTGAACTGTGAGTGATTAAACCCTACACATTGAGCTGTACAGTTCATGTCCGAAGTATATGCGCCGTGTGCACCCGCGCGCACGCGACCGGACGCGCGTGTCGAGATGTTTTGAGGAGGAGCCTTTGGACGCTAGATTCAAAAACTGCTCTCCTGATGAAATCCTCCAGAGTGCTGCTTTAAGGTCAACGGTCAAAATGTCCCCATCAGGGTCAGGAGAGCAGAAATCATGGTTCCATTAACGATCTCACACATCTCATACACTGTCCTCACCATGTGTCACTGTTGGGGTGATGTTCTGTTTCTGAAATGCAGTTTTAGTGTTACACCTCAGTGAAGCTGACCCCCCACCCACTTAAAAAAACTAGGCAGATAGGTGGGATGGTTAGTGCTTCGTTTGTGCCGTTAAAATTTTCGTTTGTGCTGCTTTGGTTTTTGAGATATTAAATATGAATTTATAAGCCATTCTACAGAGGTCATTATCCCACCAGCTTGCTCTAAAATGAACCAGACTGGTCTACTTTTTTAGTGCTTGGTTTGTACTGATTTGTGCTGTTAAAAGTTTAATTTGTGCTGCTATGGATTATGAGATATTTAAGATTATATTATAGGTAATTCAGGGTTCATTCTGGGGTCATTCAGGGGTCACCCTTCCCCCAGCTCGCTCCAAAATGAACCGGTGACGTCATCTAAGTTTGATTGTACTTTGTAACCTTTAAATATCTTAAAATCCACAAACCAAACTTTTAACCACACAAATTAGCACAATCAAAGCATAAAAAAAGTAGATGGAGCCGGTTCATTTTGGGGCAAACTGCGGGGAGATGATGATGTCATACCCGAAAATATGGGATTGAAATTCAAAGAGTAACAGAAACTAAATTTTTAGGAGTTATTTTTGATGAAGACTTGACCTGGAAGTCGCATATTGATTACATAAAAGGGAAAATTGCAAAATCCATAGGAGTATTACATAGAGTCAAGTTTTTACTGACTAATTCTGGTTTGTTGGCAGTGTACAACTCACTGATTGTTCCATATGTAATGGACATCGACATTATTTCTAAGTATATGGTCCAGATCAAGAAATGGATTATGTTTGTGTGACAATTGACCTTTTTCTTACCAGCTCACACCCTCTTTCAAACAGATTCCCCCTCAGGAGGTCATAAATTCCTGCCTTGGTGTCGAAGAACCCCTTTCATCTTTCTGTGACAGTAAAGATAATGCGGATGCTAATTTACAGCTGGTGATAATTGTTCAAATAACAAACTTTCAGGATGGTGATCAAAGAAGTTTCGATAACTCACAGACGAGATGGAGCCAGAAGACCCTCACCCCACCTTTTCTCACCCAGTGAAGAAAAACAAAGGAATTCCTTTTGTCTCTCCTGTTCTTAAGAATTTAAATGTCTTTTCAAGGAATCAAATCTAACTTCTCTCCATCCTCACAGGCTTCAGATGAAATAATACTTCAATGTGACCCAAATTGATATAAAGAAAGGTTAATATCCACAGGTTTACTTTTAAAATGTGTTTACAAGATAAAGTTTGATTTTTCCCTGTTTGATTTACTTAGGTAAAAGTTCTTTGGTTAATTTTCCTTGAAGACTTTTCACATTGTTTATCAATATGATACCAAATTATCTCTTTTAAATCTAATCTAGTCAAGAAACTAGAAATGTTATTCGTATGTACTCTTAAGCTAAGAGTAACTGATTTCTCTGATTAATCTGATGTGGGATTTAATGTGTTGCTATGCTTAGAATAAACATGATGCACGCAGTCTAAAAGGTGATTCTGAATAACTCTTCACGTTTCAGAGAGAAAAGTGGTAAGGTTTATTTTATTGATTAGAAACTTTATTCCTCTCATCAAAATTTAATCCCCTCTAAGCCATTCCTAAGTACTTCCCCTTTATGCAGATGAAGGTGGAGTCAACCACACCATTGGCTGAACCCGACTCCACCCCTGCCCTTTAAAACCAGAAGGCGCTAACTGCTAGCCCCTTCCCTTCTCTTGCACCCCTTCTCTTGCACACTCCTCTTCCCTTTGGTTCTCTTCGCTTCTGCTCTTCGCCTCCTCTTCGTCTCCGCCTCTCCGGCTCTCTGCTTAGATGACCTGATGACCTCACCGGCTCGCCTGCATGTTGGCCCTGCTCCCCCCCACCAGGGAGCTAGGATGCAGAGCTGCGACATGAGGCCTCCCCGGAAGGACAGACTCCAGACTTTAAGTCTTAGGAACTTTCGGCGTTAAGTTTTTCTTTTATTTTCACGTTACATTCTTCTTAACCAAGTTTAGACGTTTTAAAGTTTATTTTTCTTTTATCCGTCGTTAGAAACCAAAAGTTAGACGGCGTTATTATGAAACTAAAATACCTTAGACTTAATGGAAAACAACGACATCTCCATGCCGAGAGAACTTCACTGCTTGTTGCCCAAATCCTGGAGATCTGCTCATCAGCTTCTGATACCCTTCCACACTTGAGTCACCCATCGAGCGTTTTCATGCTTTGACTGCCTTCTCTCCAAGCTGGAACAGGAACCACTGTGACTGCTGGAGGAGACAAAGCCATCGGTCCAAGCCTCAACGTATCTCGGGGATTCAAGTTCAGTGGTTCGGTGAGACAATCAACCTATGTGGTTATTGTAATATGATGCAATTTGGGTAAAGCAAGCTAAACCTAACTCTCTTCATCCACCCATCCTCCTTAAAATCCTTTAATCTTCAACTTCCCTTCATAGGCCAATAAATTAGCTTAATTTCATTAGTAAACCATTTCTCACTCTGAAACATTAGTCATTAATATTTATTTAACCTCAATAATTCATCTTGTTAATAACTTGAACTGGTTACAAAGTCAAATTCCTAACTTTGCTGTGTTGCGGTTATAACATGTTCATTTTGAGGTTTCTGTAAATAAATGTATCCGTATATAATCATAAATGGGCTTCCAGTAATTTTTGTGTTTTTCATATCGAAAATGGGTAACGAGCTTACTACTTTCAGATTCAGACTGATAAATGATAAATAACAATAAAATACAGATAGGATAATATTCAAGGTTGTCTCAGCTTACCTTCCAAAGAAAACGCTGGGTGGTGCCCTAATTACGAGGTTTTGACTATTATTATTAATTATTAAGAATAATTATAATAATAATATTCAATATATACAACTTTACCCTATATAACCCTACACATACTTGACTTATTGTGTAGAAATCTGGGGAGCAACATACAAAAGTTATACACAACCTTTATTTATTCTACAGAAAAGAGCTTTGAGAATCATCAGTTATAGTGGCTACAGAGATCCATCAAACCCGTTGTTCATCAAATACAAAATATTGAAATTTCATGATTTAATAGACTGGAAAATTCTACAAACAATGTACAAAGCTAGTTTAAGTACTCTGCCAAGAAACATTCAGAAGATGTTTGAGAAAAGAACTTGTGGTTACATGTTGAAAGAAACTGATGTGTTTACAAAACCAAGATTTAGAATAAAAATTAAGGAATGGAGTATGTATGTAAATGGTGTTAAATTATGGAATAATCTTAATAGGGAAACAAAAAAAAATCAATGTCATTTAATATATTCAAAAAATGTACCAAAATGTATGTATTAAGTAATTATGAAAAAGTACATTAAACCAATGATCATGATCAAATCTGGAAATAAGGACAAGACAGGGTTCATAATGAATCGAAGTGTTTGAAATTTGTATAGAATCTTTTTTGTTAAGTGGGGGCAGAAATTATAAGATTTTTTCTTCATTCTGCTCCTTTTTTGTTCAAATATGATTTTTTGTTATGTATATCTTATTGTTTATTTTTTTTTGTTTTATTTGTTTTTATTTGAATAAAATAAAATAAAAATAAACTTTGACTAAAACCGGTAATATCTCAAAAACCATAACAGCACAAATGAAACTTTTAACGGCACAAATCAGCACAAACGAAGCACTAACCATCCCACCTATTTGCTTAGTTTTTTTAGGTGGGTGGGGGGTCAGCTTCACGGACATTAGAGGCACAGCTTCAATATCGTTCCACGTTTTTTCTCGTCAGTCCACATTATTTTCCCAGAAGTCTCAGGGATCCTCAGGATGTTTTTTGATAAAGGTGAGACGGGTCTTTGCGGGTTTTTTTTTTTTTTTTGGTCAGCAGAAGTTTTCACCTTGGAACTCTCTTATGAGGCAGTTTTACTTTCTTCTTTTTAAAGTCATGATCTCTGACCTGTCTAAGTCTGACTTGGGAAAGATACTGATCCCCATCCGCCACTCTAAGGCCGTGAAGCGGAGTACTTTTAATCTTAACCAAGTGGAAGGTTCTTCCATGATGTGCTGCTTTTTGAGATCTCTTAGCAGTAATCTGGTCTGGGTGTGTCTGGTGGAACTGGACTCAGCTTTCTAAATAATGTGGTTAATCATGACTCATTCATTGGAAAACTGGGATGGGTGTGTGTAGGCTATGTGTGTGTGTGTGTGTGTGTGTGTGTGTGTTGGGCGGATGTCCTTTTTCATGTAGGTCCAGGTTAGTTTGGACATTTTCTGTCTATGAAATCTGTTTGCTGACCTGAAGTATTTAAACAGTAAAAAAAATTAAAACCTTGTAAGTGTATAAAAGCATTTTCATAAGACAGTGATCACATGACCATATTTGATTGATTACAAAGTTCTCATTTTGAACATTTGTTCTCATTTCGTTTGGAGGACACGTTGTCCTCTAGGATACTTAAAGCAAATGAACCTCCAAACACATCAACAGGAGGAAACACCCCGCTGTCATGACAATGTTGATCAATTCTTCACATGATCACATCAGGACAAAGATCTGATTACTGACCTCCTTCCTATTAATCCCCCCCTCCTCCCCATTCACCTGCTGCCTTTAGCTTTGCCATAAAACGCAGATCTTAGACCAAACCGGCTGTAATGGAATCATCCTCGCTGCTGTCACTTTGCATCGGTTCTGGGCAAATCTTTGCAACGTCTCCCGGGATAAGAGACAAAATATGAACAGCGCTGACTTTCGCGCACTTACAACACACACATATGACAAAAAGAGCGCAGGAATATAAGACAGTGACACATAACACTTTCACACACAAGACTAGCCCTGGAAAATTACCTTGCCATACAAGATGAGATTGTATTTAAAGGTGTAATTTAATCATCCCTCTTTTTTCTTTTTTTTGTGGAATTGGTTGGTGATGGGATTCCTTGGAGACATCCCAGGGCTGACAGGTGCATGCCAGAAAATTGTTAGAATTTTAAAGATCAGATTTGCTCACAGAGATGAGATCCTGAGCCGTGATTTCTTGGTGGACTGGACAACGGTAGAAAGACATAAAAGTGAAAGAGACAGGTCAGAGAAAAGCTACTATATCTCATTCTCCCTGACATCCAGTCATGGCCTCGACTCAGCTAGGACTAAATCAAAGACAAGGTCATGCAAGAATTGGCATGGGAGAAAAAGAAAGGGAGAAGTTTTCTTCAAACTCTTAAGCTAAAACACTCGTCTGTTATGCTGTCAGCCACAGCGGCCCATGTCATGTCTCTGAGGAGGGGCAGCGCCATAAATAATACACTGTTTTAAGCAGCCGCCTCTGATGGCTGTGTACAGGATGCTGGCTATTAGCGCCATTGGCCGGTAATGAGTGGGAGCCAAGTCCCGGCCAACTGTTAAAGGTCTTTAAACACTCTTCCAATTGAGCTCACACAGAAAGACACACATGGCAACAACATATCACAGCAAATCGCCTCCATGTTTAGAGGATTTACTGAAATGTAAACTCTTAGATGAGCAGATTGCTTCATGAACAAAAGCGTTGTGTTTCACGATCGATGACCTCTAGCACGCTCAGCTTGTTGGAAGATGTAGGTGTGTTTCTGTCGAAGGTCAGTGACATTAGTGTGTCTGTTTGTCTTGCATATGTGTGTGTGTGTGTGTGTGTGTTTGTGTGTGTGAACACTGATTTGACACACAAGCCCAGTCAGTCCTGTTCTTGGCTCCGGCGGTGATCTGGCACTTCTCCTAGTCCTGCAGCTCCTGCCATGCATCGCTCCCTCTCCCCTCCCTCTCTCCTGCTGCCTCTCGTTCCATCCTCTTTTTTTTCTCTCCCCCATCCACACACAAGTGCAGATTATGCGTTTTTTTCTGCAGGATTTCAAGGAAAAAGAAAAAAAAAGAAAGCAAGAGATAGAGAGAACTGACTGCACTTTTATCTGGACCCCCCTGATATGTCGCCTCATTTCTGGCTCTCTTTGACATCCTGATAGTAATATGGCAAAATTATGTCGCCAAACATAATCCGCCACACAGAAGATGTTGAACACATGGACTGTGAAGAGCTATTTACATGCCAGGGTTGTGATCGAAAAAGTCCCCTTCCTTTGCAAAAACCTAGAATAACCTCACAGCAGGAATATGCACATTCACACGCGTTTACGCACTGCTGCACTGTCGAACAGCTCTGTTTGTTCACAAGAATCCTGTAATAAGATTCCATCTGAGATAACTGGACTGCTCCCTGCAGGGCCTTTACGCTTCTCTGAGACCCACAGCAGCTGCACAATGGATACAGCCGAGGATGGAGAACAATCAATGAAACCGAGTGTGTGTGTGTGTGTGTGTGTGTGTATCAGGGATTTTAAACAGGATTTCTGATTCACCAGATGAAGTGGATACGAGATATTAAAGTTTAACAGCTACTCTGAGCCTTCAATAATCCAAACATTTTCTTTTTTTGTGGTAACTATTGTTTTTTCTGCACCTTCCTCACTTATTTTTTTTTAAAGAATCAGCAGTCAACCACGCTTGTACAAACTCATAGGTCAGTGTAGGCTCTGCTGTAATCTCACATGCATGTTTTTGACGCACATGGAGGAAACCAATGGAAACAGGAATCGTCCACTGCTGGGTTGACCAGATGTCCTGTTTTGTGCAGGATTGTCCCGCATTTACCTTAAGTTTCACACGTCCCACAAATTGAGACTCTGTCCCGCATTGTTATCTTAACCCTTTAACACCAAGCGCGTCCTCGTCGACACATTTCTCTACTCCATAATAGTTTGTGCAATAAAAAAATTCAAACGGTTTTTGAAAGAAGAGAAGTTTCTCGTTCAGGTCAGCATAGTGTTATTACAGTTATTTCTGTTCCGCGGTTACATTAGACCTGAGAACCAGCCTCTTTCTCACATACGAATGTAACAGTTAGGGGAAGAAATGAGTGCCCAAGAGGAAAAGCAGAGAGGAAGAGAATAATTGACCTGTGGAACAGCAATAGAGAAACCATCTTTCATGTGGGAGACCTGGGAGAGCCTGGGCATGTGTCAAATTTATAGCTTGTTTTTCCTTTAAGAAGATAAATAATAGATAAATTATTACTGTATTATTATTATTATTATTAGTTGATATCATGCATATGCCTTGAATTTGCATATTTTAATGTTTAAATTTAGAAACTCCTTTAGTATTTAACATGTCTCACATTGTCCCCCCACCAAATTCTCTAAAAAGCCATAAAAATACATGTCATAACTCAAAGCTTAAGTTAGTTTGAATTACATTTTTTGTCACAACTTGGCTGCAAAGTAAATATTTTTGTAGTTAAAACAGTTCATTATCAGCTTATTGCAGTTGTTTTTACATTTCAAACAAATTATATATATTTTTCCATGTATCATCTCCTAATGAAGCAAATATATTTGTCTTTTTGGACAAAATAATCCAATGAATCTCTCAGTGTACACTGTCTGTCTGGATGAGGCCTTGTTCAGAATTAGAGACATTAAGGTTCTCATAGTGAAGACAAACAGGTGAGGCTGTTAGGGGGAGCCACGGGAGGCGGGTGAAGGTCATGGAGATGTGCTCATAGAGGTGTCATTCACCCACGGGAGGGCCGGGGAAGGATGGGGTGGTGAAAATAAGAGCAGCACATGTTCTGTTAATTAAATAATCCCAATGTAGCCTCCATCCATGCATCCATCCTCAGAGAGTGTGATACAGATCGCTCCCATGGTGACGCTCTGCTATCTGTGTGTGTGTGTGTGTGTGTGTGTGTGTGTGTGTGTGTGTGTGTGTGTGTGTGTGTGTGTGTGTGTGTGTTTAGGATCAGAGACTGTTTTCATTGATTTGGATGATGTCTTTCTTTGACGTGAGGCAAATATACTTTGTCTATTCTTTTACTAAAGTTGGTTGTGTGTGATGTAGTATTATTAATAGTATTTAATACCTTTGTGAATTAATATTTTGTATGATGCTTCGCATTTTGTTAAGGATTTTAGGACTGTTTTATAAAACTCAGGGACTCATGTCCATATAGCAACAAATTTGAAGTTTTATTGAGTTTGAATAAGTCATCCATCATTACACTGTCGAGTTCTGACACACCGAGTTCCTGTTTATTTGACTTGCATGCACGGTGATGCTGTGAAAGCGTCTGAACTCGCTGGTTTGATTGTGTTTAAAGAACTTTTAACAGACAGCGTTCTCTGTGTTGTGCCTGCTGCCAGACTTTCCTCACTCCAGACGGGCGACAAGATGTTGCACTTTAGAGAATCAATTTAACAAATGCAAAGTGGGCAGCTTTTTAAAATAAGAAGTTTCTTGCTTAATTTAAAACTAAATTAGAAATATAGGCCAAGTATGATGACTCTGACTCCAGCTGGTGTTTGCTACATTCAGGACCAGAAAGGCCAAAATCCTCACAGTGACTACAAATAAAAGGCTGGACTGACAAATACTGTAAATATTCAGACAAATGTAAAATAGTGAAAAACTATGAGTTCTTCATATAGATTCATGGAGGTGTTGGAAACATTCCTCAGAGGTTCTGGTCCATGTTGACATGACAGCATCACGTTTGCAGGACTGGATTGAGATCTGGTGACTGATGAAATCGAGACTCATCAGACGGTAACATTTTTCTAATCACTTATTGTCCCGTCCTGCTGATCCTGTGTGAATTGTAGCTTCGGTTTCCTGTTCTTAGCTGACAGGAGATCACATGGTCAGGTCTCCTGCTGCTTCAAGGTTCAACACGCTGTGGGTCAGAGATGTTCTGCAGACCTTGGTTGGAACCACTGGTTATTTTAAGTACTGTTGTCTCCCCCTTCTCCTCTCTGACATCAACAAGACATGATCACCTCCCAACAGCCACTCACTGGATAGTTTCTGTTCTCTGTAAACCTCAGAGATGGTTGTTAAAATCCCAGTAGATCAGCAGTTTTTAAAAAACTCAGACCAGCCCATCTGTAAAAACAACCATATTCAACATTTCTTAAATCTCTTGTTTTTCTCCCTTCTGATGTTTGAACTTCACTCCACCTGAATGACTAAATGCACTGAGTTGCTGTCATGTGACTGACTGATTAGCTGTTTATTAGCAGCAATTAAACAGGTAGACCAGTTGCTGATGAGTGAACTATAGTGGAATGAATTCTGTTTTGAACATTGTTGATCTTGAACTACACTTTAATTGTGATTTTTGCCCCCAAATGACACGATGACATCTTTTTATTAAATCTGAAATAAATTATTTAGTTTTATTGATGATTTCTTTCATTAACAGTGTTTGTTTTTTTATATTTCAGAGAAGAACAGGGAGTCAGAACAGAACCATCTGCTAGATTAAATTCATACCCAGTAGTTTATTATTCGTAACACACTGATGTAGCATATTCCTGATCAAACAAGCAAGTGGATTTTTTATTGGTTCTTTTTTTTATCTATTGGTACCAATCTCAAGCTGCTTTCCTATTTTACCCCCTGGTTTCCTCTCAATTTCTTCCACTTCTCTCTATTCCCAGCCTGTCCCTAGTCAAGCAGAGAATCGATTTTTAAACAGCCAAGACTCTGGGGACTGAGCAGAGAACCATTACTGGCCTCATTTAGGCTCCATTGCCACTACGATGGCTTCTCTAGACAATAGGATGGACTCTGTCATGGATACCAAAGCGTAAATGCACATTCCTACTGAAAACCGCTCAAGCCAGCATTTCCTGTCTTTGGGGAGCATTGTTTTTATATTTATTTATTTTAGAATGTGCACTGCAATGCCTCTCCACGCACCAGGCAATGCACCCATCCGTTTCACTTTTGCAGGCAAGAATGAAGAGATACAATGCTGCTTTTTCCTTGTGCTGTTTACTGCATGGAACATTTTCTCGTTTTCCATTTCTGTGATACTTTTTGAGGAGTCGGCAACATGCCGCAGTTAAGTTTCACACTCAGCAGCAAGTCGTCATCTGAGCTGTATGTCTGTCAGGCATCCAGAGCCAATCACAACCCCGTTTCTTTATCTGGGATCGAAAAGTTCCACTTGCATTTCCTGTTAATCTCAGAGTTCGATACCTGCAGTAGAATCCTGGCGTTCGACCTGTTTGACTTTACGTTGCTCCAGCAGCTGCACTTTTAGAAAACTGTGTGGGCATCGCTCTGAATCCATGATGCCTTCTAACAACTGATGTCAATATCAGACAGCAGTTTGGTAAATGAGAGATATTACAGTATGTCCTACGCTTGCTAAAAAATAAATAAATAAGCAACAATCAATTGAACGAATCAATGACCATTTGGTGGTATTTTTATTCACTTAGGCTTATGAGACAATACAATTGAGTAAATCTATAATGATCCAAGTGCTTCTTGGCTTCGTGATTCACAATAAAAGAACGGCTTATTTCAAGGATGATCTCAGTCGTCCCACATTATCTTTGTAGGAGTGAGCTTGAAGCGATGAAGAGAACATTTGTGCACCTTTTGCTTTTTATATTTTATCAAATACAAGTGCTGGTCATAAATATTGATGACTTATAAAGTACAGGTGTGTGTATTGACAGTCATATTGATAAAAACACCAGAACCAGCTATATTATATTTTTTACACAACAGTGAAAGACTTTTAGAAAAAACAGAACTATTATTGACTTAATTTCATCATATCGCTAAATTAAAAGGAAGCTCTCTTAAAAAAAGTTGCTAATGCCAGCTAATTAATTTACTTTGCTTATCAAATCTGCTGTAAGTATTAGTGAGCGGTGCTACTGTGTGTTTTTCTCTACTGAAAAATAGTCCAAACAGATGAGTTTTGGGTTTTTGTGGAGGGAAAGTTCAAGAGGTTTCCTCTCCTTCATAGCTGACTGACAGCTCATAACAACCAACGCTGCACAAAGCGTGGAGAAACACTCACGCTCAAACTGACACATAATTAAAAAACCTCTAAACCACCAGAGCAGCTTGACAGAAGATTTTAGTGGTTCGGACTTTTTCAAACTCTGGTGTTTCATGAAATTGAAAACTAACCCAGCTCTATATACTGTCACCAGGTAGAGACCTCTAGTACTGCAGACACTACATGAGTCAAAGTAAAAAAAAAAAAAAACACTTTTAATTATTTAAGGTATTTTAAATATTTTTTTGCCAGTTTTGAGGCTTTTAGTTTAAAAAAAAAAAAAAAAAAACTTTTTTCTTTATCTTTTAACACTAGCATGCATTTTAAGGGAAATTGTTTGTATGTACTTTTAAAGTTTACAAGAGAAAATTTGCTGGCTTTATTATTTACAATAAACTTTTCCCCCGTTTCATTTATGTGTTTGAACAGTAACTTTCAATATTTTAGAGACATATTCAGAATTCACAGAGTTCACAAGTCACTGTAAATAATTTAAATTCAGATTATATTTGAAGTGAAATAATTACAAAAAAGATGGAATCAATTAATCTTATTATACTTAACCACTGGTACACCTAATTAAATATCATTTTCTCATGACAGCAACCAGCGTATTCATGAATGTGACCATTAGATTACCTGTAGCGCAGGTGTATCTCCTACAAACCAAAAGGTCAGTTTTAAAAAGGTCAGATGTCATCTTGGTATCCTAATTTGTGCTGCAATTTACATTGTTAACACCAAGTTAAATCAGCCCCATTTAATGTTGCTATGGTATTTTACTAGCTGTATCTGTAGCTGTATCAGAATGAAATACTGCAGAAATCAGTCAAACATCAGCGGGGTTGCATTTTTAGGCAGGGTTTTTAAATAAAAGATACATGAAACTCTGCATTCTATTAATTTTAGGATGCTAGTGTTACAGAACGTTAGATCTAAACACAATGTTCCACTCAAAAAGCAAAAGAACACCAAAAACGAATTAATGAGGGCTGCAGTTCATCATCTCCTGCTGTGTTCTTCTGGGGTAAATCTGCAGCTTTATCACTGAAATCTGCTGCTTAAATAAAATACATTCTTCTGATCTGTTTGCAGAACTGCTCTGTTAGGGTTCCAGTACTGGGCCGCCTTATTTTGCAAAATAGATCAAATTTGATAGAGAATGGAGGATCCGTAAAGCTAGAAGCATTTTATATTATGAAGTCTCTAATTAGTGCAAGTAGAACAAAAGTTCCAGTCACACTAAGCACAACCCTTTGGTGTCAGTATGCTATAAAACCTTCCTTAATCCTCAGATATTTGAATCATATACTTGCTCATTCTGAATCACAAAGATTGCAATATGTTGTTAATCATTAGTATTGTTTGAAGCACAGAAGTGAAAACTCTGTAGTTCAGCTTCTGATTATGAACCAATATCTGTAATTGATTTCAATAAGAACTGTCAAGCTATGTAATTAATATTTAATATAAAAGTGCAGCTGTTGTTACCACCACTGTGTAGGTGGATGGAGTACAGGTTTTAATGATGTAAGGCAGATTTGATCGTATTGCTGTGGATTAACTGCTCAGTTGAAATGTTCCTGTTAAGAACAGGAAATCACAGCATCTTTTCCCTCCCATTACAACAAATTGAGATAATTTCCTGCATTTTATTGGTGTTCGAAAGTTCCTGAAACAGTTTTACTAGTACTTGGCTTTAATCCAACCACTGAAAACAGCAGTGAGAGCTCTTATAATAAAGGCTAAATGATGTTAATTAAACTGAGCACAGCACAGGTGGACCGGTCACTGTTTGCTTCTTTTTACTCCACCCTGTGAGGGATATTCAGAAAAACTGTACAATCAGAAACAAACTGTACATTCTTGTTGACTTGTATAGAAGTGATGAATAAGATGAGATAACGTCGCTACAATGATAACTGGGAAATGACATGGTGACACTGTGTGGGCCTGGCTGGAGTTATCGTGGTGATGGTCTGGAAACGGTGATGTTTTGCTGCCACCTGACTGGTTCTGATTTGCATGCATTTGTTTTTCTTTTGAGGAAATATTTGCTTGCAAATCATTTAAAAAGAGGTGCAATAGTTGGATTTGAGTTATTGGGAATTGGAACGTTTGGAGAGAGTTGTAAATGCTAGTTTAGTTGGACCCAAAAATGGGTTCATGTCTGTGGTTGGAAGGAGAACAAAAGCTTGAAATTCAATCTAAAGAGATTCTGCATTATTTTTCTTTTAAATATGAAAGATATATGAACGATTCATGACATACAGTATTTTATGGATGATGTCAGTGTTTAATTTGATCTGACTCATTTTTAAAAGCACCAGTTAATTACACTAAAATAAAAAAATATCTGTATATATGTAATATTCATTTTAGCATAATATTAACATGTATTCTGTACACAATGTGGTGATATTCACTGTTGACAAAAAAGTCCAGAAAGTGTAGCTGGTCAGCTTGATTCGTGCTTTCTGCAGACTACGTGATGAAGAACTGAACCCCAAGCTGCCCCCTGGGCGTCGTCCAGCCCACTGCTCCTCAGGAAAAAACAGGAAGATGGGTCAAATACAGCGGAAACAATCAGAAAAATGACTAGCTTTAGATCTGTGAAACCTGTTCACATTTAGATATGATCTTGTGTGTGGAAATGTGTACATGAGAGTGTTTTAACTCTCTGCACATCAGTAGTGCTCCAGCTGCCCCCAGTGGGGTGTGTGCACTAAGTGGGTGAGGAGAGTCTTGGCCCCTGCTCTCCATCAAAGGCTGCATTGACTGGGAGCACGAGAGCGTCTCTGCAGCCAGTCATCCTTGGACAGCTGACAATGGCCCGAGCACTGGGGACGTGGCTGAAAGCAATCAACAACAACTGGGGGAAAAACGCTTCACCGCCGGTGGAATGTTTTCTGAACTCAGACCTCCACAACACACAGCTCTGCTCATGAGCGATCATGAGCAAATGGCTTTAGCTTGCCTCAAAGCTATTTCAGTTAATTACGTACACACTGTTGCTTTTTATATGCTCGAATGTGTTCTTCGTGAATGTGTGTGTGTGTCTTGGAGAGTGGCGAGGCAGCGGATTGGCTCACAAATGCGCTGTAATTAATCTCACTCAGTGAAGAGGTGCATGTTGGGACCGAGGCAGGGCATAGCTCACAGCACCTTGCTCGTTAACTCTAACCACCTATGGTCAGCCCCTGGAGATTAACCAGGGCCCTCCGTGGTCAACAGCGGTCAAATACGTTTTAACAAAAGCTCACTCAGCCCACCACCAACTTCTTCTTTTTTTTTTTTTTTAATTCTGAGGGAGAGATTTACCTCACTGCTGCTCAATTAAACTCCTGGGGTTTAACTCACACTGTGACACATCTGGCAAACAAACACACGTGTGTACACAGATGCCACACTGATCCGACGCTGGAGCAGGTACAGTAAGGATCGCTGCAGTGTGCTCTCCCAGCATGAACGTCTTTGATTCAGTGACAAACACAAAAACACCTGACTCATTC
The DNA here is from genome assembly GCA_006937965.1 of Callopanchax toddi. Classification (NCBI taxonomy): domain Eukaryota; kingdom Metazoa; phylum Chordata; class Actinopteri; order Cyprinodontiformes; family Nothobranchiidae; genus Callopanchax; species Callopanchax toddi. The sequence continues at coordinate 3,383,557 of SSNR01000016.1, forward strand.
ACTCATTCCTTCTCCTTCCTGTCCTTATCTACGCTCAGCTTTTGCTTTTTACGGCTCTGCAGCTAAAACCTTCAGATGGGTGGCAATAACAGTATAATTCAGGGGGATGCATCAGCTCACAAATTTACTTGCATTTGGACAAATCTTGACTTTGTCTCTTAGCTGAACTCCCAACATTTCCCTTGCTCTCTATTAGCAGCGTTTTCTCTGGGTTTTATGACTCAGAGCAGCTTCAGTATACAGTTAGAGGCCTCTCAGGTTTATAAATAATTCATGGCTTCACAGAGTAAAGGGTGGTATACAAATACCATAAATACATATCTCATGACACCAGGCTGTGATCTGAATACAGCTGAGAAGATGCTTTCCACCTGTCAAAACTCTCATTAAATATTCTGTAGTTATTTCTCATGCAGTATTGATTAAACAGCTCCACTGGACTGTTTGTGTGTGAGAACGATAGAAGGTTTAATCGTTGGCTTTCTGTCTAAACACTGGTGTGGATAACCTTTAGCTTCTATCTTTAAATGCATGGATAATAATGTTGGTTCCCTTCTGTTAAATGGTAAAGGCTAAAAGACCACCTCCAAGTAGCTTGATTGTCCTTTGACAACCGCTAGACAGATTATTCAGGAGTTTAAGATCCACAGGGCTGAAGACAGCCTGAGTGACTGATTGAAGAGGCGTATAATAGAATGGTAACCAAAGAGACCAGAACATCTTCCAAAGAGATTAAGGAGAACTCCAAGGTCAAGATACATCAGTGTCAGATCGCACCATCAGTCACAATTTCAACCAAATTAGAGTTAATGGAAGACGCTTCTGGGAGAATGTCCTTATAAGAAAAATGAGACAAAACAGGAGCTTTTTAAAAATCTGCTCTATGATCAGATGCACTATTTATTGTTAAGTTTAGAGGAGGCCTGGTTCTGTTTAGGGTGAGAAAACTGGAAAACAGTTAAACTTTAGCATGTTCTGAAGTGGCTTCTTTGAGCCCTGATCTAAATCCTGTTGAACATCTGGAAGTAGCTGAAACATCTGAAGAAGAAACAGAGACAGTTTGCTAACGAGGATATGTTCATGTGCAGAAACTGAAAGTGACAGAAACCTGATTTTAGTTGAACCACGATTCAAAACCAATGTCTATGTTCTTTTGTTGATTGTAATTTTTTAGTCAGTAATACTTTTATTAGTTTCAAGTAAATTTTTTTAACTACACTTTTAGCGTTTACCAACAACTATATCCATGTCTGATTTTATCAGAACATTTTTTACAGTGCAGAAGATTTTCTTATCAAAGATGGGATTTGTCCTACATACGTAAATGCCAAATCCACTAATACAATGTACATAATGTTCACGTTTGTTCCAGAGGACAATCAAGGGTCAAGTTATTGAATGTCTTGTCGTTTTTTTCTCTCCTGACGAGGCACAGAGCCAACTCTCACTATGAAGACGTACTTTACCTAAAACTACAGTGGAAGCTGCCTTCAAATTGGATTAAATCCCTAAATCACGTGATCAATCATCCGCTGTTTGCCATGCCAAAATGGCTGCACTTTCCCTCTTGCTGGTGAGGTGGCACAGCTGCATACTGTATCAGCACTAACAGAGCTGGAAATCTAATTTAATGTGAGACTTTCTCTTGTGAAGTCTAGAAAGATTTAAAGAAAAGAAGTGGAATATGAGGGTAATATACCCAGACTGTAGTCACATAGAAAAAGACGTGTGTTAGTAATGGAACGGTGGTAATTTAATTTAGGAAACATAGAAGATACAGCCACATAACCAATGGCAACAGACAGAATTCCTCAGCTTCCCTGTCAGGGCGAGTCAGCAGGCAGCGGCGGGCCGTGCCCCTCATTTTCTGGTTAAAAGCAGCAGGCAGACTGTATGTGTGCTGCTGTGTGTGATGATGTGTGCATGCTTCATGCATCGCTGAAGCGTGGATATCACGCCATGCCTCTGTGTGTGCCTTCTCAAACACACCTGCTCCTGATGCCTCAGAGAAAAAAAACTTGGCATGCGGTTAACTACACAAGCAAGACGATCTCTGTGTGGCACGATCTGTTTCTGTTCTTCTTACGGTTTAAAGTCACCAACCTTTGTTCGGCAGTCAGTATGAGTTTGATATTAGAGGATTTGGGATGATGGTTTCATTCATCTGTGGCAGCTTAGTGTCACATTGTTTACACATTGTTTACCTGGGCATTGCTGGCCTGATTGTGTGACAGTTATGTTGACCTAGCACACAAAATACAGACATTCAGGAATCTGTACAAGGCTTTAAATGTGTTGTGCATCTACCTTTAAAAACTCCTTACATTTCACATAAATCATCTTTGTTAATGTTACTCTTCAGAAAAACGTTTGTATGAAGATGGGAGGGAATGTTTGGTTGCATTAATGGTTAAACATGATAAAGTCACTGCAGGTATAGAGTCTTTACAGCTCTACTGGATCCTCACCAGAACATGTGACCTTTGCAGGGTCTTGGTGAGACCTTAAGGTGTGTGTTTAGAATCTCACTGCTTTGAGTTTGATCATGGTTTTGAGCATGCACAAACCTGCATCTAGAGATAAAATATTAGTTTCAATGTTTTTACTGTTAGAGTAATCTATTAAACTAAGTAATCTACGTGAGTTTGTGGACGAGTGTCTTCCTTTGATGAAGCCCGTCTGATCAGGATGTATTATGAGGGGAGTCACCTTCTCTAATCTTCTAGCGAGGGCTTTACAGATGATTTTGAGATCATGGGGCCTGGGGTGTCTTGGGGTCTGGGTCTGGGTGCTGCCTGCTCTTCTTCCTGTGGCGGCCTGGTGGGATCTGGGCCCCCGGGGGTGGTCGGGCCTCTGCTGGGGCTGGTTCGCTCCTGGGTCTCGGGTCTCTAGTTCCGGCTGGATCTACCCTGGATGGCCGGCTGCAGGCGGTGCCTGTGAGCTCCTAGCCGCGACCCCCCAGGGGCTCTAGCGCGGCGACTGCCGGGGGGCCCACGTGGGGTGAGCCTCTGCGCCCTCTGGGGGAGAGTTTAGCGACTGCCCTGACGGCGATCTCCCTGGGGTGTCCGTGCCCTGGGCGGCCTCTGGACGTCTGGGGCCTGGACCTCCTCCGCGTCCTCCGTGGGCCTTGGGGGTGGGTCTGTGGCTCCTCGAACTTATTATTGAATGTTTCAATAGAGAAACCTTACATAAACAAGCGCGCATATACACACAGGTGATCACAAGGTATTCACATAAAGACGGACTCAGGTGTTTTCAGACACATTGACTGGGGCTGTGGTTGACACTGAACTCTCTTGAACTGGTGTATACGTATACATTTGAAGAATATCACAACTGTTGTATATTCATATGCTATTTGTTGCTGTTGTATCTTTTCTTCCTGTTTTGTTTGCTTGTTTGTTTGTGCTTTATTTACAGGTCTAGAAGTGGACTCTTCACGTCTCTTGTTCTCTTCTTTTTCTGTTTACTTTCTCCCCCATCCCTCTTTCTGTACCCTTCCCTTCACTTTCAGGCTCCGTGTCCAATCAACCATAAAAACATTCTAATAAAGATTTTGGGGGTTATATTTAAACAAAAATCAGGAGGAGTTTTATAGCAGTGGCTGTAACCTCTCACCTGAAACAGCAACACTGTTGGGCTTGTTTTGGCACTCAGACATTATTCTGTTTGCTCCACAGCCGGACAGGACACGGGGTTAAAAAAAAAAAAAAAAAAAAAAAAAA
>SSNR01000016.1:3387291-3402151 GCA_006937965.1 Callopanchax toddi
TTCACCCCTAGGGCGCTGGTCCCTGGTCCTGAACATAGAGTGTGCATGGGGAGCGAGAGTGGGTGTATAGCGTCTATTGTGTGTCTTGGTATGTTTGCAGGAATGTGTGTGTGCACGCATGAGGGAGGGAGAGTGATTGTGTCTGTGTCTGACTGTTTTTCTGTCAGGTTTCGTCCCCCCCCCCTTTCTGTGACATGCTAGGCCCTCCTCGGCAGAGACTATCCTCCCTGGCTGCGCCTCGGCATTGGTGGTGCCTTTCTCCAGTGGCGTGCTGGGGTGTCTCGGGGTCTGGGTCTGGGTGCTGGGGGCGTCTGCCTGCTCTTCTTCCTGTGGCTGCCTGGTGGGATCTGGGCCCCCGGGGGTGGTCGGACCTCTGCTGGGGCCGGTTCACTCCTGGGTCTCGAGTCTCTGGTTCCGGCTAGATCTACCCTGGATGGCCGGCTGCAGGCGGTGCCTGTGAGCTCCTAGCCGCGGCCCCCCAGGGGCTCTAGCGCGGCGACTGCCGGGGGGCCCACGTGGGGTGAGCCTCTGCGCCCTCTGGGGGAGAGTTTAGCGACTGCCCTGACGGCGATCTCCCTGGGGTGTCCGTGCCCTGGGCGGCCTCTGGACGTCTGGGGCCTGGACCTCCTCCGCGTCCTCCGTGGGCCTTGGGGGTGGGTCTGTGGCTCCTCGAACTTATTATTGAATGTTTCAATAGAGAAACCTTACATAAACAAGCGCGCATATACACACAGGTGATCACAAGGTATTCACATAAAGACGGACTCAGGTGTTTTCAGACACATTGACTGGGGCTGTGGTTGACACTGAACTCTCTTGAACTGGTGTATACGTATACATTTGAAGAATATCACAACTGTTGTATATTCATATGCTATTTGTTGCTGTTGTATCTTTTCTTCCTGTTTTGTTTGCTTGTTTGTTTGTGCTTTATTTACAGGTCTAGAAGTGGACTCTTCACGTCTCTTGTTCTCTTCTTTTTCTGTTTACTTTCTCCCCCATCCCTCTTTCTGTACCCTTCCCTTCACTTTCAGGCTCCGTGTCCAATCAACCATAAAAACATTCTAATAAAGATTTTGGGGGTTATATTTAAACAAAAATCAGGAGGAGTTTTATAGCAGTGGCTGTAACCTCTCACCTGAAACAGCAACACTGTTGGGCTTGTTTTGGCACTCAGACATTATTCTGTTTGCTCCACAGCCGGACAGGACACGGGGTTAAAAAAAAAAAAAAAAAAAAAAAAAAGAGCATGCACAAACCTTTCTCAGTGAGGTTGTTGTTTATTATCACATTACATGAGGATAAGATGTTGGTGTAGCATCCATATCCATGACGTGGTGATCGCATACACTGATGTGACTTGGTCATTGAGAAATTGAAGCGATACTGACTGTTTTGACTTCATGTCTAGTCTACAACCTCTTTATGTCACCTGTGTTGTGCTGGCATGGCAGGATCTTTTATCTTAGCTGCATCCTGGTCTAGAAGTGTCTTTTAAGGATAGTAGGATATTTGTGGCAGCGTGCTATTGATGTAGGGAGCATGATGAGGGTGCAAATGGAGAAACCTATTTTTGTGTATTAAGAGCATTTCAACTCTCTGATTGTCTTCACACTCATGTAGACGTTTTATATTTTCTGGGATCAATCCATGTTCACATCCCTTGTGGAGAGCGTAGTGGGGTCTAATGTAAAGGCGCCTTAGAAAAACAGCAAGATTCAGATTGGACCATCTCAAATGTTTTGAGATATTTAGAAATTTCACCAAAACAGTTGCATCCCATTGCGATTGGCTTCACAGTGACATCATCGTGTTACCACACAGTGAACAAACATGACTGGACTGATCTGGAAGTTAAAGTTAGATCTATATCCTGTCAAAGAGCTGTGTGAATGATAGATGAACAGATTACACTTCAGAATCCTGGTCTCTCTTTGTTATACAAAACTCACTGGACCATTTAGGTTAGAACAGACTCAGCAAGTGCAGAGGGAATAAACCTTAAACGTGTGTCATTCAAATACTGTGTGGGCTCACTCTAAGTACTGAAACTGCTTAAAGTACCTTCAAAAGTTGAGTGATTGGAAAAGAAAAAAACATCCCTGCTTGACTCCTTACTTTTTTACTACAAATGATGACATTTATTACCAAAGTTAACAAAAGGCTGTTGAAATGCTTCTTCTGTGTAGCCTACAGACTGATGTCTATAATGTGCAGTAATGCTTTTGACCAACCTGTCCATCAACAGGCAGCCTGTTTTAGAGAGTACACTAAGAGGTGACATGTCAGCCATTTTGGCTTTAACTCTTAAGAGTTGCTTTTTAGCACTTATGTGTTCCAGTGACAGCTTCTTTGTGGTGAGGAAACAGGAAGTAGACGGGAGGCGAGGCGGCGTAGCGACGATGTAGAATGGGCGTTCATGGTGGTCGTGTGAGGCTCACAATGCCCCTCAGTGAAGCAGGTTAATGATGTCATGGCTGGCAGCACCCAAAGCCTACTGAAATAGCGAAGGCATGATGTGATTGTGATACAGACGGGTCACTGGCCTTGCTATGCTGAATTAAGCTGCTCAAAAGGTCCCTGGATGGAGTTGGAGTAGAAACTATGGTTCTGGAAGGGCAGCTCTCCAACACTCAGTTATTCTGCCAGTCACTCACCAGTGCTGAGTTAATCAGTTGTATCACATTGGAATTTACAATGAGACTCTCCTGATGGGTGTTGTATAATTATTCAACAGTTTACAGCTAACTATCGACAGAAATCAATGTAATAAAGTATCCTGGGCCTAAACAGAACTTGGGTTCTGATTAGTGCTGATTCTGACTCTGGTTTAAGTTTTTCATTTTGTGGTCACAAATTCACTAAGAACATTGCTAAAGGAGAGAAGGTATGAGGCCTGTAAAGAACAGAAATCCAGTGATTTTTAAATATTACCTATAAAGTGATCAATTCTGCAAGTAATTTCCCTGTTTCTCTTCTTTCCTTTTGTCTATGTCACTAATTCCTAATGACCTTTCAGGTTTTGCTATTCTTGTATTTTTTTGGTCATGGCAGCATCTCTTCCGGATGTTTTACGAAGAAAAGCGACTTTAAAAAAGGACCCTAAAACACTTTTGAGACCGTGTCAAAATAGTTGTGTGTGCATTTACAAAAGTGTATGGGGTTACAATTGCAGTAAACAGATTTAAAGCTGAGCAGCTCTTTGCCAAATTTCCAGGCCTTTTATCTTCACAAAGAGAAAAAGAGCAAATCCTTAAGCTGTGGCATTTAGCAGCATGTTCCTGGCAGCACGGTGTTTATCAACTGGAAGTTGCATCCTGGCACAATGTGATCGAGCAGGATAGAAAGGTGTCTTTTTAAAGGAGGAGTTGCGAGTGCCTTGTAAACACACTCTGAGAGAGACTCTTTCATTAGCTATGCAAATCTGGAGCACATGTGACTCACTGCACATTCCAAAGTCTCCTCTGACTCCAGTTCTCCTCCCTCCAGAAGGACAGGGCTCCATCTTCCTGGGTTTTGAGTTTATTTTCTTTCTTTAGGAGCAACAATTTTACAGAAACCAACTGTTTTTGTCCTAAACAGCTGGTAAAATCTTCCATCTGGGCTGATTTGTGGTTCCAGTGTTCTAAATAATGACAGCATGTTGCAAATAAATCTTGGATTTTACATCTAAATGAAAAAAAAATCTTTATTTTAATGTGAGTTCTGTGTATTTATTTAAATCATAACATGCTTCTTGTAACTCCACAGCTGTTTACATGCTAAAGGTTTTGCTGCAGTTAGAGGATGGTTGATTTTCAAGGGTAACACCATCAGCTAATAAACCGTTAACATTGATGAGTGTATTCTTTCTTCATTTAACATCAAATTTATACAGCAGCAGCAGCAGATCTATTTCAGGAGCCGGCTATTACAGGGTAATTACTTCATGTTAGATTATGTCATTTACTCAGAGAAGATGAGGGGTAGAAAATGAGTCACCTCCATCAATTAAAGTAAGATACACGTCGATATTTGGAACATCTCTTTCAGAAGATAATTTAAAAAATTTGCTCAAAGCGTTCTCCTTCTTTCTTCTAATGAAAATGATGAGGAAGACCTTTGTTTCTCACACATGTGATCATTTCTTTATTAATCCATCTGCACTGCAGGAAATACTTTTTAAACAATGAAGCATGTTTCTGTAGAGAGATCTTGACTTACTTGCAAATTTAAAAAAAAAAGGTCAAATGAATACACTTTACACTAAACATTGTGATCTCATGTTCACGAGTGACTGATGCCCTGACCTTCTCTTCCTCCCTCACTCTTGTCTTGCAGGCTGTGAGGACGGGGGAGGAAGATGACACCTCCCAGCCCTCTCCTGATCCTGCTGTACTTCACCCTGTCCAAGAGCGTAAAGGTGGTCTCAAAAAGAGGCTCAGGTATGTCCAGCTGCAGGTTCTGTATATGTTATTGTCTCTACGGATGTTGGGGCCATTTATAGTGTTTTTTTAGTGTTTAATATTGAAGCTATGTGATGAAATGAAAGCAGCTGCATTCACCCAGGAAGTGTTTGGCGCTGTTTTATCAGACTTTTGATAAATTATACAGCTGTTTGTTTCATTTTGGTTGAAACTCTACTTCATAGCTGCTGAGTTGGTGATGAAATACAGCTTGATGTTTAGTTGCACCTTGTAATTCTACAGGGGGTTGGTGAGCGAGTAAAACACAGGTGTGTGTGTCATTCAGTACATGCTTAGAAAGATTCCTCAGAAAGATGGCAGGCAGGTAATTGCAAAGAGTGAAATCTCCACAGCGGAGGTGCTGTTTAGCAATTTAGCTCAAAGTGCTGGTGTTTTTGTTACTCGTGTCTCAGGTGAAGCGTATGGAAGCTAATGAAAAGATAAACAGCGTTCTCCTTTGAATTTGCTAAACTTAACTCAATCCAGAGAGAGTGACAGCATCCAAATGATCCAATTTCTCTCCAACTGGGTCACCGAGGGGTTAATGTGAAACCCATTTTAGTTCTAAATGCCCGAAAATTGAACATCAATTCTGAACAAATGCAAAGGTCATAAAAGAAAATAGAGAGCAAAAAAAAAAAAAGGAGACTTGGAGAAGAAACGTTTGATGATATGAATATTGGGACATTAAAGAGGGATTTAAACAATGGGAGGTCAAGCTGCCAATCCAGAGGAAAAGTAGATGTTCTTATTACAAACGTGCAATTTTCATAATGATCGGTCATTTGTTGAAAGTCTTTTTTTAAATTTCTTGCATATTTCTATCAAATTTATCCGGAAACCACATTGCTCCTCCGCTATCAACCATCGACCAGACCCTTCTCTCAGTACCCTGGAGGAGACCTTACCAGGGAGGCTGAGGAGGAGTGTGATCCCCCTATAGTTGGAACCCCATCATGTTCCAACAATCGAGATATGCTCTCTTTAAAGATATTACAAAGGTAATGAGTGTTTTACAGTGGCAATGAGCTGAAAAAATATGCAGTCTAACTGGGTTTTTTTCATCTTTAATTGAACATTTTCAGACATATTTCTCATAGAAACGTCAAAATTCCCTAAACAAAAACAAAAGTGCAAACAAAATGTTTTATTTATTTCTTTACATTGTGTTGATTGCATTAAACTGGATGAAGTATTGCTGTCCAGAAGTGAAGCCACAAATGTTTATTTTGGAGCATGGAGAGGTTGTTCTTTTATTTATCTAAAATGACACGCCATCAGTGTTTCAGGCATCAAATAACTACGATAAATACAGCCAAACATATATTTAAAAAAACATTAGTTCAACTTAAAACGGCAAGGTAAGAATAAAACATTTAAATGTTAAAGGTGTATTTAGATGTTTTTAACCAGAAAATTGCCTCCTTTGTTTACTTGAAGGGGGCAGGACTTCAGACTAGAATCCATCTTTAGGAGCTGCCTTTAGATGTTCATAGCTGTTTTTTCTCCATGGAATAAGAAACGTGATCGAATCAAACACTTTTTAATATATATTTGTGACACATTTTTAGTTATGTGTATTTAATAAGGATTTGATAGGATTTAGCTGTTTGTATTTGAAACAAATTGTTTAAATGTGAATTGTAAATTGAGTATTTTTTATAGCTTTAGGATCTATTTTTAAACAATTTTTTAAACTAATAAATAATAAATTGACAGACCACCAACATCGCTGCAGTATGAAGGTTGAATTTAAAAGCTGTTTTTCTTATGATAATTAGATTTCTTTTATTTTGCATTTGCTTTGGACACTTGAAGGTTTCTGCCGTAGTTGAACAGAGGAGGAGGGACTCGGTTTGAATGCTGAGAAACTAAACACTTCATAAAAATTGCATCTAAAAAAACATTTAAATTGTCATTATCTTTAAAATATTAAAAACCCAACTAACATGAAGCTTTAGGGCAGTCATTTCACTTATGATGAACTCAAAAGGCTAATTCAGCCTTATTTACTGCTCAGAACCAGATGAATACAAAAACAGAGGCATGAATAATTATCAGCTGTGCATTTAGAAAACTGAATGCCTAATTACAGCCTCACTAAGCCACATTATAAGTTATCTCATGTTATACAATAACAAGCTGTCTGTCTGACTAAATGGAATACATGATTTTCTGTAGTTTTATACAAAATGATCATCTCACATTAGAGTTATAAACATTTTAGTTGCATTATTTCAGTGAATCAGGACATTGAGTGTGTGTATTTTCAGATACATGTGGTTATCTTTGATTGTGCACCTTTTGTGCTTGCACGCTCCAGACCAGAGTCACAGCAACCAATCAGATGAGTCAGTTGTGTCCTCCTGGTCCCTTTAGTCAAATACTGATAGGAGGAAAGCCAATATCGCCTTCTGACAGGTCTGTCAGGCCAGTTCAGTCATCAGATCAGGTGTAGCTGACACATTGTGACCTTTGTCTTAAACTCTCAAATAATAAATAAATATATTTGTATTTTTGGGTAATTTGAATATAAAACTGGTTTGGGTTCTGTGTTAGTGGAAACACTTTGAATTAAAGTTGTAAAATGTTGAATCCAATAGGAAATGTTCACAGGTTTAAAGACTGGGCTCTGCAGCTGCTGCGCTTATAGCTAACACTCTACTCTAATCCTTATTCCAATGATTGTTTTAACATTAGTAACAAGTAACTAGTACCAATAGTTACTTTATTCCTATATGAACTCAATACACAACAAAGGACTCTGGAGAGCATTCTGTAACGTTCTGTCCGTCCCAGACATAGGGTTTATTGGAAGTCATGGCAAACGTCTTGAACACTTTCCACCTAATGATCTTTATTCTAATGCACTCTAAATTATGTAGCGTTTTGAAAATAACTATTTGTTATTTTAACTACACCCTCTTCAGATAACATTAGCTTATTTTTGGTTTATAATGAAAAGTGATAAACTGTCATTTAACCCTGATAATAGCTAATATTTATTGAAGGTATCTAGGTTCTTTGAAAGAGTACAGTGAATTGAAATACCTTATTAATAATGTAAAACTGAGACCAGATAAGGATTGAACAATCATTTAATTTGAAAAACCTAAGAACACAGACAGATAAGACAGTTTGAAAGTTTGATGTAAACACGATTAATATTCTTAAACATGTTGAAGATGTTAAAGATAGTTTTAATTGTGAGTTTTAACGGACCGTAGCATATGTTTTAATGACTAGGGAAGTTAGTTAATTTAGTTAACCTAGTTGTGACTGTAAGAGTCAATTTAGGCTAATCTGAGTTTGGAATGGGATTTAGTTTTGGCTTAATCTAGAGTGGAAGAATTAAGCTTTATCAAAGCAAACCTCTCGATCAGAAAGTGGTGTTCGCTCACTGAAAGGTGGACGCTCCTGGATCTGGCAGGCGTTGGTTTCTCCACGAGCTGAGGCTGGAGTCCCCAGACTCGGAGTGGTGGTCCTGGAAGGCGTGGCCGCCGAGGACCTCGCCGGACAGTCCGTGGATACGTCCCGGTCAGCAAGGGAGGCATTTCAGCAGGCATGCTGAACTCATTTCTGATCTTCCCGTGGTGAGGGAGAGACTGAGAGGCCTTGTTCAAAGCTGATAAGGGTTCAGCTAAGATAGCAGCATAGCAGCTCCGGCTGCTTCAGGCTGTAGCTCAAGACTGAGACTGTATAAAGACTCGACAAGACTGTCAAGACAAGACTGACTTGTACCGGAACTGAGTATTAGTTTTGAGACGAGTTATCTTAAATTTAACCAATCAGAAGATGTTAAGTGTACTAATCAGAACTGAGTTAGTGGAGTTGTGAATCGTTCTGATTGGACAAGGGACTGTGAGGGAGTTACCAAGTCACATGACTTCCGCCCGTTAACCTCACATTATAAACGTAGAAATGCATGACATAGCAGAGAAGCATTATAACACTTTGAGTGTGAGTGTGTGGGTGACCCTGAACAGGAACAACCAGAGAATGTTCTGTAAACAAGAGATTAGAGTTGGAACACCAGTCTGTGGTGTTACAGAAGAGACTTCTTTAGAGAGTGCTTTATTAGACCAGCTAGTGTCCAGTTAAGGTCATCTGGGAGATGGACACTTGAAAGTGGACAGTAGGACACCTGTAGGGATCTTGATTCGGGTTAAAACATAATCCAAGAGTGATTGTATTCCAAGTTATTGGGAAAAAGATGGATTATTGTTGTGATGGTCAGCAGAGGTCAAAGGTCAGAGGATATAGCCTATTTGGTGAGGCTACAATTAGTTGTGACTTCACAGCTCCGTCTTTTTTGACATACAGTAAGAAACTGAGAGCATTTTTTCTCCACTTTGTGATGATCAACTAGAGAATTTGATTATTTCTCATCATTATTTTTGGGACGCAGTAAGTGTGCACTTTGTTACTCTGCTGTGGGATTCCAGGGTTGTTGTTGTTTTTTAATTAATAACGAGAGAGTGTCAAAGATTAGTTGTATTTTTCTAAGGTTGTTCTAAAAATGTAAGACCTGATGAGGCCAAGATGGCTTTTTAATCCTTTAATGGTCACACCAAGAAAAAAGGCAATTAAAGAAAAGAGTCTGTCGAGGGCAAAAAGGGTTTAATGTAATGTTAGCTCGTAAGAAATAATAATAATAACATGATAATAATAATATTAATAATAATAATTCAACTTTAGCTTTAAATATAGTAGTAGTAATAGTAGTATAGGATTTCTGTATAGATCTCCACAGCTCAGAGCAGGACAGCACATCACATCAATAGAGACGATCCTTTGGGTCGTTCCTAACATCAACAGCAGTAAAGTCAATATATTCCTACATGTGTGGGTCAAAGGTCATCGAGTGAACATCTGTTATCTGACACCATTTTTTAAAAGCTATTTTATATTTGTCTGTCAGGAATTATAAACAGTTCCGTGGAGAAATGGAGCAAACTCATAAATAATTCTGAAACTTAAGGTGAAGTTTAAAACTGTGACTTTTGGTAGACATTCCCTTGAGTATTTGTTTTATTTTCTATCCCCAGACTCTGACCAGCTGAGCAGGAGTGAGTTTATCCATCATTTTGAAATGATCAAAGGTGTGTTAAAGGAGATCAGTTGGCTGATAAAACCTCTGGTGTGTAATTATTGTCTGGTTCGTAGGTTTAGGACATTTGTCTCCATGTGTTAGAGAGAAATGAGATCTAAAAGAACTGCTATTAAATCAAATCCATGCTATAAGTCAGGTATATGTAGTTTTTATCTTTGGCTCCAAATCAGAAATTTTAGCTCAGCTGTAAAGAAAAGTTGGACGGAGCTTTTGTGTGGATGTCTGTTTTAATGAGTTGTTTGTGGAGCATGGTGCTCCAGATGAGAATTCTCCATTGTTTTTTTCTGGGACTGGGGATAGAGTTTGGAATTTGACTCTAAAACATAGATATGAGTAAAGGATCAGGTCTAAGACCTTGATTAGCCCTCGAGGGGGAAACCAGATGAAGCAACTCTACAATTGATTTCATCTCCCAATGTCCAGGTGGCATCCCCAGTGTTGTAATGCTCCAAAATCCTGTAATTATTCAGTGTGCTTGGACTTGTATTACCCACAATAACGAGTATCCCAGAGGTGTGCAGGAATCATGTCTGTCATTCTCTGACTCCTCGCAGCTGCTTGTGCTTTTAATGACCAGTAAAACTCAACAGGATGTATATATCAAGTGAATCGGGCAGTCGTGTTGTTGTCTGTGTGCGTGTGTGTGTGTGTGTGTGTGTGTGTGTGTGTGTGTGTGTGTGTGTGTGTGTGTGTGTGTGTGTGTGTGTGTGTGTGTGTGTGTGTGTGTGTGTGTGTGTGATCTGCTGCTGCAAATGAAGCTCTCTGTGTGTGATTGTTCAGCGGTCCGACCAAGGCCGTGCTGACGCTGCTTGAGATTCACTTCCACGGACCGTGAGCAGTTCTCTGACAGAAACAAACTGTCAGCGTTCATCCGTCAGTCGCCATAGCGATATGCACTATAACACAGCGGACTGTTACATTAAGGGAGTGGGTGTAACAGATCACATGCGCTTTTCAAGTACTGCTGAGAGGATAGATGGAGTAAAATGCTATGACATTCCTGATTGGTTGATTGTTTGCGTAGTGAGATTTCTGGGTGTATCATCTGCATCGGAGAGAAAAAGCAGAGAAATCTGAAAAGGTTGGAGAATGATATGTAAAAAATCAAGAATTGTAAACTCTGACTTCAAATCTGGGTTCAAAATAGTATTTCTTTTATAATTTACGAGATGAAAAGTACATTCTAAATATTGCAGCATGTTGCAGATGCTTCAAATGTTGCACAAATAGCATGCATAATTAAATGAAGATAAACTTATACCCAATAAACCCCAAAGAAAAATAGTAATATTAAAATAAAAACTGGAATTTGAGCTGTTTTTACACCCAGTTGGTTAAAACTAGCAATATTAAAATCGTAACTGATTTCAAAGAAACAAATCAGAAGTCAACTGAAGATTGATGAGTGTAGTAAAAGCCTTTCACTGTGAAGTAAAAGTCATTTCAGTTCAATCAGGTGTCTCAGTCCTCTGTCAACGTTAACCCAGAAATAACAAAAGTCAGGCGTGTCTGAAGCAGAATGCAGCCATCAGTAATGGAGCTGGACTTTTCCTGCTGTGACAAGTCAAATGGCCTGGCAAAGACAACGTCTATACTATAAGTGCTGTCCACTTGGTGTTCATCAATCAATGTCACCTGGTCAGAGGGGGAATGTAGTGTGTTGTCATAAACATGGTGCACAGGGCGCAGTGTGTGTTGTGTTTAACCCCAGGCTCTGTGCCGACAACAGCCCTTATTATAAACTGCTCACAGCTGCAGCTCTGCACCACCACAGTCTGCTGTTCCTGCAGGGAACCGGTGAATGGATGATGGAATTGAATGAATGTCACATATTCTTCATTTAAAGCCTTTACCTGATATTCTGTTACATTTGCATGAGAAGTTAAGTGTAAAAAGAACTTTTCAAAGCTGAGAACTAATGAACCTGAAACAGCTGCTACAGCTGATGTTTTTTATGTTTGTTTGTTTGGTAACTGTGTTAGAAAATTGCATTTTAACCTGCTTATTTAATTAGATTTTCTTCTCAAAAGCTCAGAATGCTGTATTTTAATAATTAGTCCAGCTGTACAACAATGTATGTAAATTAACCTCCATTATTCCCCATAGTGGAGGTCAACAAACGGGAAAAAAAAACCCAATGGATTGGGTTTTACTACAGTAATTATTATTGTGTACCTGATTTCTGAGTATGACTGGCAAAACAAACCCTTTGGTTGCTGCTAGCTGTGACAAAAACACAGCATTCAGTTTTCTACCTAATCAGACATGACAGGGGGAGGGGGTGGGGCTGCTACTCACTGACCAGCAGAAGATATCAGGAACATATGAGCGTCTACATGTGTGTACAGTCAGGGAGATTTGTTTTTCCTGAGCGGTGATATCCAGACCTCTGCCTCTCGTTGTTTCCCAAAGCAGAGATGAGAAAAACGATAGAGCCAATATTCTAAATGACTCTGCAAAGTCTCGTTCCAAATCCCTGATAAGAGTCTGCCGTGGATAACAATAAATCTGACATGGCCCCAAGGCAGTGTGGGGGATGAAGTCCACCGAGAGGATGCTTGAATAACCACTCGATAAAGTGTGAGGACAGAAATGCAAAATCCAAGCCAGTCTTTCTGTCAGTCAGTTAATTTATTTGTCAAGGTTCTCTCCTTTCATTCCACAAATCACACTGCTGCAATTTCTCTGACACTTGAAAACTGAAATGTGCCTCTCTATACATTCCCTCTGTCAAGTAGATGAGCTAAACGACATACACAAATAAGATGTAGGGAGACCTTGTCTCAACTTGTCACGCTTGTCTCATACCCCAGAGGCTTTCTGGATGCTCGTATTGGACGTTCAGTCGCCTCATTTCTGGGGCAGGGAGTGAGAGTATCAGCTTATTGACTGATCACGTGTCAACTATGATGCCTATCCTCACTAATTTATGACTGGAGACAATATCACGTCAGTTGACTGATCACTTTGAGACGTTACCTCATGGCTAGCTTCCTGCTTTTTCTCTCCTTACATGTTTATGCAAAGGTTTCATAGATGAAAATCTCATGTGGTATGTTAGCACCCTGAGTTTAATGTGTTCAGTTTGCTTTAGTCGATCAAATCATGTAGTCTGATCGTTAATCGGTGAAGTTAATTGTGTGATTTCTGGTCTTTCAGTCGTCACATGAAAGAGTCTGAAGCTAGTCTGTCAGTGCACTCTAAGTCTTTTTAATGTCTGTAAAGTCTGGGATGGTAGAGCCCAAAAGTGGATCAGGAGTTGATATTTGAGTATCAGTTATTTTCTGAGAGTTTCACTGAGATTTCTCTAGTGGTTGATGAGACAGACTCATTAAAGCACTAAAAACAAAAACATGTCTCGGCGACCTATGAACACGATGGAGAAAAATCACCAGACGTATTCAGTGGAAATTTCTGTTTATTGTTTCTTGTTTGCTTACAGCTCACACTGATGCGCTACAGAGGCCGTCCTGGCCCGGTCAATACCTCCCTCTCTCTCTAAATGATGAGGAATGACCTGCGCTGCAGTAACACTGTGCTGGTAGATTGATCACATGCAGACGACTGGAGATTGAGTGGCTTTTTGTGGAAAGCCGAAGCTCCTGGACGATGTGTTGTGCAGATAGGAGGCCGTTTTTTCTTTGCTTGGTTAACAGAAGCTGCACAGTCTTCGGAGAGGGTAATACATATATGCAGGCATTTCATGGGAGGGAATGAAATTGCATTTGACGTCATGGATGCTTTTTTTTCTGATCTAATGTCAAAAGTGAAGCGAAGTACAAACTGGAGGAGTAAAACATATTTTAAATGCAACCTGATTATAGAAATACTAGAATACACAACAGGCCATTTATAGAGAACATATTTATAATACTTTATCAGTCCACAAGAGAAAATCTCTTTAAATCTGGTTAGAATTGCAAACAAATACTGATCTCCCTGTTTTTGATTTCCTTTGAAAAAGTAACTTCTTGAGCTAATAGAAGATTTTAAGCATTTTCTGTATTTTTGTCACCTTTTTACTTTCATTCACGCTAAAATCACTGCACTTCACAAGTGTGGAGTCAAACCATATTTTTTATTTCTCCTTGCATTGGTGTAAATTCTCATTGGAAGACATTCATTTATTAACTTTACTTCATAGTCATATCCATTCTATAAAAGTACTTATGAACTTTTATTTTCTCCTCAATTTTTTCCAGGCAAATAATAAAAATGCAGCATAAACAGGAGACAATATAACCAGATAAATGGTTTAAATTTGCCTGTAAAACCAACAGTTCTCATTTTAGCACAATTGCACTATCAAAAAGGTAAACAGACATCTCAAAAGACAACATGCATGAAAAGGTGGGTGTGTGGTCAAACTCGTGGCTCAGAAGGAAAGCTGTATTAAACCGTTTAGCTTCTGCTGTCCGGTATTTTGACCACAGGGCCAGTCTGCAGCCCCTGAGACTGAAGGAACAAGCTCTGAAATGCCAAAAAAATGCCACTTTATGAAAAGCCACTTGAGCCTGGCTCAAGAAGTTCACAGCCCCAGGAGAGCGTTGTGTTTAAATGTATTAGTGCCTATGCTCTTCTACACAACTCTAAATTGAGTATTACCTCAAACAATTAGCATATACATTTAATTTTTTCCTAAAACCATACATTTTAAGGGGCTTGATGTGAATGCTGAACCTGAGTCTTTACTGCTCACAGACCAGGATGAGATGTAAAGCTGGTTTTAACCATTTTTATTTGATCTGGGAGAACGGAAGGTGTTGAAATTTCATGCAACATAGAAACCTTGGAGAAGTCAGCTGTGTGCAGAGGAAGTGTTGTATAAAAGATGATCAAATCTTTTCTAAAGAGGCAACTATTTCCTCAGTGTTTCTCCTCTTTCTTGGCTTTTGAGTTTCTTGTACTGTTATAACTCGTGTTTTCAGTCATTTTTTTGGCATTTCTCTTTTCTTTTGCTTTTAGTCTGTGTTTGATTAGGTAAAGGCACCAAAAACACCAAACAAAGGAGCTGATTACAACATCGAGTCTAGTCGTAGACCTCATTTAGCTCTGATTATGTAAATTTAGACTGCATTTGGCTCTGGCAATTTAACACATCGTTCTTATAGGCTGTACATAGTAGTGGTGGGACTCGATTAATAAAATGTATCTAATTATTTACAGACTTTGTCATTAATTAAACGCATTTTAGACTAACAAGAAAATTTCCCCTTAATTTGAAGAGGACCGAATCAAATAATAGACCTGGACTTTAATATTGTAAACTCAAGCTCCTTTCATTTCGGGGGGGGGGGGGGGG